>CM031861.1:30194377-30251120 GCA_018697195.1 Certhia americana | reverse complement strand
TAGGCAGCTTCTGGAACGGAAGATAATCCAGCACAGAAGAGCCACCATACCAACAAGTCCACTTTGTAACAACTGAAAAAAAAAACCCTAAACCACATAAAATATACACCTTGTGAAATCCTCTTCGGTCAGTTAACAAAATTATTGTTGCAGACACAGGTCTACTCTATTCTGCCATTCTACTTACATTCTTTTGGGACACCACCCACATTATTGTCTATCACCTCGTTTTGGGAACCCAGCTTGTAAATACTAGTCTCTTTGGTACCTGACTCACCCTCCATGCCACAGTGACACACTCATCTCACAAAACCAGATACCTTTCAAAGTGATTGAAATGCCTCCTCCTTGGACACTAACTGATGAAAAAGCCTACAAAAACAGTGAGTGAAAACAGATGACTTAGTGTATGCAATAATTCACTTTCTGTGTATGCAATAGTTTATTTCTACACTAAATTTCAAAACAGAACCTTTACCATATAATGTTTAATTCTTTCCTATAAACTGTTTACTTTATATGTCTGAGCTCATAAGAGTGATAAGTAGTATTTTTATGTTTGAGGTTTTATGTCCTCCAGGCATCCTTTTTATTTCAAAGATGAGGGCAGGCCATCAAGCCGCACTTTGATGCAAGAAGATTGAAACAGCTTTCTAACTTAAAGCAAGTCTGTCCTGTCGCTGGAGGTGGTGTTCCAAAGAGAAACTGACGTTACCTAAACAAGCAATTTTATTGAATTGCTTGTGTTTGGTTTCATGTTGGCAGAATTTCTTTTCTCAGGAACATCTGATGTCGTGACAAATAGTTTGCTGTCTGGATCTGGAATATTACCTGACTGTCCCGCTACACTGGGAGAACTTGTTACTTCCTCCTTTTTTACACTTTATGGCCAACCTCTCATACAGCAGTATCGTCAGTTGCAGTTTTAAGGAGCTGTGGTTCCATTTGTCCATTGTCCCTACACATACATTCTACAAATTGTTCGTTTTTAGTAAGGTGTGCGTAATCACATGACTTTGTATACTCCGGTGCCGGTGTACATCTCGGTGCCGGGCCCGCCACGCCTTTGAGGACTGACGGCGCTGATGTGAGCCTGAAGGCAGAACCTGATTTTTATGACCCGCTGCCCTCCGCTGCTCCCTCCAGCCCGGGGGAGCCCCGCTCGGGGTGCAGCGCTCACACAACCGCGGAACGACTCCCAGTCGCCCAGCCCGCCCGAGAGCCCCGAAAGCCGCCGCTCCCTGCAGCCTCGGGCACCTCCCCACTGCGCCTATCCCAGGCACGGCGGACACTCCATCCGCGACGGGAAGATCTCGATCGGTCCTTGGTCCCCCCCCCGACATGGCTGAGGCGGGGCGCGGTGCCGGGCTCGGTATGTCGCCGCTGCCCCGGCGGGGCGGCTCGGATTCCCGCTGCCACCGGCAGGGGCCGCTCGGATGTCGCCGCTGCCACCGGCGGGGGCCGACTCGGGATGTCGCCGCTGCCACCGGCGGGGCCGGCTCGGGATGTCCCCGCTTCCTACCGGCGGGGCCGATCGTGGATGTCGCCCGGCTGCCACCGGCGGGGGCCGGTCTTCGGGCTGTCGCCGCTGCCGTCACGTGACGCGGCCCCGCCCCCGCGCGAGGCGGTGCCCGCGCGCAGCGGACCGAACCGGATGTCCGCGCGGCGCCGGGCGGCCGCTGCGTCCGTGTCCCCCCTGGGGCCGGCAGGAGGAGACCGCGATTGGCTGAGCCCGCCACTCTGGCCGCCCGCCCGCCAGTGCGCTCGAGGAAAGCGCGGCCACTCTCTTCCTCGGCGGTTCGGCGGCGCCTGGCGCAGTCGGGAGGCAGCGCCGGGCGCCACGCGTCGGCCACGAGCGGGGCCAGCGCGGAGTGCGGTGCGACGAGCGCAGCGCTGGGACGCCCCCGGGGCGCACGCATGTACCCGCGCGCGCGCGTCGTGACGGTCCGCGGGCACCGGCCCCGCTGAGGGCCCGGCCGCCTGTGACGGCCCGGCACCGGGGCAGCCGCACCTCGGCAGCCGGCGGGGCCGCGCTCCCCGCGCCTCCCGCACGGACATGGGCTTTGCCCGGACCCCTCTCCCGTGCGGCGGCGGTCGTGGGGCAGCGCCCGTGCCGGCGGCGGTGGTCGGGACTGGCTCCGCTTCCGCCGGTTTCCGCAGAGGTTGTGCGGCCGCCGAGGCCTCGGCTGAGGCGTGTCCAGCCTCTGGAAAAGATGAATGCCAGCTTCGGCGCGGTGGGCCTAGTGTTGCTCCTGGGAATCTTCCCCAGAAGGCCAAAATAAAAACCTTGTGGCTGTGGAGGGAGCAGTGAAGTGCTGTGTGTGCTGAGAGGCGTTTGTCCACTCTTGCTCACTGTGGCTCGAATTTGTTGCTTTGCAGTGCAGCCTTCTCGTGTACCCCATAAGTACCTGCATAAGATTGAGCAGAGCTGCTTTGAATGGACTAGAAAGCCGAATTGTATAGTTTTCCTTTTTAACCTTGGAGTTCTTTATTCAGCTTAAGCTTACACAAAGTTATTCGGAACTTTCGGAGTGTTTCATAATGCTTTGCTAGTCTGTGTTTCCCCTTTTTACAAGTTAAGAATGGGAATAAGGATGGACATGGTCTTTTGAATTGTGTGGACGTGTATATAGCATTTGGCGTTACCTTCCTACTTTGATTTTAAATTTTCTTCTAGCTAGAAAGCACTGGCACTGCTGTAAAGAGTATGAGTAAAACTTCAAAATGGTGACTAAAACATTCTGAAGGAGTGATACATTTGACTTGGCCTCTTAGGCTCCTGCTGCTGTAGAAAATTTTCTGTGTGAAACTTGAAGGCATAGACAACTGAACTAACCTAGTTAGACGTCTAAGAGCATATGGATTCATCAGAAAAATAACACAGTTTAAGCATTCCTTCTTACCACTACTTGATTATGAAATGTTGCTTTTGCCCTTTTTTTTCCGAATGTGTAATGCAGGAATCCTGTTTCTTTCATGTGATTTTGTTCGGGTTTTTCCCCTCCTGACTAGCAATCTGGGGGGAGGAAGGGGGTGCTTTTTTTACATTTTCAGTACTTCAGGCCAGGCTAGTTCTGTTCTGATTAATGCCTTTGCTTTTCTGGTCAGCTTCTGGAGCAGGTCTTGCAGGGTTACTCTGAACACCTTGTGCTGAGTTTAAATGTCATCTGGAGTCTGCTTCTCCTCAGTACTACAGAAGCTTCCATCTGCCTCTTATTTTCTTAGCCTCACATGCTGTCTTACCATGTGCATACAGAACCCTTCATGAGCACTGCAGCTCCATTATGTCCTCCTGCTTTTACAGTCCAGTTGATGATCCTTGAGGGTCCCTTCCAACTCAGAATATTCTGTGAATCTCTGAAAACGTTACACATGAATTTAGATGCATGTGAGGTGTGCAGTGCCACCTTTCCACCACTTGAAGCCTACATGCTGTGTATAGGCAGTATCACAGTTGAAGTGGGTAATGAAGTCTGGGTAGCAAAGCTTTTTCTACACCAATGCAAAAAAATAGCATCTTAGGAAATGGTTGTGGTAATAGGATTCGAAATGCACGTTCATTTATTATTTAATTTCTGTTAAAATCTAAGCACAACCTTATCCTAATTGCCACGGTTTTCTGCTGCTCTCTATCCTCCCCAGTCCTTGCTGGTTTATGGCCATGTTTGTAGGAGAAGGCAGTGATATACTGTGAAATAAAATCTTTGGGTTTTCTGCTCAAATTCCAGAATGCCGGGACTAAGCTGTAGATTCTACCAACATAAATTCCCCGAGGTGGAAGATGTAGTGATGGTCAACGTTCGGTCCATTGCTGAAATGGGAGCCTATGTCAGCCTGCTGGAGTATAACAACATCGAGGGCATGATCCTCCTCAGTGAGCTGTCCAGGAGACGGATTCGCTCCATAAACAAACTCATCAGGATCGGCAGGAATGAATGCGTTGTGGTCATAAGAGTTGACAAAGAGAAAGGTATTGGGAACATGGGGGGCTCTATCAAAACTGAATTCATAGATAGAAATGCAGATGAACTAAGCAGGTGTTTGTGGGTTTTGCCAGGGCTACTTGTTTTGGGAATTGAAGTAAAATAGAGCATCGCTGACCATACCTGTGATCAGTCTTCTGGTCCTCTGTCTTCTTTGGGAATTGGGTTAATGAAAGGAATTCACATCAGTAAAGATTTAAGTGGGTCCTCACCAGATCAGTCACTGAACTACACTGAAGTGGAATTTTCTTTTGATATCTATGTAGATTTTCTAAGTCAGCTGAAAAGAAGGATCATTTGTAGACGTAAAAATCTAGACTCTAAGCATTTAGTGCTCACTATCCATCCTGTTTGTTAACAAGTCTCAAACCGAGTTGCTAAAGGTGATGACAAGTATGTAATCGTCGTGAATTCTGTAGGGTACAAATTAAAATTGTACAGGCAGTTTTGATTTCTGCTGTCTTTTGAATGTTTGAATCTTTGAAGGTTTTTAAATGTCATTTCTATTGAGAACATTTCAGATTTTGATAATACTGTTCCATGCAATCTCTAAAATCTCCATCCAGCTATGCTGAAATAATAAACACTGAGCACATCTCCTAGAAATGTTACTGTTGGTATGATGTTTCTCAGTTTTTATGCTTTTCTAGAATACTTCTGAAACTGCAGTTAACTCTGAGAATAAATAATGAATGACAGGATAAAGAAAAGCAGAGACGAAAGAAGGACAAGAATAAACTTATCGCAGATAAATCTGAAGTGAAATAAGTTTCCCAACATCTCTAATGCAATTATACTTCTGCAAATTAATTTTGTTTCCATATTAACAGAGAAACACATCTGAAATTCATCTAGTGGTCGTTTATTGAAATTATTGGAGAACCTGTAGTTTGTGAGAAATAGATGGAGGCCTTTTAAAATCTAGAAGAGAGTTCAAAAGAAATTTTTTCATGGGCATTTCTTTCAGGCTGAGCCTGTTTTATTAGGAAACTGTTCAGCACTGAAATGATGGAGTCCCAGCCTTGAATTAAATTATGTTGAGCACTACAAAAATATGCATTAAATTTGTTTCTTTGTATGCTGGAGTGTTTTTTTTTTTTTTTTTTCCCAAAACTACAGAAATGTAAAAATAGATCACTGGTTGCTGAGATATTAGCAAAATTTATTCAGGACTTGCATAGAAAATATTAAGGCAGTAATTTATAAGAATGATGTTCAAAAAAACTGCTACTGTAAGTATTTACAGTTGAAAGAATTTTGTATCCTAATTTGGATCATAATTTGCTTAATTTCATCAAGGTTTGGTCTTGTTTCTCTCTGTAGCAACATGTGGGGATACTATGGGCAGAGAGCAAATCTTGAGCCAGAGTGTTTGTTCTTCATGAGTTTCTTTTGAAGGAGTCAGGCTTAGATTGCACAGTGGCTGATACTTTTAAAATCATCTTCCCCAATAGGTTATATTGATTTGTCAAAAAGAAGAGTTTCTCCCGAGGAGGCAATCAAATGTGAAGACAAATTCACAAAATCAAAGACTGTAAGTCACATTTCTATATTTATGCTCTGTGTATTTCCAGCTTCTTTCTTGAGCAGCCTAAATGCACAGACATAAGATAAAAGTAAAGCATCCATGTATCAGGCATACTGTGATTCTCATTTATCTGTGCAAAGATATATAACCAGCTCATGTGTCCACGAGTGTTACATGGTAAGCTGCTTATTAAATAATTAAGAGATCAAGGAAGATATCAGTTGAGAAGTTAAGATATGAAAGGGTATATTTAAATGATCAGAAATCCAAAAGTATGTGCTGGTTTAGCACACTTTGGGCAGCTTTTTATTGAAAAGATGTGCAGGTAGTTTCAGGCTTCCATCCTTACTGTTATGTGGTCTTCACACTTCCAAGTAGAAATTTCTGTCTGGTTTCAGTAACTGGTTTGGGGTTCTTACCACTCCTTTTTTGCAGGTTTACAGCATCCTTCGCCACGTTGCTGAAGTCTTGGAGTACACTAAGGATGAGCAGCTTGAGAGCCTGTTCCAGAGAACTGCTTGGGTGTTTGATGACAAGTACAAAAGACCTGGATATGGTGCTTATGATGCATTCAAGCATGCAGTCTCGTAAGGATTTCTTCTGTGCTTCTAAGGGCTTATTTCAATTTGCAGAGAAGTATAATTCCCAAAGTAGATCTGTCACCACATTCTTTTGGGTTGTATCATTGGGTTTCTTTCCCAGAATCAGTATGGAGAATATACTGGTCAAGTAAATCTTGTAAAATTTGACATCAGTCTAACAGGAAGAACCACTGGTCTTCATTTGTCTGTCAGAATTTTCCTCGTTTTAGTCCCAGGCAGATTTTATCAGAAATATCTAAAGACATTTCTAGATTTCTAGATCTAAATACATTCTAGAGCTGATTGTCTCTTTTCCACTGCACCGGTAGCTTTTTTCTTTTTTTTTAAATGCTGACTTATTACTGCTCTCCACTTCAGAACTTAAAGAATGGGATCATAAACTTAGAAATGGAGTTATGAACAGAAAGAGGTGGAAATCCTGATGCTAAGGAAGTATGCACTGAGATAGATTGCTTTAATTTTTTTTAATAGAGTCTGATATTTTAATTTGCATTCAGCATTGAAATATTTTGTTTCCTTCTAGGGAATCTACTGTGAAATTGTCAATCCTAAACTGGATTTCTCAGTAAACATTTTCAGTGTTGTTCTTTCAGAGCACCTGAGTGATGAACTGAAGTTGAACGCTAGATGGCAATAATAATGCTTTTAGAAATGGTGTGACTCCAGGAAGCAGGGCTGGTGTTTTATGTAGCTGAAAATCAGCTCTGCGTTTTTGGGGAAGAAACAGATTGTGTCCTCATTTAGAATTAGTGTGTTTTGTTTCATATTGTACTGATTATTTTCTGGTGATAGCAAATTTACTAGTAAAGGGCAAATCTGGACATGTTGCTGTAAAAGGAATTCTAAGGGCAAATCTGGATTTATTGCTATAAAAGGAATTCCAGATCACTCTTAACTGATTAATACTTAGTTGAACACCTGTATAATAGAATTTTAAGAAACCCACCTCTAGTTACACTGGCTTTTTTAGCTTCTGTTGTATACTCATGAAGACTCCTGAGCACAGGCCTTTTGTTGCTTATTTGCTATTCAATTTGGAGCACAAACTTCTGAAGCTGTCTCAAAGCATCTTTTCATCAGATTGCCTTAAGATTTCTGACTGGACTGCAACTTTTATTTGTATGTATAGCAGTGGAGTAGAACAGTGTGGATATTGCTGCCTTCCTGTTCTTGCTGGTGTGTTGTGTGAGGTTTAGAATTCCCTCTAAGAATTTGGCTTGTTATTCCTTTCTTTGTACTGAGGATTAGTGTTTCAGAGTTTCACACAGCATGATACTTGTGGCAGAAAATGGACAGTATATTACCTTCTAATCAGTAAAAATTAAACATTGGTGACCTGTTGTTGAAAGCCTACCAAATGCTTTAACAGGTGGATTTAACAAGATAGTTTGGAAACAAAACAGAATTTATATGTACCATAAATAATTTCTGCCATACAGATTCATATTTTGATCTGTAAAATCTCATGTCATGTTTCTGGGTTCTGTTTGCTTGTTTGGCCCTTCTAGTCTCTATACTTAGAACATCATCTTTCATGGGTTTTTAATACTAATAGCAGGAGAGACCAATCTCTAGTACTACCTCTGGGTTTTGGGCCATTTTATTTCATGTTTGCCTGCTGGTAGTATTGTAGGTGATCCAGTTTGGGGTTTTTTTCAGAAAACTGACTTTTATTTCTGCAGAACAGGAACTGTTTTTTTGAGGAGATTTTGATTATGTTCTCTGTTTCAGATAGATTTGGGATAAATTTAATATAGCAATAGAAAACTGACACCACTTTTCTAAAAAAGAGCTGCTAATTTATATGGGTAAACAGCAGAGGAGTTTGCTTCTTTGCTTGGGATTTAAAAAGCCTTTATCCTTGCTTTAGCTGAGGATGTATCCAGCAGATAAGTATCTGTCTGCAGTCCAGATACTGTCAAAAACAAGTACAGAATAAGGTGGAATGAGTATGGGTTACTTGGTAGAATGAGAGATATCTTGTATTTTAATGAAATACTAAATTAATTTAAAAACTCCACATTCATCATGATTTTGCTTTTATGTGGTATGGGTTTATCTTCACATTGGAGGAAATACAACAATATCAAGAAGCTGGATACTTGTCACATTCTATTTATCTCACATAAAGGGAGCAGAAGAGAAGTCATTCTTTCACCTTAAAGAAAAATTTAAATCATTCAGATGATTCTTTCCAGGATTGAGTAAGCTACTTACCTGCTGTATTTACCGATAGAAAATGCTTTGAAAATAGATGTGTTCATTTTCTTGCAGTGTTTCAATGGGTTCATAAGAAATTTCCCTGTTTTCTGTGCCTAGTAGATACCTAGGATTATTTGTAAGAAATAGAAATAGTACCAGAAGTTTATGTTGTGTTGTATTCCTCTTCAGTATAACTTCTGTAACGTTGCTTTGCTTGGCTCAGAGACCCTGCAATCCTGGATAGCCTGGATCTCACAGAGGAAGAGAGGCGTGTATTGATTGACAATATTAACAGACGTCTGACACCACAGGCAGTCAAAATCCGAGCCGGTGAGTTCTTCCCACTTGCTCCTTGAACCTATCTTGATGCTTAGGTTGAGACAGTGTATCTTGCTGCAAGCTATAAACTCAGTTAAAACTTATGGTTCATAATGCTGATATCTGAATGGAGCTGTTCAGAATTCAGACACCTTAATCAAGGATTGCTTTCAAAATGCCTGTGTGGGTTCTATCCCAAAGTACAACATGGTTTGGCTTTTATTTTTCCTCCTTGGAATCTCCCAAGATTCCTTGGAACACTCGTTGTCATGATAGATAATGTGGTCTGTCATATTGCATTGACATACAAAGAAACTAAATATTTTATAGTTGTTACTGCATCTACAATATTCTTTTTCATTATTCAGAGTTTTAAATTCATTGATTCCCTGACAGGATGATTGAACTCTGTCAGCACAGCTACAGCAGGTGCCTTAGTCTTTTGTTCATAAACATGTGAAAATAGTGTTTCTAGCAGGTTGATTTGAAACCATTCAGTAGAATGTATTAGCTTAAGCTTTGCACATCTCTTGATGTATAAGCCAGTTTGTGTCTTACAAATTTAGTGTGGACAGAAAAAGCACATGACTGCATGACTTAAGAAGACACTTCAAAACTGTAAATCTGGCTCTACAGAACAGCCTAAAGGCACACTTGCCATTAAACAGTGTAGCAAAATCACATTTTTAACTAGATTGAGATAGTGCCTCTGCTCTGCAAGTGTATATTGAAGAGCATTAACACTTGCTGATTACTGTGGAGAGAAGAGATAAACCTTTTCCACTGAAGTGAAGGAGAGAGTACAAAAAGTAAGGTAATGTAAAATTCCTCTATCTATTGCTTTAGACTGCCAGGAGTAAACATAGGCTTCAAAAATTGGATTGCCACAAACAGTGCATTTACTAACATGTATAGGGATTCATCACTTACGAAGATAAAGTTACTTGATGAGTATGTGTTCTTACTCCCTTCATGCTGCTTATTTTGTTCTGATGGTCTAAGTCACTAATTTTGTCATCAACACAAGTGTAGAATCTTGCCATTGGCTTCGGTTCTAATCCTAAGGCTGACTGGGGTGTTGCTCTGTGAATTTGTTCCTGATAGCTCAGAATTAGCAGGTTTTTGTGAGTCCTCTGGAAGTGAAACCAACTTCTTTGTGTACCTTAGTCTTGTGCCTTTGCTATGCAGGTAAAGAAATCTTTGTCTTTACACTGGTCAGAGTATTAGATATATGGCCAGCATTAGTTTATGCCTTAATTTTCAAACACCTACAAATGGCTATAGTTAACTATAATTCTGACCATATGTTAACCTTATAAAAATGTATTCTAATGCTCCTCAAGTGAGGCCTCTGTGCCTCTGGTCTAATTGCTGGTGGAATTCCATAACTTTGTGGATGTGTTCCTTTTCAAGTTTCACTTTTCCTGATCTTGCATTTTCTCTGGTATTTATTGCTTTTATATCTTCATCTCTCCATGTGAAGTACATAATTTTGGTGTTGTGATTATTGGATGAGGAGTGAATATGTAATTTTGTATCCCAGCTTTTCAAAGCACAATGTAAAATGTTGCATTGTCTAAAGAATTTATAAAGATTTTTACCTCAACCTACAAGTCAAGCAAATGTAATACCTTACCTCAGATTTTGGAGCTACTGGGGCTCTCATTGTGGATAAATATTGGTTTCTAAAAAGATTAATTAAAGCTTAAGTTAAAAAGCTTTAAATACTTTGCAGCTCTTGGTAAAATTTTATTATTTGTATTTCTCTGTCTTAGATATTGAGGTGGCCTGTTATGGTTATGAAGGCATAGATGCAGTAAAAGAAGCTTTGAGAGCAGGCTTGAACTGTTCCACGGAGAACATGCCCATCAAAGTGAGTGTCAGTCTTAATAATTGAATAAAAACCAAAGTTTTCTGATGCCCTCAGGGACCAGTAGTATGCAATTGCTCTGCCTCATCAAAGCCATGTGCCTGATTTCCAACTCTTCTCTACCAGGACAGTAACAAACTTCTTTCAGCTATGTGCTGGCAGTCCTTCCTGTGGTTGTGCAGTGCCCTTCAAAGTTTGGGAAGCTGTATTTATTCTGTTCAGTTTATTACAGTCTGTTATTGGCACAGAACATGCCCACTGTTCCTTTATGCAATCTTGTCGCACTATGACACGAATGAACACACACACTCACTACAACTCTCTTTGCAGAGAAGGGAGGAAAAGAGGAAGTTTATTGTATGATCTTGATATATCTACCATTCCAAAGGTGACCAGGGATTGGGGGGTGAAGTTGCCACCTCTCCAACCACACTGGTCAAACCAAGAGTCCATCAATTCTCGCTTCCTCTAGAAAGGAATGCAAAACAATCATTGTTTACATGAAAGTGCATGAGAACTCCACTACAAAAATGCAAAACTTCAG
Source organism: Certhia americana (assembly GCA_018697195.1). Lineage (NCBI taxonomy): Eukaryota > Metazoa > Chordata > Aves > Passeriformes > Certhiidae > Certhia > Certhia americana. The sequence goes on along the minus strand of CM031861.1, from coordinate 30,240,073 downwards.
AAGGCTAAGAAAAACATTCAAAGATCAGGGTGACACAGTCTTAACTAGGGAACAATAAATTTCAGGTATAGGATTGTGTAAGAAAAGGAAAGTTTGCTCCACTTACATTTGACTGTTGGTAGAATGACTACTGTACCCAGACCTAGTTTTTCTTCCCCAGCAGTTTTTGGATGTAAGTGAATTACTGAATAAGTGTTTTTAAAAAAAGCTTGGAAGAAAATTACATTTTATAATAGTCTCTTGTAAAAAAGAAATAGTTTACTTATTCAGTCATCATAAAACCCAGGAAGCATTAGGGTTTTAATGCTTTTAATTGTTTGGTCTAACTGGCATAGTATCTTTGTTACTGAGTTTGCTTTTTTCCCCAATCTTTACAATGTGGTAGATTAATCTGATAGCCCCTCCTCGTTATGTGATGACTACTACAACACTGGAGAGAACTGAAGGACTGTCTGTTCTGAATCAAGCTATGGCTGTGATAAAAGAAAAAATTGAGGAGAAGAGAGGAGTCTTTAATGTGCAGATGGAGGTAAGAACGAATTGCATTCTGAAATACAACTTTTTTCCTTGCAATATTTCTAAAGTGAAGCAAGATCAATAGTGCTACAAGAAATCTTAGCAAAAAATTATTAAAAACCCAGAAAAATTAGAACCTCTGTGTTCCTGAAATAAACAAATGGCTAGAAAATCTAATTTTCCTGGGGCATGTGATTATCATGTTGTATTTATCATGTGATTTCAGGATGTATTTTATCTCTTGCTCTTTATGTAGAATCAGAGTCTACAAATGATATGACCTTTCTTTATGACAAATTTGCCATGTGTTCTGGTTTGGTTTTTTTCAGCCGAAGGTGGTCACTGACACAGATGAGACTGAGCTTGCAAGGCAGTTGGAAAGATTGGAGAGGGAAAATGCTGAAGTGGATGGGGATGATGATGCCGAGGAAATGGAAGCCAAAACAGAAGACTAAATGTTCTGGGATACTTAGAAGAGAGACCACATGACAAATTAGAAACTCCATTGCAAACACTCTGGACTAAATGATTCCAGTATTGAAAACTTCAGAAGCAAATATTTGAAGTGTTTTCCTGTTTTAAAAAGACCAAAATATAAAAGGCTCTTCTAAAATAACATTTGGTGCAGCAACTTACACAAATTGAACCCTTTGAAAGGAAGGCGCCTAGTCAAATTCAAGACACACATCTGTCCAGAAGGAGTTTGCAGCCCCATACTTAACACTTTCATATGTAACAATTCCTAATTGGTGATTACAGCTCAGTGCATCTGTTCATGATCTTTCCTGGGAGCAGCAAAACCAAGCAGGTGGAACAGTTCTATATAGAATGTATTTGAGCAAATATTCAATAAATTTCTGGGCTATGTAACTCCAAGGTTTTGGGTTTTTCCTCTTCCGTGACATGGCCTAGAGTGCTGTGAACATAAAACCTGGAACAGTATGATCAATGGGTGACTCCTCTTTAACATTGAAAGGGCTTTATTTGTTTGCTTTCAATCAAGCTGAGAATGAGTGGAACAAAACGTTTTACATTAATGTTGCAAGTTTGTTAATGCAGACTTGTTTAAATTAGCATTCCCTTTATTTATCATCTGCATTTAGGGACTGAGAACTTGAAAACTTTGAAATAGCTCATTTCCATTCCAATAAACATAGCTAATAAATGAAAAACTGTGTATAGTTGCACTTTGCTCTGATAGGTGAATGTAGCAGTAGCTTTAATGAACTCACTTCAAAATAGGCAGCAATGTCTGTGAGCTCACTGCAACATGACCTTCAGTTCTGCCTACCCTATAATCCCATTTCCACTGAACTGAGATACCCTAGAGAAAAAACGTGTTTGTCTTCTCTGAAGAAGAGAAACAAGATGTGCTTTCTAAATTGGAGTTTCAAAAAAAAAAAGAATTTTAAAATCCTATTTTCTTTGTCAGTGGGAATTGAAAAGAGTTGTGCTTTTTAAGTAATCTTTCCAACTTGGTAGCTTTCTAAATGTGTTGGTATTTCTTTTTCGTTGTCATGTCCCATACTGCCCATTTTTTCTATAATATTTTGTGATGCTAGAGGAAAAATGCATGAATGAGACTTTGAGCCTTAACTAGGCATTCTTATTACTGCCATGGTACAAACTATATACTTGCTACATGGTGTTACCACAAAAGGCATTCTGAAAGTGCATACATATTGCAATGTGTTGCTCATCCATGCGGGGGTATCAGTGTACCCAACTCTGATAGTAAAGCAAAGCCAAAAAAGGAAAATAACTTTCAGTCTTTACAGAGTGTTGGAAAATACTTGAATGCGCAAATTTGCAAAATGAAGAAAAATATATTTTTAATCGTTTTCTCAAATTGTCTTTTCAGCAGCTGTGTGTTACAGCCTTCCAACTGTGCCTGTTCACTAGAATAGTGATTTGACTTCTGTTAAATGCATTAGGTGGGTACTCGGAGTAAAGAACAAAGTATTTTAAAACTGTCACCATGTGATCTCTATGCCATTATTATATGCCATAATAATTCTATAAAGGAAAAAGCACTGAAGAGTGAGCCACATATGCTCCAAGGAAGAAAGAAGTGCAATGAAGGGACAGTTACTATACAGTTACTATAATCTCTGAGAGCTGTTCTGGTGTGTTACTTGGTGAGCATTGTTTCTGTCAGTAACTTAGAAGTTTGTTAAATTTTTTCAATAGCTACCAGAGCATTTCTAATTAGAGCTGGAACCTGCTGGTGGGTAAAAGTCTGAATCAGTTCTGAGTGCCTGAAAAAAATGACCAAGATGGTGAGGATGATAGCAAAGCAGGTTCAGATAAATGCATTCTAATCACTTGTCATCCTGGCAGAAAAAGTCAGACTTTCCCAACTCGTTCTCTTGAGCATATTTCAACCAAGAATAAATAAAAGACATGATAAAATAAGAAAAACTTGGTGGATCCTTTTCATGCATCGCAGAAGCAGGAAGGAGGAGGTATGAGATGGGTGTTTTGGAGGCCTGTTAGTGAGGGAGTACTGGGGCTTTGCTGTGCTGCACCACTTAAAGATCTTTAGGAGTTTCTGAGCTGATGCCTTGTGTCTCAGCCTGGCTTTTTTTCTATTCGTGGAACTGCCTTTGCTTACCAAGTGCTTAAAATAAGGGATTTTTGTGAATGTCTCTGTTGAGTTGTTAAATCCAGGCAGCACATTCCTGCTGTTCATTAGCTACTGTGCTGTTTGCGCAATTGTAATCACAAGGCCAATCTCTCCACTTAAAATAGTCAATAGAAGAAAAGGGGACAGGTATACCTGTGGACAGGGCTTGGTCTGATGTATTACTTGTAAGGATCTCAGTTTGACTTTCCTACCCCAAATTGATCTTCTAAGATTGACAGCTTGGAAACAGTTTTACTTAAAACATCTGGTAAGGACTCAAAGTAGAAATCGAACCCATACAGGGGTATAGTGGCTCAGGTCAGGTAGAGAGTCTGGTAACACACAGCCCAGTATCCTGTTTCTAATGAGGGAAAATAGTGGTTTCTGAAAAAGGGGTGCCCTGCTTCCTTGAGGCTGTTACGGTTTGTTTGGTTTTCTCTCTGATTTTGGCCCATGGGTTTTTTCTTTAGGTGCAGTGGAACTTGTGTGTTGCTCTTCATAGCAGAACCTGCACTTTGATTTTTATGAGTGTTGTCAACGAAACAACTGTTTCCAAATACTTCCACCTTTCTACAGTTAATTTTTAAATTGCTGTTATGTCAGAATACTACTGAATGCTTGTTGTCTTCCACTTCTATCTAGAAATGTTTCATCATGCTTTATTTTGAAGTGGTTTGTTTTCATCATATTTCATCCCTAATCCATTAAAGGAACTAATTTAACGGGAGTTCTGCACTGGAGGGCAAAGTCCTAAGAAGCTGCTTTGAAAACTGGTGTCTGTAATGCCCCAATGCTTGTGTGACACGATGATACACGCTGGGCATGGCACAGCATGTATCTCTGGATGGGGTTTTCCTTTGGGCAGGTTCTCTGAATCAGCTGTGTGAGGCTTCTTGAAGGACTGAGCAGGAGGTGCCAGCAGGGTCTGCCAGCTGAAACAGCACAGCCTGGCGCTCAGAACTGTGGAGGCTGCTCCTCCCTCCCCTGTATCCCTGAGTAGTATCCTGCGGTTTTGAAGGCGGCTCTTTCTGGCCATCCCATTTCAAATTCTATAGCATATAAAGTATTTGGAAGTCACTTTGAAGGCATGAAAATGTCAAGCACTCAAATGTACGTTTTTTGTTATAATACTGCACAGATGTGGAAAGCACTCTAAAATGGATCTGAGGAAATGGGTACTCTTCACTGAGTTTTAAGGCCCACAGAAGATTTTGTGTAGAGCTCCCTAAGTTTACACAGATCAAAGCATGTCCTTTTCCACCGGAAGAGTTCAATGCCAGAACTTGCATTCCCGGCCCATGCATGAATACGACAGCTCAGATCTACTGACTCATTTTATACTACCTGACCCTGAAAGATCTGTGTTTACTCAGCCTCAGGGAGCAACACGGGCAATTTTTCAGCTTTGATTTCAGCCTTGACAGAATGAGACAGGGAGGAAGGGGTGTGTGTCATAAATATCCAAAGTATTGAAAAGATTCTTTTGAGTCAAGGTATGGAAGGAAGAAGGCTCTATATAAGAAGCAGTTGATACAAAACCTGTTATTTAGTGACCAGCTGAAGCAAGGTTTACTTCACCTTTCACCAGCAGTTTGACAATAGAATTCTTTGTTGCTAATATTAATTTTGCCAAGATCTTTCGGCAGGGTTGTGGGTGGTCTGCATGGTGGAGAAAAGGAGCTTGTCAGATCTTCAGTGAGGACTGCTTATGGAGCAATTCTGAGATCACTGTCTGAGCAAGAGCCCCCTGCAAGCTTCTACCTGTCCTCCCTAAAATGAAATAGCACCTTGAATAAATTGCCTGCAGTAACAAGCTGAACAATGTGAAGTTAAACCTCAAATACCAAAAGGTGGAACACTATTCCTGAAGCTGGTTATTTAAAAAGTGCACGTCCAGGAAATGCATACAGCAGTAATGTCTCTTGTGAACCTGGACTCAAATTTTATTATTTTTTCCCTCTAGTGTACTTCTGAAGTACAAAACATTGAGAGCTGATTTTTTTTTTCCTGCTGATTTCATCAGGGTTTTTTTTTCCAAGATTCTGCTTCTGAATACAGCTTTTTTCTCCATATATATATATATATATATATATATATATGCATATACACACACCACCCACACACACAGACAGATGGAATTATTTTTTTCAATTAGCAAAAAAAATTTTGTTAATTTCTGCTTTATTTTAAGGCTTCAATTATATTTTTAAAAATTAGAGAAATTTCCATTGGTAACTTTTAAAATATTACATACCAGCAGCATTTCCAAGTGTTCTGTTACTGCACTTACTTTAGGTGGACTGAAGAACAAACAGACTGGGATATGACTTACTGAGCCTGTTGCCTCCTAGCTTCCTGCCTTTTCCCAAGGGGTAAAAGGTGTACGGTAGGAGCTTCATAGGTAACTTTGCATTTGAAATCTCTGCCAGCATGTTTTCTCTTTATACAGAATCAACTTTTCTAACTTCCAGCACTGTTTAGTCACCCACTGTATTCTCACGGCCTCTGCAGGACTCTTCTCTGGGTTGTCTCCAATACAATGTTGGTTTCAATTCTTCAGTGTCTTGCTATTCCTAGCCAGAAGTTATAAAAATGTATAAAGATAAAAAAGTTATTTGTTTTTTCCTTGGTGCATGAAATGGTGGCCCTTGATATTGTAGTCTCTTTGTCTTACTGACCTCTGGACTCTTTACATAGCAACGAGTGCTTTTGTTTATTTGCTGTGCTCTACCTTGTATTTCTTATCACAGTCCATAGCTCTGCCCCCATATCTCACCTTAATTTTAGTGAGAGTCATGGAATGCTGACCGTACAGAAAAGGCTATTATTTCTGAACAGCAGCTCTCTGATATATTAATACTGGTTTACTTCATCAGGAGATGATCTGATAAATCTATTAAACAGATTTGTCATGGTTGCTAAAGTCTTCAAAATACAATAAATAGCTAAGATTGTATTAAGACACAAAAGGCACTCTGTTTCAAGGCATTCAGGAGGTACAAGAGGTACAAGAGGTCACAGTGTTCAAAGATCAGGCTGCTTTACTAAAAGCCTGCCCATGTAGAGATTTAGGATATTAGGCTGAGAATCTTGGTTTATATACAGAGGGGTCACTGAAAGTAGAGTGGACTAGCAGGTGCTTTGGAGCTTCTTTGGGAAAATAAATTTTTAGTGAAAGAAGTTACTGTAAGATTTTAAAAGTCTTGTAATTATAATATCCTATATGTTACACCTAAAAGTTTGTGCCTGATCTGTAGATTCCTGAAGAGATGGGTTTGTTAGATGGAAATTTGAGTGGTAGTTTGTTTAGTCGGAAGTTTTGGAACTGGTGCTTTAAAAATTTTGCTTCCCCATACCCATGCAATACCGTGATTTGTCATTTCTATCTGCATGTATTCGCCAGCTCGCTCAGTGGCGGTTTTTTTGGGGGGTTTTTTTTTTTTTTTTGGGGGGTTTTTTTTGGGGGTTTTTTTGTTTCTTTTTTTGTTTTTTTTTTTTTTTTGTTGTTGGTGTGGGTTTTCTGGTTGGGGTTTTTTGTTTGGGGTTTTTTTTTTTTTTTTGTTTTTTTTTTTTTTTTTTTTTGTTTTTTTTTTTTTTTTTTTCTTTAACTAATCTGGAAATTTTTTTTTTTTTTGTTTTGTTTTGTTTTTTTTGCTTTACTAAATTCTGTGAAATTCTTTCAAGATCCTTTTTAGACATCCCTTTGTTTTACTTCCCTGAGGGCAGGTAATATATCAGAGCCAGCTTGCTGTTTAACTAATGTCTCATAGGTAGGGAGGGAAAAAAACAGGGAGGGAGGGTGCGTCTCATTGGAGGAGGGGAGCAAAGAAAAATGAGCTTTCTTAAACAAATCATGTGCAGAGGGCCAGCCTGCCAGGGCTCAGGCAATTCTCGGCGGGGCCTCTGCTCTGTTCCCTGCTGGCCACGATGGAGGAAGAAGCTGGAGTGCTGAAGGAGGGCTTCCTCGTCAAACGGGTGAGTGCTCTGGTTCCCCTCCGTGCGGCTCTGCTCCAACATGGAAGCAGCTCCTGAGCAGGGACTTGAGCGTGCCAGGGCTCATGGCAAAGGAGCTTCTCAGGAGCTGGGTCGGAGGGGCTCCTGCCTTCTCCTCCAGACTGGCACAGATGACACCAGGGGAGCTGCATGAACTGCAGCTGGTCGCTGCTCACCCGCAAGCTGGCCTGTGTGTAGAGGAAGGTGAATTAGCCATCAGGACTCCCCTGGTGTTCAAAAGCCGATATGTCTGCACCCCGCACACACCTCTGCAGGGAGCACACCCACGGCAGCAGTGGGGGCGACCATGGGAGGATGGAGAGAGAAGTTTTATAGTCGGTTAAGATAGCTTGTGCCTTCTTCAGTGATGTGACTGTGCAGCATTTTCCATTTCAGGAGAGAATGGAGAACAGATTTTTCTTTTTGAAGGGGATCAGAGCAAAGCAAACTTAAAAATGCATTTGAAATAACTTTTTTTCTATACTCCTCAAGCAGTGCTGTTAGAAAATTTTAGCCAAAATGTGGTGAAAAGAGATGAAAGATTTCAACCTTCCCAATACTTCTCACTAGGACCAAGTCAGTCATTGCTGGAACACAAGGAGGTAATTTAGCAAGGGGCATAAACTGTTTTTAATACCAAAACCCTGTCTCAATGATTAATATGGTCCTTGATTTCATAGAAAAAAATGTGATTGAGATGTTTGTTCAAAGCTTTGCCACGCCTAAGGAAATGCTTTTCTACAGTACGTGGCAGTGTTTCTGGTGCTAACATGAAGGTAATCCTGGTCAGGAGTTTTCCTGGCAGGGCTCCCAGCCAGTTGGCCAGCCAGACACTGGCCATATGAAGTTCTGTGTGGAAAAGGGGCTATTCTCCATCCTGCCTTCTGCAGCAAGGGCAGAGCAGTCCCAGCTCCCAGTCTCCTCTCTGGGCTACAGCTGTACTTTTTGGCTCTTAAGTGACTACTGAATTCAAATAGGAAGCCAAGGCACCAAGTGTGTGAGAGGAATGTTTACTGGCAGCACACGGAGCTATGACTGCCACAGTCTGTACAATATCACCCAAATACACAGCTTGACAGGAAGGAGACCACAAAGAGGATGACTAAAGGAAACTGAGGGGCAAGGGAACCAGGGATCCATGGAGAACAAAGGAGAAAGGGATATGGGATCAGGTAAAGAAAACAGAGCTTTCTTAAGAAAAGAACAGAAGCAAAGAGATTATCTAAATTAATAAGTGGAAGGATAACATACCATAATGTATTATAAATATAAAATGAATGTGCGGAATTCAGGTAAAGATAAATAAAAAAAGGCAAGGCAACATCCTGAGAAAAGAACGCTTTCCAGAAGGAAAGAATAGAGCCATAGTAAGAAACATACAGGAAAAATGGCCAAGTAACTTTACAACAGGTGAAAAAATCACTGAGGAACACAAAGGGAAGGAGATAACAAAACCAAGACAGATAAATTGTATTTAGTATGGACTAGAAGACATTGGCTCTAAAGTGCCTTGGATTTTAGAGACTTTTTACTCCACTTTTACTTGGAGATTGCTGAGTTTCCCCTTTATTTGCAGAGAACTAATGAGCTTTGATTCATGCCACAACTGGACCTTACATGTTTCTTTCTTCTAGCCATACCCTCCCTATCCCAGGTATCAGAGCTTCCTTTACCCCCTGATTTGCCTGCTGGCTGTAACACGCCATCCTCTGTAGAAACTCAAGTCAGCTTCTTGCACAGCAAAGCTGGACCAGACACCATCAGACAGGACTGAGCCTGCTAGTGCCAGCCCTCACTGGCTTTGCTGTCCTTTAACCAGACTAAAGAGAGCTGGGGGGTGTTTACAGAGAAAAAAATAGGAGGATTTGTATTATATAATCCATGAGGCATTCAATAGCAGCCTTCATTCAGTCTTTTGTCATTAAAAAGCGTATTTCCTTTACAGGAAACAGGAGTACAGGGAATGTTTTAGCCCAGGAGATTGGAGGCAGGTGGTATTGAAACTAACTTCTTAGCAGTAAGTGTGGGATGTAAGGAAAAGCCAACTCACCCAGCAAAGTGCTTGCAAAACCACTTGGCATCCAGAGCCACATCAAAATGGAAAAGACACCCCCCAGGGTCACCAGAGAGGAGAGGCTGGTTCTCGTGAGCCCTCACACATTTCGGATTTAGCCCTGTTGCTGCCTGTGCTGTCAGCAGACAGGTGTGCACTTGTGCACCTACCTTTGGGATAATTCGTGTGAGCTTTTACAAGAAACAATTCTTGTCAGCAAAGAAGTTCTGGCTGAAGAAACTCTGCACACTCTCTGAAAGGTGCTTCACAGCACCTTTCTATTCCTCTAGGATTTTATAGTGATGGAGCTGTGCTATTTTGTTGCTTAAAATGTGCATTTCAGTGAGAACAGGACTCACAGTGACTTCTTGTGCTTCTTTTCATACAAGAAGCCAAGAAGAAAATATGGTCATTTCTCAGTGTTTGTGTTTAAAATCAGCTATGTGAATTTCTTCCCCTCTAGGGGCACGTTGTACGTAACTGGAAAGTGAGATGGTTCGTTCTGCTTCAGGATAAGCTGCTGTATTACAAAATTGAAGGAGGCAAGAAGGAGCCTTCTCCAAAGGGCAGGATCCTTTTGGATGGCTGCACTATTACTTGTCCATGCCTGGAATATGAGAACAGACCGGTATGACTGGAAAAATTTATCTCTTCTCTGTGTCACTCATTTTCTAACTTCTTCCTATCTCTTCCTCTCCTCCTGGCTTCTTTGATTACTGCAGCCATACCACTGGGGTGCTTCCAGAATTAGGCCCAGCCAAAAGCAAGCTGCCACTAGCAGGACAAGCACTGAACTCCTTTATTGTGTCTTTGCTCTTCCTTGTGCCCAAATGTGAGTCAGCTATTAAAAAAAAAAAAAAAAAAAAAAAAAAAAAAATAAACCCCAAACAAACAAAAAAAAAAAAAACCACTGTTCCTGTACACACAATGAGGAGAAAAAAATGTAAATGCATCAGCCCAGCAGAGTGTGGAAGAGAGGACATGAACAACCCTGTAAAAACTGAGGAGGGTGGGGAAAAAGGGAAATATCATCTGTGGTAGTTGTCTTAAAGCCTGGGTATCCATGGGGTGCTACAATCAGCCAGATCAGACTCCTTTTTCCTTCACCAATGGGATATTGCTGTTGTAGAAAGTTTTCAGCAAGAGGACTCTGGAAGAAAACATGCCTCCTGTGTTTCTCTGCATGCCCATGGGTAGCAGCAATGCAGATTTCCTCTGTGTGGGGTATCTGTGTGGTCTGTTCTCTTCTAAGTATACCAGGAGCTCCATGCATGTAAACAATGTCTTGTTTATAACTGAAAACCCAGGGATTTGAGGGAGGTAGAAGACCCAAAGGCAAACAAACAAAAAACAAACAACAACTAACCAAACAAAAAAAACCAACCAAACAAAAAAATACCCACCAAAAACAACCCAGATCTGTGCCCACCATCCGTCTGAACAAGAATTGTTCTGAACTACTCGGGTGGGATGCACTGTCAGACTTATTTGCGTCACTTGGGCAAGTGCTAAAAAAGCAAAATGCAAGGGGAGTGAAATAGCTAAATGATGTTATTACTTTGTACTTCTTTTTCCACAGCTACTCATCAAACTAAAGACAAAAACCAATACAGACTATTTCCTTGAATGTTGCTCCAGGGAGGAACGTGACTCGTGGGCTTTGGACATCACTGGAGCTATTCATGCTGGTCATCCAGTACAGGTACAAGAACTTCACAGAATGAAGAACTCTTTCAAACTGCTAGAAAATATCAGCCTCCAGTAAGTGTATATGATTTCTCCATCTGTTGTTGCTGTAGTTTGCAAAGTGCCTGAGTTGATGGATGGGGAGGGTCAAGGGAAGCTCCTTTCTGTACAGATCTGCTCCTGTGCAGCCAGGAACCTCTAAACGGGCTGTCCTGTCCTAGGTTTGCCCATACTTTAGCCAGGGGATGCACCTTTTCCTGACCATCACCTTTTGGGAGTGCACGGGCACCTCACTACTGGCTTGAATACCTTTCTAGTCAGCAGCAAATGTTCTCACTGAGGAGATGTATTACCTCAAAAGATGTAACATCAGGGAAGCACCGGGTGGTGACTTTGTGCCCTATTGCTGAGTTTTCAAAGCTGGTATCTGGAATCCAGATTAGGATTTTTAGGGTGCGTCATCTTAAATAAGAGGAACAGAGACTGATTAAGAAACAGAAGAAATACATTAATTTGATTTGTGTTGAACAAGTAAATCAGGCTGACTATAGATCAGTTTGCAGTGCTTTAAATTGAAATATACTTTGTGAGGCATCTTGATTAGTGCTCCTATTGGGAGAATAAAGTTTTCCTGGAATGTTCTTAGGACAGTGCTGCTAGGGAAGTACCTAGAACACTTCCCATCTTTATGTGGGAAATCATAAGGACATCCCAGGCACTGACAGAAGTATGCATTAGTTCTGCCTGTCTCTCTCATCTGCTGATGTTGTGCTGTGCTCTCATTTGCAGCAACATAGTGGAGAGAATGTATGACAGCAGTACTGGAATTAAGCTGACCCGCAATTTGGATCAAGGCAACAGATATAAAGAGACCTTCACAGGTACACCTACAGCAGGCAAAGAGCCACCTCCCATCTGATGTGCCACATTGCAGGGACAAGGGAGCTACTGTGCTGCCTTCACAGTAGGATAAGCCCAGTGGAACCTGGCATTGCAGCCAAGCTCTCCAACACCTCTCTCTCTTACTCTTTGAATGTATGGAAGCACACTTAGAACCCCACATTTTTGGTCAACTTTGCACTTCTCTGACAATCTTCAGAATGGTGTCAGAATGTTGCAGCAAGAGAAAACCTGTGTGGCAGGAGACCATCTGCCTTTCCTCAAAAGAGCACACTGTCTTGGTATGAGAGCTGCCTTTCTTCCTGCAGGTTCTGCCCTGGTGGACTGGCTCATCTCCAACAGCTTTGCTGTGTCACGATTCGAGGCCGTCACCTTGGCATCCATGCTGATGGATGAGAACTTCATCAGGCCCGTGGGAGTGCGCAGCACCGAGGCCACACGCTCCAGCGACCCCTCTGAGAAGTTCCTCGATGACTCCACTGCACTGTACATGTTTGTAAGTGATGCAGCTGCCAACAGTGGAATCTCCTCTGGCCCTCATCACACATTGATTTGGGGTAGAGGTGCACAGCATGCAACCAAAGGCAAATGTGCAGGCTGAGAAAGTAAATGCAGAAGGAGCAGCTCTAGTCTTTTAGTAGTACTAACACTGGCACTTCTGCTGGAGCCAAATAGCTACATGGATATGGAGGGATCTACAAATTACATAATTAGGCATTAAAAGAGGTGTGTCCCTGGAGTGCAGTGCTGTGTCTGCATGTATTGGAGGCAGTGCTGTAGTTGCGTTACAGCTCAAGGCCACAGCACTTATACCCAGCATGAACAGATTTACAGATGTAATTTGTTGCCTGTGAATCTTGGTCCTATGAGGCTGAGCAGCAGAGCTATGGAGTAGAATTTGCTCAGGAAATATAAGCTAAAAACAGCTAAGGAAAATAAAATGGAAAATAAAATGCAGAATTTTATACTTAAAAGTCTGTTTAGATTAAAAAGACAAGTGGAACTGTCTTTTCCCCTATTTGCAGGCTGAGAGCAGTAAGAAAAACACCAGTTCCAAGGAAGACGTACATTTTAACATCTCTGAATTAAGTGGCACAATTGTGAAGCAAGGATTCTTAGTGAAACAGGTAAGCATGGAACCTGATCCAGGAAACAAGAAAAAGTACAGCTCATAGGGTTTCTTAGGGCGTAAATGTGACTCATAGAATGATGGCTGGACAGATGTGCCCAGCAGAACTAACTTGTCTGTCAGTGCTTGAGGTTTGGCAGTTAAGAGTATCCAGTTATAAAGAAGTGAACTATGGAACTTGCTCAGGCAGGATTAATTAGTTATTCTGTATGTATTGAACATATACTGAAAGGTACAAAACAGCATCAAAAGCAGAAGTACCACATAGACTCCAAATCCTACCAGAGGTGTTACATTCACTTCCAAGCAGAGCCACTGTTCTTTAGTTTAACCTATCCCCATAGTTATCCAGGTATCCAGGTAGTGTGAACAGTGATGATATTTTTCTGGCCATGGACAAATTTCAAAGCTGAATAGCTTGACCTCTGTATGAAGTGGACACTTACCTGTGGGCAGTCACTTGTGTACACATGGGTCCTTTGGTGGCAGTGAAGCATGTTTTTTTGGGCACAGGTACCTGTGGCAATAACTGTTTCTAAGATCTGACCTTTGGTCTGCAAGATGTAGTTTCCAATACTTGCTATGAACAAGATGAAGTCAATCACTCTTCAAAGCCTAACACAGCCACCTGCAAATTGACCCCTACCTGCACTGCATGGCCACACTCTTACTCTGAAGCCTTGAACCCAGAGCCCCAACTTTAGTGTTGTGCAAACTGGATTACCAGATGCTTCCCAACCCTCCCTCCTCCAGCTTCCAGGGCATCATGAGGGCTGCAGGATCCCCACAGGCTGGCAGGGCAGCCCCCCATCACCACAGGACATGAGAGATGCCCAGGAGCTTCTGCCTGTGGTCAGCAGCAGCCACGGACAGCCCTCAACAGCCAGAGCCCCAGTCCTCCAGGAGAGAGGATGCTCCCAGGGCCTGAGACAGGCCTGGCAGCAATGAGAGGGCTAGAGGGAAAGAGTAAAGAGCTGCAAAAGGACCTGACACAACCCCTTTGGAGCACACACATCATGGGATTTTAATCTGAAACCCATATTTAATCTGAAATTAAAAGCAGGAATGAGGGATATAACCATTTGTTCCTGTCACTCTGCTTTCTTAGTTCTCAGCACAGGGAAGGAAGAGGCGAAGGAATTGTGAATGTATGAAGAAGAAAGATAAAGAGAAGGTGATGGGAATTACCAAGATGCTAGGAAATTTTCTCTCTTTTGGGTCCAAACCCTCTCTTTTTGGTATTTATTTATGTCTCCCCTACAGCCTGCAAGAAAATGGTCATTTCAGGAGGTAGTAATTTTAATTCTTCCATTTTGCAGGGGCACAAGAGGAAAAACTGGAAGGTGAGAAAATTTGTTTTGAGAGCTGATCCTGCTTTTTTGCACTACTATGATCCCACCAAGGTATGTGAGTGGGAAGGTACCATCCCCAGAAATCCTTCTAGAGACATAAACATTATAATGAAGATACAATTATGCTGTAAATGTTTCTGTCACTCTGTGTTCCTCTGTCCATTTCCAGGAATTACCCTAGGAAGTTGTCCTTGTAGGATTTTGTATCCCTGCATCTTCTATCCTTTTTCCCAGTGAGGTTCCTTTTCCTTAGCCCAGTGGCAGCAGTCTTCTTGGGATTGGTCTTTTGCTGTACCCTCACAGTCTGGAAGCATGGTCCTGCAGGGTTTCTTCATGGATTGTGATCTTTCTGGGCTGAAATCCCACCATCTGAGGATCACACTGGTACTGGGATTTTTTACATCCTGATTCCAGCATTGAATAGGGTCTCCTTTATGCCAAAGTATTTATAGGAATTTCTACTACTCAGTTTTAAACTTTCTAATGAAAAGTAGAATTTATGTTCATGAAGGTAATAATTAATGTGAACAATTCCAATACTAAGGGTACCACAAAGCCAAATAGGATTGCAAGAAGAACATGTATAGAAATACTTTATGTGACTTTTAAAGAGAACAGAAACAACATACCAGTGAAAACAGCTTATGGAGTCAGTTCATTTTTTGCTTCCTGTTTCTTCATGGCATTTTTTTTCACTGTGACTTATCCTTTCAAGGCCCTAAACTGAAACTGCAGAACCTGAAGGCAAGAAACAAGAGTGCCAGCCAACTAGGGAAAAGAGACAGATTTTCCCCATACAGTCTTAGTGAAAAGCAGCAAGCTAAATATTTACAGAAATATATACAATTCAATATATTGCTATTGATAAAACCATACATACATTTGAAGTGTAATTACCTGCCCTGTGCTTTTATTTGATCTACACCATGCCCAGCTGCATCAGAGAAATGTCTGGGACTGAAAAATTATAGTAATGCATTTAGCTACATGTTCTAATTGATTTCTCTTGTGACATAGATGTTTCATGCCTATCAAAACTGGCATTATGTCTCCAACTTCATAGAAGTAATGCATGTGCTCTGGGAAATGATGATACTTTGCAGCTATGCCTTGCTTCCTTTTTCTTTGCAGGAGGATAACAAACCAGTAGGTGGATTCTCTCTTCGTGGCTGTCTTGTCTCAGCTCTGGAGGACAACGGAGTCCCAGCAGGTGAGCACAAGTCTCTAAACTTCCATACATTTATATTTATGCCATAGCAATACAGTCTTTGGGTGTGGGTTTGTATATATGGCTGCTTGTATGCACAAGTGGGCTGACTCTCCATTTCCCTTTGCAAGCAAGGGAAGAGGCATGTCACAAATCCCTGTTCTGCTGGGTTGTCTGCACCAAAGGGGACTTTCTTTTATAGTGTTATTTGCACATATCTTGGGTGTTCTCTTTATATGGGCATTTCTTAGTCATCTGACCTCTGAGACAGTCCTAAAACTGAGTAATATTCCAGAGTTAACAGACAAATAGAAAACACTTTCTTTCTGGGTGTTGTTTAATTCAAAGTCTTGAGTCATCCTCTGATGCCATCCATGTCTGTGTACTCTCAACTTATGCTATTACCTTTTCTTTTCTGGCCTGCTAGAACCGAAATGTAGGGGAGACATAAAGATAGCAATTAAAAACAGCTCTGCTGGAGTATAGGCTTAGGTCAGGCATTTGCCTAGAACCTCAGCCTCAGAGATAAATGTTTCTGCTATTAAAGCAATTTATTTTATGACAGTAAGCACAATGTGTAGATATCAAATTCAGAACATCTTTCTAAAGAGAAGGTCTGAAAAAGCTTTGGTCTGTGGGCAGGGGGACATGATGAACAATAGAGCTTCTTGCTAAGAGAAACCCAGCTATGGGCAAGTGAAAATCTAATCTACTGTGCAAACTGGTAGGGGTTCATCATTCCAGTGTATAACTCAAGTAATAATCTCCACATAAACAAGAGAGTATTTTAGCTATGTTGTAGAGTGCACAGTAGTTCATACAATCTAGAGCAGGAACATCTGTACTATATTTTCATAAAATCACCAAATCAACAAGTGGTTTGGGTTGGAAGGGACTCCAAAGATCGCTGAACACTGCCAGGGGTTTTGAAGAGGGACATCAAAGACACAAAAGCATTAGATGTCCTATCCATAATAAAAAGGAAAAAATTTGATTCCCTAATTCACAAAATGCAAATTATTCCCTACGAAACCAGAAAGATTTTCTCTGTGCACCCTCCTGATCTGTCGGATTTTTCTTCTCTGCAGGAGTGAAGGGGAATGTGCAAGGCAACCTATTCAAAATCATCACCAGGAATGACATTCATTATTACATCCAGGCCAGCTCCAAGGCAGAGCGAGTGCAGTGGATTGAGGCAATCAAACCACTGACATGAGGAATGTGGATTCCATGCCAAATGACAAACCACATTTATTACCAACCTCCTGCTCTCCTTGTCTGGGAGTGTTGTTTTCCCCTTGATAGTCTATTTTCTTTATTTTAATCACCATAACACCTACCAGTTCCTGGCAGACTATACAGACCAAATCATGTAGATCCAGGATAATTCCCCCACCTTGAATTTACCATCTAACCAAGAGACCAAAAGAGGTGGATGCAGACAAATGAGACTTTACAAAGAATCAACAACATATTCCAAGATGGAAGAAAAGGATCACTGTCAGCCAGATTCTGCAGAGCCTTCAAAAAGGCAGCATGCTTTGTAGCTTCCCTGAAGTCATAGAGGAATTTGATAACCCTCTATCCACAGATTCATTTCTGTACAGATGTTTTGTTCTCTGAGTCATGTACTGAAAAGAAGTCTTTTCATCACCAAAGGAGGAATATGATACATGCTTGTTTATTTATTAGAATAGCCATGTATTTAGAATTTTCCTCAATTGCTACAGCAATGAAACAACAGCACAACACTTAAATGCATTCAAATATCTAAGAGAGATCACAAAGAAGTTTGCCAGCAAAGGAGCAGTTTTAATTAGATGCAAGAGCAGGAATGGGCAGTGCAGTTTCAGCTGTAGAGATACCATTTCCTAGGGCTGGTCCAGAGAAGACTGTGAAATCCACAACTGTCAAAACCTTTCCATTCCAGAAAAGCTGCCTGGAAGAGACAGGGTAAGGCAGGTAATGCATTTATTGCTCTCTGCTGGGAAGCAAAGATGGTTTTGTACTGACTGAGCAGAGCTTCCAGAAAAAGCAAATCCCTCCTGATAACGTGAGCCTTGCTGGGACCCATCAGACTTACTTGTTCATTTATAAGAAAATCTCCTGCTTTTCTTTTCTCAGACCCACAACCTGCATAATGCCCAGTTCTAGTCACAAGGCTAACAACAGCCACCCACCACAGAGGACTGAGCTCTGCCATCCGGCATGCCTGAGGGGGTAAAGAACCATAAGGAAGTGAGATACTGCATAACATCATAAATCTTGCAGTTTGGGAGGCCAGAAGTGTATCTCAGCAAAGGCTTTGAGATTATCCAGACCAGCCATAGCTCTGCAATCACTATGAGTATGTATGGGGGAAAAAGTGTATATCTCAAACACATCAGCAAATTAAAGATACTGTTCCCACTCTCTAGAATCAGCCAGGGGAAAAAAACAAAACATGTCTGAGACTAGAGAAAGTACATTTTCCTCTGTCCTCTGGTGATATGGTGGTCTCTGTTTTCAAGCCACTTTGGTAAGCTTGATGTCCCCTGAGATCCGCAAAGCTTTCACCAAGTTCAGAGGCTGAATACGGTGAGTGAAGTCACAGAGCTGCCGTCCATCAAGCAAGACTCGTATTTGCTGGTGTTCACATAAGAGCTCCATCTGCAGTGGAAAAGGACAGGGAAGGGTATTAGAGATCAACAGGGCTAATTTCAACAGCATGGACTTAGAACTAAATGCTATGAGAATAGCAAGGCACAAAGTCTACCAGTTCTTCTGAAATGCCCCTAATAAATAACCTACCCTCTTCTGAGATGATACTGCAAAGCTCCAGTGGGTATTCTCACTATGATTAGAGAAAGGGATGCATCTTTCTGATCAGGGCTTGAACTGCTGCTGTCTGTGCCATACTAGACTAGTTAACCTGGCAATGTCCGTGGCTGGCTGTTTGTGCTCATATACATAGCCTTCAGCTTTTATCCCTTCCTTTTCTCTACCCTATTCACAGTGCCTGAAAAATTACCTTGAATGTGTCACCTGCTGTAAATGGAAAGTAGGGAATAGTCTTCTCTTCTCTTCCCCATTTCCCAGCAATTCGTGCATTTCGGGTGATGGATTTCTCAGTGAAGTTAACTGTAAATAACAGCCCAACATCTTTGTTGGCATCCACTGGATCACAGAGCAGAGTCACTGAAAAGCTGAAAAAAAAATCTATTAAATGGCTGGAACTTTCACAAATGTGAATGACATGGTGAACATGGCAGATGCTTATAGAGACTAGAGATAGCTGTTGGGTTTTGGTTTCATGTCAGACTGAAACACAGGACTTCTATAGGCTTAGAAGCTGGAAAAAGGGATGTGACGTGGCTGGTCTTTGTTTCCTCCCCCAGTCTCCAGTAGAATGCTAGTGATTTCTGATGTTGCCTTGACTGAAATCAAACCCTTTAACATGTACTCATTTGTGTCCTAAAAGCGGTTATGGCATACACTTCACCAGTGGAAGCAGTGGAGTTGATAGCTGTAGATGCAAAAAAGTGTAATGAAGATCATAGTTGCTGTTATCCGGATAAAAGACAGCAACGAGCCTCCACCTCCTGTGCCAAAACTTTTAAATGGTGTTGATTCCAGCTCCCCACAAACAACCAAAATTCAAGTTGAGAATTGTACCTCTTTGTGAAGGAGAAATGCCACTTGCGTGTTTTCTACAGTTCACATTAGATAAGGCATAGAAAATCTTGTCAGGGCAGTCAGAAAGGCCAAACAGGGCCTCCCTGACCTTTTAATCTTAGTCTGAGTGCAGGAAAATTAAATAAGGCCACAAATTGTTAATGTTTGACTTTCTTCTTTCACGGAGCACATACCTCCAAGAAAGTGTCTGAATTTAGGTGACAGGTAGGAGCATGTGTAACAGGGTGAAGCCCCCAGCAGTCCCTTCACCTACCTCTTGGGTTTGGAGTGTACCATGCCCATGACTGTGAGTTTCATGGTTGGTCTCAGGCCACCTTTAATTTCGCCAACATACTGCTCCACCTGCAGGGAACAGTAAAAATGGCTACAATAGGTCATGCTGTGGGTAAACCAGCTTTAACAGCTGCTTTATAACTTGGTTTATTTTTATATGTACAAAATAAAGTATTTCCAGCGAAGTACTTCTTGCACTCTAATGGCACAATAAATCTGGTGACAGCACTCCAGTTTCTCTGGTTGCAGCAGATGAGAAGATTTGTGGCAGCATGATGTGTGGAGCCGACTCTGCTTGAACCTACTCTGTCCTGCCACCTCAAATGTGCTACCAGATTCTGGTGGGCTAACTTGGCACCATCATCAGGCCAGGCAGCCTCTGTCCTCCATTGTAAAGGCAGCAGAGATGCTGCCCTGCCACTACATGTTGACCACTTCCTCGCAGGCAATCCTTGTCATTTTGTGACAGTGACTTTGAAAAGTCACAATTTTTCAGAGGCAAAAAATGTCTTCTTGGTGAATCGACTTTGGTCCTGTTCACAGAGACCTGTAGTTGCGAGCTGCAGGATCTGAGCCACATTTGCTTTTTCCAAGCAATTCTCTAACAGCTTTGATGGCCAGTGGAGGAACTAATACAGGCCATGGCTGATACGGAAATATTAGAGAGAGACCCTAGAAACAATTGATAGGGATGTTTTGAGGCTTCATTTTCAGAAATGGCTTTAAAATGTAAATGACAGAATACTACACTGCAGCAAGTAATCACTCCCCATGCAGATTCACTTAGAAAGAAGCTGCTATAAAGCCCTAAATGTTTTTAGCAACTTGCATAACACTGATAATATTCCAAGGCAATGCATAACAGACCCTGTTTGAGATAAAGAGCTTTATCGTTCCAGTGTTCCTAGGTAAAATTTCAGACAGTTTTGCTAGAAGACCTGCACAATATATGCACACAAATTCAAGATAAAAAATGTTTTACTTGTACCTCATTTCCTAATTTTATTATATTAGTTGTGTCTTCTGCTAAAATGACCTTACACAATTTATTTTCCCACTTTGATATTCACATCCAGCTACCTTTAAAACTTCACAGATATATCAATAAACCTAATTCCTAGCAAGGTCAATATTGGTAGAATAATTTTTAAATTTACCTTCAAAAATGACAGCAGTACTACTAATTGTTAATTATGTAAATTTACTCTTGCAGGAGTATGTTGCTTGCAGACTTGCAGTACTTGCAGACTCCAGCAAGTATGTTTTTAACTTTGTAACAAAAGAAAAGCATCAAGCACTAGATATGTCTTGCATAAGGAAACTACTTGTCAAGTAAAGAATCTGACTCTAGGGAGATACTTTAAACTGGATAAAGCAATTAGAAAGCGGGAAATAAGCATTAAAGATCTCAGGATAAATGAAGTTTACGTTCACAAACTCTAATGTCCCATTGAGGCTTCTTCCTTGCCTAGAGACAAGATGCAAAATTCTACCTGAAACTGAAAGTGCACATTAAGAAATTGTGCAGAGGTGCACCTAATAAGTACCATCACTAAAGGCACAGGATATCAGAACTGGACAGAACAAATGACAACCACATGGTCTCAATAGGTACTGCTCATCCAGCATAGTTGGAGAAAATTCTGAGGTGTAACTGCCCACACACCATTTATCTGTGGACACCTAGTTAACCGTACAGGTGAGAAATACTCAGGAAGCTGTAGGAAATAATGGCAAAAACTCCTGCAAACTTCTTGCAGAGTTTATTGGTGGGTCCCAGCATATGCACATGGGCACAGCTCCCATCCCGTATATTTCTATTCAGCCCTGGGGACTGACTTGGTCACTTACTTTGGCACCCCTCTCCTCTGTCATCACCGCTCTCCCTCTTACACTTGCCTCGCTGCTGCAGTCCCCGGAGGAGTTTTTGTTTTGTGTGTCAGGACAAAAGCAAACAAAAAGCCCGGAATAAAGGGAGGATGTTGAGGGGGGTCTTATCTCTGCCAAGCAGTGGCTGGACACCACCCAGCCCAGCAGCTGAGTCACGGCCCTCCGCGCCTCGTCCCTCTGAGGAGGCTCCCAAGTACCGCGGTGAGAGGGCAGGGGGACGCCCCATCAGCTGTGCCTGGAGCTGTGCCTACACATTTTTATGCAAGTATTGAAAATGCCGGGTGAGTGTGCAGAACACTCATAAGATACTCTGTACTACATGCACATACTTGTATATGCAATACATACAACCCCCACGTCATTTATTTATTGATACCAAATCTCTCCTCTCTCACATTCATAACTACGTATGTGTGCATACATATATGTGTGTGTATATATATTTTTTTAATTTTTTTTTTTTACGATTTACAGCCTTATATAAAAACCTACATGTAGGTCTGTACACCCTATACACACACCAATATACTGTATACACTGTAGATGTGCATATATATTTGTATCTATGTATAGGGGGGTGTGTATGTGTATATATATGTAAGTATGTATATGTATAGCAGAGTGAAGTGTATGTACAGGGTTATGCAGCCATACAGAGGGTACATCTACTCCCACACACATAAGTACCCCTGTAGGGCAGTGCGGAGGTGTATTTACCAGCACACACGCACCCACACCCTCCCAAGGCAGACGCCATCCCAATCCCTGCGCCTGAGGCGCTCCCTCACGGACCCGCCGCGTCCGCACAGGGGGCGGAGCTTCGGGCGACAGCCAATCAAAGCCTGGCGAGGCGCGAGCACGGGGCGGGGCTGGCGCGTGGGGCGGGAAGGGGCGTGGTCGGCAGGGCGGGGCTTGCGCTGCCCGGGCCCCCGCTGCGGCGTCAGGCGCCCCAAACAAACATGGCGGTTATTTACATTCCGCCCCGGCTCGGCCAATGGGCGGGCGCCCTGCCCGCGTGCCCGGCCGGCGGCGCGGTCAGCTGAGGCGGCGCCCAAGATGGCGGCGGCGCCGGGCCGCGGGGCCGGGGCGGTGCTGTAGAGATCAGCGCCGCCGGGACCGCTCCCTGCCCTGCCCTGCCCCGCCAGGGAGCGCGGCATCGCCTCGTGTGTGTCACCCCGCCCCGGGTCATCCTCTCGGCCTGGGAAGATGCATTCTTTTGGGAACGAAGAAGCGGACTCTCTGGAGCGTCTCTTTGGGTTTTTCTGTGAGTGCGTACGGCGTGGGCACTGGGAGCTTGCACAGGCCTGCGTGCCCCAGCTGAGCCAGTGGCACGGGGACGGCTCCGGGAAGGTGGAAGCAATTCTTCAGGCTCTGGTAGCTTGTCCCGTGGGGGTAAGGTGAGTAAGGCACTGCACTGTTCCATAGACTTGAAAGTGGAATAGGGAGGAGCAGTTAGCTTGGTGTTGGCTGTGGGACACAGGTAGAATCAGGGAAGTAGCACTTCAGTGCTGCGGTGTCTTGTGATGCTGTTGTCTGAACTTTGATGTCTTGCCAATTACCAAGAAGGTATCAGGCTGCCCATCCCACCGGGACAACGTGTTGAGTTCATTTAGGTGGCTGACCTGGTGATTGATAAAAGCTTAACATTTTCTACTTGGAAGCATTTCAGAACTGATTTTGTTAGATTGTACTGAAGGAGAAGGACCAACTCCTGAAATTACATTTCTTTTACACTTTGTTTCGGTTAATTTAGAAATGGAACCATCAAGATCAGTAGTGTAATTATTTAAAACGTTATCTTGTTCTCCAGCTGTTGAAAAATCTCCTCATTTCTAACACTGCAATTCTAAAAAGTTCAAATTATGCTGTTGATTTCTTGTTCCTCTCACACTGTGTTTTGTTTTACTCAGTTTTACTCAATCCCTGTTACTTTTTATCTCTTTTAGGTTTTTTTTCAGTTAGGTGTATATGAAGGGTGACTTTCTAGGGCTTCAGGGAACATTGGTATTCCCCCTTTCTAATCAGATGATCATACTTCACATTAAAGTTTGTGTAACATTTCTGTCAAGGTTCTAAGAAACAATTTACACTGACAGCAGCTGAAGGAGTCTGGAGGAAGGTGTGCTCGTGGTTAGATGAATATTGCTAACAGCCATGTGAGACATGAGAATTTTCAATCTTGTTCTTTGGTAGCTGGGCTTTAGTTAGTAGTGCTGACATATAAAGGCTTTAGTTAGTAATGCTGAGATTTTTAAAGGACGAGAAACTGTGTTGTCCCTCTTTGACAGGACTGAATATGTTCCTAACTGTGTAGGCTTTGGGATGTTGAAGTTCTGGAGTGTGTGAAATGCTGATGGAAATTAGGATTCTTTGTTTAATTTGTACATTGCTTCACTTTTAATTTGGATATAGAGCTGCATTTGGGCTGCTATGACCTAAAACTTTGTTTCATTTTTTGGGTAGAAATAGACTGAACAGGAAATAGCAGTGTTTGGCAAGTGGTCACGTTTCAGTGAGATCTGCTGAAGTGCTCAAAGAGAGCTGTATAGACTGAACTTTGGACCAGAACTAGATTTCTTTATTTTGAGGAACTATGCCCGTAGTATTTGGTCAATCTAAAAGCAGTGATTTGCACAGCAGAAATCACTGAATTGATGTGCAAGAACACCAATATTCTGGTTTCTCTGCATTTTTTTCCCTTTGGGTACTTACTTGTCTTTTTTTTTATCTTATTCAAAGAAATATAGAATCAAAATGATCTCTGACAGTGTTTTCCTGGATCTTGGAGATGGAGACTACCTTGTATAACCCACTGTATATGCTTCTTGATTTTGTAGATGGGGACAGAATTCTAGCCCATGGAGAACTGCATGGCTTTGGCTTCTTGTGCTGGAAAAATGGCTTGCCAGGCATCAGGTACAGAAGAATCTTGATGTCTTCCTAATGCACTTTATAGCTCTGACTTCCACATGCAGAATGTCTCTCTAGTTGCTTATTTAAATGTGAGCTTTCCCACGTTTCATGGAGTTAAGTTCTCAAGGTATGCGGAGACATGCCCTACTTTTGCATGTAACAAATTTATCAAGAAAGTAGTGTAATATTCACACTGAAGAGAAAACCATTTAAAAGATACTAGAAGTTAACATTTTAGCTTTTCACATTCATATAAATGAGAATCATGAGAGTATCAACTTCTGCATTTGTGTAGCACCTCTGTTACATTAAAGATAAAATAGCTCAGGCATCAGATTATTCTTTAAAAGCTTTAGACAGTGAGGGCATATTTCTTTTTAAAAATCATTTATCCATGGCTTATCCTTAGACTTGCATTTTTTCTTTACATTCTGAGGAATAAATGGTTTTGTGATTCTTCACAAGGTCTCTGTTTCCAAATGTATGGATAATTAAAATCAACTGGTGTGAGAGCAGAGACTGACTGGAATAGAATTTAACTGAGGATTAGGTTACTTCAGAGAGATATTTCAGTCTGCCTCGAAGTGTTAATGAAACAGCTATGATTATGTTTATATGCTAATGTAAATAAAAGTTTTATTGACTAATGTATTTTCCATTCTTCTATTTTTCAGAAAACTGTTCCCGTTGTCCTTCAGAGAGAAACTGAATTTTTATTGTTCTTGGAAGAACTACAGAAAGATGTCTCTGAGGAAGTCCTAAAGGTGAGCTACTACTGTGCCCTATTTCTTTTTGTTCTTCAGTGTGCCCAACTTCATCAGATTGAAGTTAATGCTTCCTGCTAACTGCCTGAGATGTTAATGTGTTATTAATCTTCTAGGCAACTGAGAGAGAATGTAATTCAGATCCCCTTGTGAAGTTAATCCAATGTGCCTGCAAGTGATTTCTCTGGCTAGAGTGGAGGCTGCAGGCAGGCAGGCTGCAGGTTTTTCTACGTGCTGTTTCTAATCTAGTCCTGACTGCAGCTGCTTGCCACAGTCTTCAATCCATAGACACCTGTAATAATCATATACCTACAGCCCTCTGTGATCCAAAATAAACTATAGTCAGTGAGCACATTTTAAAAGTATGTGTATTTTCTTTTTCTTTCTTTGGAGATCTTAATTTTCATCTCCTATGCACCCCTTTTCCCCCTTTCTGGAAGTCTTTGGATACTCTACTATTACTGCTGACATTTTCTAGGGATTGGTATGACATGTGTTCTGAGGTCCAGGATCCATTTTCCATTATTCATTAAAGATGCAGGCTGATTTATTTGAGAAGTATGTGGGAATATGCAAGGATGGATTATATCAAAAGCAAGTAGAGAGCAGAATATCAGGAAAGCTACTAACTGTAGAACTGTCCTAATTTGATGTTAGTTACAACAGATTCAGATCTGACGTGGTGCGTGAAATGTCATAAGATGTTGCTTCTAGTCTATAGATTCTAACTCCTTCAAGATACTTATTTTTGGTTTGCCTATTCTTTAAGAGGAAAATTGGAACTTACTCTATTCAGGGGCTACTTTAGGTTAGGAAAAGTTGTTCAGTATCTCAGTAAGGGTACAGAATTAGCAAATACAGATTGAAAACAAACAATGTAAACCTGAACATTGATTAAGATAAATCTGCCTGAAGTCTGTTAATAGATAATGAAGTCTGTACGTGTTACCGTCTCACCTCCCATGTCATGGATGATTGATTCCACCATTGTCCACTCTGTCCACCAGTGTTGCACAGAAACATGAGATTCAAAAATCTCGTATCTTTGTCACAATTTCTCTCAGAGGCATGTTGGTAGGTAGAGTTGTGTTTTGATCCAGAAAACAATATAAAAAGAAAGGGTATTGTGGACTTGCTTTCTGTTCTCATTCTTTGAGCATACCATTCCCTCTCCCCTGTGTAATCTCTGATGTGTCTCTTTGAGCCAAGGACAGCTTCACATCATTCCAGGAACGCCAAAACTGCTGCTGGAGTGCTGTTCAACTGACTTGTCCCTCACCTTCCCAGCTCTTACTGGGTGGGCTAATTGGGATTTTTTGTTTATTGTTCTCCCCTTCCCAGTTCTGAAATTGTAGGTTTGCTTCTGATAGGTAAAAAAAATATTGTTACTTAAGAAAAGTCTGTGAAATGGCTTCTGAATGTGTTGACCAGTTTTAATCAGATTTGAAAAATTAATGAGGATGATATAGTTAGTAGATAGAAGGTACAAATCTGGAAAAGTAAGATAAATAAAACCCCACTAATCATAATGCTCTTAGTGACCTATGAAGATACAGTTACATTAGGATATTGCTTAGAGTATGGGAGTGCTTCAGCCATCCTATAGGAACTGCTATAGTTCCTTGCTTATACATGGTCCTTACTTATAGTGTACTCGTGTTTTACAGGATTCTTTGTATTTTGTTGCATATTCAGGCATACCCACTCTTCTAGGAAAGATATTGGACAAGGTGGACCATTATTAATGGATTTCTTAGGTTTCTTAGGTAGTATGGTGTTTGAAAATTGATCTATCTTCTTGCTTTCAAGTTTCTTCTATTAAAAAAAAAATCATTTCATATATTAATGTAGTCTAAAAAGCTTATTACTCTTTTATTATTTCCCTACCAGGAGCTGTTTGAAGCATTTGAGTGCATGCAGAACAAGCACATCACAGATGGCAAAAGAAGAGATGACTGTTCTCACAGATTCAGTTTGGATGTTGTTTCAGCTCTCCGCAAGCTCCTGCTGCGGGCTCCCCAGAGGGCAAAAGCCCTGCTGGAGTTCTTCCAGGGGGAACAAGGCACACACAGCTCCTCACTCCAGCAATATCTCTCTCTACAAAACATCTTTGTTGAGTTTCTTCGTGACTCCTTGAAATCTCTGCAGAGGCTTCAGAGCAGTTCTGAGCTTTCAGCTGAACTAGATCAAAGAGAACTAGTAGATACAATTTATGCTGCTCTCAGTGTAGTGACTTTTGAGGTGGAACATCAAGCAGATGAAATAAAGTACTTATTCAGGGAGCTCTTGGAGGTATGCTGGGCTGAGGGGAGCCCACTGAGGGAAGAGAAGCTACTAAACTGTATGCTGAAGAAACAGAGCCATGGCCTGCTAAGTCTCTATAGCAGTGTTCTCACAGAAAGAACAAGAGAAAAGTTTTTGTTGTCAAAATCAATACAAAAAGGTTTGTTTCATTTTTTGCTTTGTACTAATATCCCGTTTAACAAAACCGCTAAGGCATTAAACAGACAAGTAGTCAAGAAGTCAGGCAGTGCTCTTGCTAAGGTGCCTTTACAAAAAATGAAGTCTTTAGAAAGATGATGCTAAAATGATCCTTAAAGCAAGTCATTGGCATAGGAACACTGGTTCTCTCCCCTACATTTCTGCAGTCTGTGCTGTGTTTTGTGGTCACTTCCTTTAGCATGCCTTGTTGTGCTCTATTTTAATCTGCTCAGCATTTCTCTTGATGAAAATCTTGATTGTAACTACAAGTTTGATACTTCATATTTATACAGTTTTTATTTGTTCACCTCTGGCTCAGGGTTGTTTGTGTTGGAGTATGTTCCATTTCTGGCCAGTAACAGTTCAATCACCTCAGTAATCACAAAATGTTCAAACTCCTTATTACTGGTAAAGAAAACTTATGGAAGTGAAGGAGCTGTGGAGAAGGGTGATACCCCAGCAGGAGAGAAGATGCACTTTGATTACCTGCTCACTTGTCAGAGCCCAGGTGTTAGTTTTGTACCAACCATGACTTCACAGCCTCTGTCTAGCTCCCTATGACTGGTACATTTAGTTGTAACTTGATGATCCTGATGGGTCCCTTCCAGCTCAGCATATTCTGTGGTTCTGCGAGGATCTCAGCTGAAGCTGAATGGCAAGTGATGTCCATGACCTTGTCAGTAAAGTGGCAAGGAGGGAAAAACTAGAATGCCTACCCTCTTTTGCTCACCTCTGTTCACTGAGGTGTAAGTCAGTGGGGCTTCAGTCTCATTGGGAGTAGTTTGGGTCTCACTTTGCACACATCTGAGAAGTTCTAGTGCTGGACAAGTCTTTGCTAAGGCCCTACAAATTAGCAGTGTCTTGACACAGGTGAGAATTCATGCAGCTCACAGATAAGGGTGTGCATGGCTAAAGACATTCAGGCAGTGTGACCTGAGCTGGTGCAAACGACCTGTGTGCTCAGTAGGCTTTTGCTATGTTAATGATTGTCATGCAGTTTTTCTGGTTTTCTATCTGACCTCTATCAAATTTCTTTGCTTGGTCTGCCTGTTACCCAGTAATAACAATATTGAAGAGTCTTAGCTAGTAACATGTAACAGCTGGTTAGTGCTTGGGGGATATTGACTGTTTCTCAGTTTAAAATAATAGCAATTATGCTTCTGTCAAAGGTACCCCTCTCTACTGGAAGGTTATCTTGTTGTAATGTTTTTAGGTTCATCTGAGCAGCTGGATACGGAGCGAACTGTGATGAGTTTGTTCTCAGATCCCAAAGAAGCTCCTTCTTGGAAGACAGCCTATTTCTACTGCTTGAGCAGCAGCAAGCACTTTCTGGAACAGATTCTGGTACAGCCATAAAATCATTAACAGGGAAACCCAATGGAGGCTAAAGTCAGTCCCTATGTTAAACATATCTCAGTGGTTCACAGGAGCATTTTGTATTCAAATACTGTTTGCTAGGGGTGATGACTAATAGGAACAAGGAGGTAAGGGTGATAACTCCCCTGCATGCAGCAGTGCAATGATCATAAAACTGGTGAGATTTTTGGAAAAGCTTATCTGCATGCGGACTGATGATTAAATCTTCAGATTTAAGAAGTGTAATTTTGTTGGATACACCATTTACCTTGTGACCTTGAATGTGTTGCTTTCTGATGTTTGGGGCAGCGAGACTAGTTTGCATGGTAAAATTTATAAAGAAAATAGTCTTCTATCTATGTACCTACATTTTCGTGTAGGTAGAAGAAAGAATACAGGCAGATGGTCACTGTTTAAGTGTGGTGTTTTAAGATTGAGCATATTTTGACTTTTGCTTCATGTGCTTGTAGAAGTCTTTTGCATGATGTCCTTGGCAGAGATGTAATCAATAGAAGGAATACTGAGATAATAGAGTGGAATGTGAGTTGGCTCTGCATTTGAAATGGTGTTCTTTTCCTCAAGATGTCTTTACTGTCAAGTATCCTGATGGCTTGGACAATAAAAGTTTATCTGGAAGTTCTGGATGCAGAACTTCACTATTTTAGTGAAACTAATGAAATGGCTACTTCCTTACATAGTCTTCCAGGCATTATGGGTCTCCACATTTTGGAAAAATGAATACTTCTTCCTTTTATTTTCTAGGTGACTGCATTAGCTTTACTAAAAAGAGAAGACTACTCGGGCCTGAAGAGCTTGTTGAGGAGAGAATTCAACCCCCTTAGCCGACTGTTGGTGTTGTTAGGATGGACTCACTGTCAAAGCTTGGAATCAGCAAAAGTGTTGCTATGGACTTTACACAAAACTCAGGTAAATCAGCAGAAAGCAAGTGGCAGTATCCCAGTCTGAGTCCATATAATGCAATTTGTTTGCAAAACCAAGTAAAACCAGGGAGTTTTCAGTGAGAAGGTCGATCTTCCTTGAAATGGAATTTAGAAAGCTAAGATATTACAGTCATATGTAGGTAACATTATGGGACACTTGCCTTTCTTATTATTCCTTGGCTGTGAAGGGAGTATGACTGCAAAGGAGACTCTGAAAGTTTCTCTTGCATAAACTCATAAACAGCCTCTGCTGTTAACATGAGAGAAAGGACAGAAATGGTTGTTGATTAGTTTTGGAAAGAGCTGGGGCGTCTTTCTTTTATGTCATTTCTTCCAGTGAGTCATTCCCTGGGTAGTGACTAATTCAGGCCTGAGATTAACAACAGGGTACCTTGGAAATTCCCCATACTCATTCTCAAAGTGAAATGATAAATGACAAGAGCTGTGAGCGAATTATCCACCTTGTTTGGGGACAGTCTTTATCTGTGCAAAAAAGACAGGGTTCCAGCTCTGACGGTGTAATTGTACTTCAGAACTTCAGATGATGCCTGCTGGCTGGCTTAGATGTCAGAGGTGGGGAGACAAGGAGCCTTGTACTGCTGGGTCACAGCACAGACCTAAGCTGGTATCGCCTTCATGGAGTTACTGTTTGTTCATAATACACCAAAAGTATTCAGTAACTTCTGCAAAGTTAAACTCTTAGATCTGATTCTAGCAGTCATCTGTAGTAGAAATGCACATGGGAAAGGAGAACAACCACCTGCTACCCAATATGTCATCTTTCTAGTAAGTGGTTAGTTCTAGAGATTAGCTTGAGACGGTTACTAAGAAGCAGTATTAATTTGCATTTTATAAGCTTCTTTTGAAAAGGGATGTAGCCACACCATTCCATGGTCTGTAGATGTGTCAAGGGGAGGCTGACTGACTTTTATGTTCTGTTAGAGTAGCCCTCCTTTGCTGGAATTGTAATTTAAATTGTAATTTATTGGTAATAAATCTGGTAATTTTCTGTATTTGAAATTTTATTAACTAGGTAAAGAAGTCTTGCAAACATGCATGTGTGACACAAGCTTGGTTCTGCTGTCTGGCTGGAGGATTTGTTGTAAAGAGGTTTTTTTTTTATTTGTCTTTCCATTTAGGATCTGTGCAATGATTCAATATTGAAAGATTTTTGTGATGGGCTGTGGGCTCATGTGGAAGTTCTTGAATGGTGCATGCAGCAAAACAGGTAAAATGATTAGGACTTTTTGCAAACTGTGTTGCCAAATCTACCTGTAAAGTCAGCTTATGCAAATAGAGAAGGTATTATTTTCTTGCCTAATCATCTAATACTGTCTGTATAACAAGCTCTCCAAATTTCATATGGGCTGCAGTTATGCTCATTGTTTTTCTGTTTAATTGCAGTAGTTTGGTTCAATGAGAATTAGAGGGGGAGTTACATCTTTAAACGTGGCTGAGACTTAAATCTGTGCCACCTCTTTGTTCTCTCTTGTAGTATTACTGTCCCAAGGAAGGTTCTGTTGCAACACTTGCACAGTCTGGATTGCCACACTGCTGTGTATTCTCTCCATCATCTCACCAATCTTCTGGCACTGAATGAAGATGATGTTATTGAGCTTCTTCAAAAAGTTCCTGCAAGAGACCAGCAAATGCAGGGTAAATGTGTAGGGTTGTGAGAACACAGAAAACTCACAATCTATTGAGTGTATATGTTCAGTGCTTCTGCCAGGATTTGTTCTCTTGACCTGCTTTTGTAATTGTGGAAGATGCCAGTTATCAGCTGTTTTGTGAAAGAAATCTAGAGAGCATTTGGTGTAAATTTTTGGGGTGTAAATTGTCTTCCAAGAAGGAGTTGTGAGATCTCTTTTATCTCATAAGGACGGATCTCTGAAAGAGCTTCTTCAAGATGGTAACAAGACTTTACACATGCTCATGATATATGCTGCTCATTGTAACTTCTGTACTATGTAATGTCTTTAGTTTGAAAAGAAAGTGTATGGTTTGTATTTCAGTGCACTTTAATTGAAAATCAAAGAGCAAAACCAGATGAAATTGACAATATCTTGTACTATAACATCTTCATTTTTGAAAGACCTAAAAAGTGGGTTTTTTAAATTCTTATATTAATTGTTACCAAATTTAAATTTAGTATTTAAATCAGTAAGACTTAACAACAGCCTTAAAACAGTGTGTTTACATCACTCCTGCCTCACATCTCTCATCTTCACATGTTCCTGTTGGGTACTGCAACTACTAAGTACCTGCAACTACTAAACACATCAGATCACTTACAAGTTACTCTCTGTGGACGCTCTTTTGATTGCGGCCTGTGTTCAGGTTCAGCTGCTGCAATTTTAAAGCTGTTTTCTGATAGGGCCTCTTAATAATGATACAGAAGCTCTGTTTTCCTGCATGTACTTCAACCTAAGAAGCCACAGTACTTCTTTTCTAAGTATTTCTTTTACATTTGTGAATTTGGACATGATTAATTTCAACCTGAGTTGCATGGAGAGCTCTCAGTGATGGATCTTGCACAGATTTTTCCAGATTACCTAGTGGGAAGCTGGTTTCTCTCCTTCCAGATCATGCTGTTGTGATGTTGGCTCCTATTCCTACTTTTACAGGTTTTGGTGTTAAAATTACCATGACACTTGTCTTGAATAATCTTAAATGATGTAGGAATTGAGACTCTATATAGATCCTTATTTTCAACATCTTGCTTTCTGAAATTGTTTTGTTGTTTCTGGTGTTGTTTTTTATAATCAGTTCTTACGTTTTAATTATTTTCTGCTCAAGTTCTGTCGAAGCCTTTCAAAAACAGGAAGAGGGAATCATTTCTTCTGGGAGCTGCATGACTGTAGCAAAAGAGCTCTAGCTGTGGTTTCTCTTCTTTTTTTTCATGTCACATTCATTTATGGAAATAATAAATGGAAGACAAGTCCTCCTTCTCTTTTCAATCCAGCAATTATTGCAGAACTGAGATGATTTTATAAACACAGCTGCTTTAAAATAATCTATTTTGAGCCTTAAAGTGAAGAGAGGAGTCATTAACTTTCGTTTTGTCAGATGTAGTAGTGTTGCTACATCTGACAAACAGGCCTTTTCTTCCCATCACCCCACATGCTTCCCCCTCTTCCCCTTCTTTTTAGTACATATGTGTCAGCTGCAGAAGTGAAACCAGAGTAGTGGTACTGGTAAACAGTTGAGTTCAGGCTGTGCATAATACTTATTTTGATCAGTCATGGTGAGCAGCAATTTCCTCATGAGTTACAGTATTCAAGAAGGTGTTAGTATTTCTGGCATAGGAAAAACAGCGCTATTAGTTAAATGATTGTTCTTCAGTAGTGGTACAAGGAAAAGGATTGGTTTAGGTACAGGTACTGATACAGACTCACTGCATCCAAGTTTATCCACATATGCGGCAAAAGTTTATTAAACTTACTTTTGATTACCTTTATCTGTCTTATAGTATCTCCAGCTAATTATTTCTCTTTTCCAGAGTATTGTATTTATCAAATCTCTGGCTTTCTCTATTGGAAGTTCTCTTAAGACAATGGTATTGAGAGCTATTTGGTTGTTTACATATTAGTGTAAAGCTTCTGGGTAATAGTAGAATTTCAATGGCCAGATGGGTTCTGCAAAGGATTCATACTTGGATGTCTTCTCAGTTCTGTCTGCTGCCTACATTTTATTTCCTATCACTGTCACTGTTTAAAATGGCAGTGATAGGGAATGACTAATTCCACTGTTTGTGCTCTCAGTCCTTTTGCTTTGGCTGCTCTGTAGTTTTAAGAAGAGTTGAGACTAGGGCTTTGCTTTGCAGTTATGCTCAAACTTTTTGGAGGACAGTGCTGAAACAGTTTTTAGGTTAGGTAATTCTGTTCAGTTCCAGAATTTGGTTGTGGACATTGTCAGTACATCATGCTTTGTACCAGTGCTTTGTATAAAAAGAATAACTTGGCTAATGCTTTTTCTGCATGACGACAGGTAGAGGGACAATATATCACTTGTATCAGAACACAGGACAGTGGATTCCAACACTGTGTGTGGTTGGTTGTCAGGGCTTTTTTTTTTTTGCTTTGTTGAGTTAACCTTTTTACAGTAGATGGATAATTCCAGCATAACAGAATATATGACACTATATTGTGTTCCTGGGTGAAGGGGATGATGATGTGATTTTTTTACCATTTGCAGCTCTCTTGTTCTGTTGTACTAACAAGGGATCATGTCTCTGGCATATGATACCTTTCCTCAAAAAAAACCCAAAGGGGAGGAGAAGTGGGTACAGTACTTCTCTAGTTTGCCTTTATCATAAATGTGTGCAGGAAACTGTGGGACAGTACTTCTTCTTTAATCAGTTGCAGATTGTATTTGATCTATTGTGTCAGCCAGTGTAAATCAACCATGATATCTATTTATTAGTTCAAATCTGTAGAGGTGGTGGTACTCAGTATATTCTTACTACCATCATAGCCTGTCTACACTGTTTTCCTACTCATCTACTGTGTACTAGAACACAGAATTCCAAGATGCTGAAATGAAGCAGGATTTACCCCTCTGTTGTAGATGCAGCAGTACAGCTTAACCACACACTGCTAATGAGAGTCATTGTGAGGAAATTTGATTATTCCATGCTGTAGCCAGGTCCTGTTACACAAGTTCACAGAAAATTTCATTTTTAGAAGGGGATCCAGACCAGACCATCTCTTGTGGTGTTGTTTGGGCTTATTTTCCAAAAATAACAGTGGGATAGATCAAAGCTGAGACAAAAACAGCACTGGGGAAGAAAGACTGGATAAATATTGCTGTGCAGGAACTTATTTATTGCTGCAGCAGAAAATTAACTTGTTCTCTTGTTTACCCTCTCACTGCCCTGATTTCCATCCACAGCAGCCACCCTCCCTAACACCCTGAATCAGCAGCGCAACCTGGCACTCTTCCGAGCATTCTGTGCCATGAAGTATGCAATCTATGCTCTCTGTGTGAATTCACACAGGCATGCCAAGTGCAAGGATTGTGTACACAGCCTTCTTGGTGATATCCCTGAGGATGCAACTTTTGGAGAACCAGCAGGTGATTTGCCTTCTTTCTCAGATTCAGTAACATGTGCTTCTCCATCCAATTGCTGGGCTCTGAATAATCACTTAGTATTGGGATAATGTTGCACCCTGAGTACATATGGTATTTTATTCAGCGGGCTATGGATGCTTTGCAAGCAAGTATAATGGTATTTCTTTGAGGTGTTGTTATCTTTAGTAATAATAGATAGGAATGAGCTACTGGCCTTGTTTTAAAACATTTTAGGTAATTGTACAAAAAATACAGTGCTAAAAGGAATTGATGCTAGATATAGGATCATAGTGACAGATAACTTTGTAAGAGCTTATGATTTCTCAGAGCTGAAATTGATTTAGTGGCTAGAATGGGTGTAATCTGAATTTGCACATCATTGAACAAAGTGATAATTGGCATTGCTCTGAGGGAGGAGGCATACTACTAAATGTACTACATTTTCTAAATGTAAAATGTTGGATATATATTTAGTTGGTTTTTGGAGGAATGATTAGGTCTGAGCCGCTGGGCTAGTTCCCTCTGCTGGGATTTTCTTAAAAGTCACAAGTTGGAGCAAGGAATCCCTGAAAAATGTAGTGAATTTTTTTTTTTTT
Organism: Certhia americana; assembly: GCA_018697195.1. Lineage (NCBI taxonomy): Eukaryota > Metazoa > Chordata > Aves > Passeriformes > Certhiidae > Certhia > Certhia americana. Next base: position 30,204,652 of record CM031861.1, on the reverse strand, counting down.
TTAATTGTACAGATTGCTCTTCAGTATTTCCTCAGTACATTGTGAAGTGTCAGCAGTTCTTAAGGAGTGTTCCCATTCCTCTGCGCCTGGAGGTTTTGGAAAATATTTTCTCCTTGCTTTTTGTTTCCTATAATGACCTCTATACTGAGACTCCTCTACCTGAGGACTATGCAGAGGATGAAGACCTTGACAAAAAGAGTGCTTCTCTGAGTGTAGAAGGCAGTGCCAGTCGGTGGTCTTCCACCTCACAAAGTCCACAACATCTAACAGAGACTGAAAAAAAATCAGAGAAGCATGTGCTGGCTGCACAGACAGTTCACACAGATACCCAAGGTCTTTGTGACTCCATGTTAGATGGCAGAAGCTGTGAAACCTCTAAGCCAAGCTACCTGGATCTGAAACACTTCACCAGTGGTGTTACTGGGTTTTTAGTGGATGACGTGGCCATGGAGGCCTTCCTCACATTGCTGCTCAATCACCTGGAAGAAATTCAGAATTCTCTCCCATGGGACTCCAGTAATGTGCTTCGTGAAGAGCTGGAGCTTGTTGAGTGCTTGAATCTTTCTGCAAGCAGAGATGCCTTTGGAAGTCGCGTGTTACAGTTTTCCAAATACCTTTCTGAAGCTCATTGGCGATACAAGGTGGTGATGAGCAACAGAAATGCAGGTAGGCTTTGTGTTTGGCCCTTTCTGATATGTTGCATCTGTCCAGTGATCTAAAGACTAAATTCCATGAGCATCTTACTGAGGGAGCACATTTTGGCAGTTACTGGGAGAGTGACCTACTTGGAGACTGTCTGGTTCTTGCACCATTTTCCAACAGAAGTGTTCTCTATTCTAATCAGAAAGTTTGGGTCTCTTTCTCTTTTCCCTCCCCTTTGTGGATGCACTGCTTCTGTTTGCCTTTGTCCCACCCCTTTGTCACAAGTCACACTGCAGTGGTATGAAAGGATATGATCGTGTTGGAGCCAGTGCAAGCAAAATTGTCTCAGCTTGTTCATGGACAATGTTGATTTAGCCTAGTCTGGAAACATGTTAGGAACATGTATCAGAGGAAGTTGTGTTATTCTGGATGATTATTGAAGTAGCTGTAACAACACACTCAGGAACCTGTTTCCCACCCTTCTCCATAGCCCACAGCTTGTTAGCCCTGCTGCTATGAGATTTTGTCTTGTATCATGTGTAGTTATTATGTATCTCAGACCATGTAAGCTCCATGTCCCAAGAAAGACTTCGCAGTCTGGATCTTAAATATTGCAAGTTTACAAACTTCTGTTCAATTGTTTGTCAAGTTTCTCTCTATAAAGCTATTTGCTAATGGTTTTATTTAAATATTTCACAGAACATCAGCTTGCAGCCTCCAGGAGATATTGCTCTTTAATCAGGTGCTCCAGCTTAAAGAAACGAAGTAGATACCGGAGGTACAAAACAGGTGGGTTGAAAAAGTGACTTGGAGAACACACTTCTGAAGTGTGCATAAAATATATATATATATATATTCATTCCTGTTGTGGTATTATCTGAGATGTGAATTAACAGGAATCTGTGGCATAAATTGGCAGCCTTAGGAGAAAGTTGTGTTACTCACCTTTTTTCTAATTAGCCTTTGAAAGGTATATCTGGTGTTGGAGTGGCATGTTTCAAAATAAGAAGCTTCGAAGTATTTGGAATGAGTGACTGATGGACCATCCCAACATAGTCTCTAGCCTAGCATTTTCTTCAAATCAGCAGTTTTTGCATTTATCATAGATGTCAGTGGTGGCTCATTTACAAGATACTCTTTAAGATCCCTTGAGGTTGCCTAACCTGTTATTTGCAGTAGGTTTTAATTACCTTGTCATGTAAAAGTGCATTTAATGTGCTGATTTTGATTTGTTTCCATTTTAGATGGGAAAGAGGGAACTTCCAGTCCATCATTAGAAAGCACAAGTAGTGAGCTAAGCACCAGTACCTCAGGTATTAAGCCACAAAAGTAGTATTTCTTTGTCTTTTCAATGTGCATGATGAAAAATTTGTTTGACTAGTTAATGTGAGTTACTGCTGTGTGGATGACAGAATTTTATCTTTTCTCAGCGCTCCCATTTTTGGATAACTCTTTTCTAGTGAATAGCACATGTCTTCTTCTGGAATAAGAGAATTAGATTTTTCTTGACATCTTTAGCATGCAGGAAAAGTATGCAAGCAATGTAGTGATGTGCAAACCATAAAAAAAGCTAGTGAACTAATAGTCATGTAAGCTAAGACATGCTTAGGCATGCTGGACTGATCTAATAGGTCAGATGCTTTAGACTTCTCCCTTTATCCATATTGAACCAGTGCCTAGCACTGCATGCATGCTATGTAGCTGCTGAAAAATGTTACATGGGGGTGAGATCCAAACTGGAAATTCTGGCCAAAGAGTAAAATGTTATGAGAATTTTTAACAGGATGTTTGTGTTGACCTCTTTACCCTAAAACTTGCTCGCAACTCTGCTCCTGTATTTTTGTGTTAAATATGGGAAATGCTGTTCTCTGATGGATGGTGAAATGTGTTTTTCCTAATAGTATACTGATTAATTCTGTCTTGCAGAGGGAAGTACCAGTAGTGTGTCTGGCTTGAGTGATTTGGAAAGCAGGGCAAGACCACATCAGCAGAACTCCCTCATTCCTATGATGCTTTCCCCACCAGAATCACTGTTAGTTTCTTGTGTTCTGAGAGGAAACTTCGTGGAAGCCCATCAGGTATGTATTTTGATTTTTTAAAAAATTAAATTCCTGCTTCTTCTGCATTTAGCAAACATAGGGCTTCCAAGTGAAAGAATCACTTCAGAAGTAGAAGCAAAAAGATATTCCAAACCAACATCCCACGGATGCAGGACTTTTTCTGCTTTGTTTTGTAAAAATGCTTTCTCTACACCTGGGTTCTCAAAGCATGCAAATGTTTGATGAGAGCTAGTCAAGCATAGTGTTTCAACTGACTGAAGAACACAAAGAGCTCATGTGAAGTCTCATGAGGAAGCAGCATCTGAACTGCTTTATTTAATCAGTGTTTCAAAACCATGACACTTTCACTTGTAACCCTGATAGAAACACGCAAAGGTGTTCCTTACTTCAAGTTCTTCACTCCCACATCTGTCTCCCCCAATAGGGGAGGGCTTTTCAAAAGTCCTTGTTAAGAAGAAGGCAAACTGGACTCTTGGTTTTTCTCATTCTTTAGGTTGTTTATTATTTTCTTATCATCAGTTTCTGCACACCAGGCTTTCTACCAGCCTGGCACACAGGAGAAAAGACACCAAAAAGGGCCAAACACACAGAATCAAGGCTCTCTTAAAGATAATTCACCCAATTATCACCAAGAACGTACATTATTTCTCATTTTCTTCCAGTAACTAACTAAAACTCTATTCACATGATACTACACTGTGGCAAATTCTAACCAATTGTTCTGTGTCCCCAACACTGCAGAACATTGAGCAGATGAAGGAGGAAGAAGCCTAAAATTAACAAGGATCCTCCATCTTGTCTTCATCTGCTTACCATGCTAACAAACCCAGAAATCTAAAATTCTCACCCTGTGATAAATTACTATTTATGCTACTATCTGTTTTATACTCTTGAAGGTTCTGCTACATCCCAGAGCCTAGGAAGCCCTTTCCATAAAAGAAGGTTGAAAGCAGTGTTTGTCAGAGTGTTTGGATCCCTTAAAACATACAGAGGGATATTCTTTGCATTCTGTGTTCCAACATTACCCAAAGCAGTGATTACTTTCGTTTGAAGGAGGTATATTTTGAGACAATTTGTATTGAAAACAGGCAGAAAGACTTGAAAGCTGATGGTCTGCATGTTTGTGATCCTTTGCTCCCCCACAGCTGTGCATACCTTTCTCTGTGTGGCTTTTGAGCTGATGCTCTGAAAAAAGATCTTGAGGTGCATCAATGAGTGACCTGGCTGAGTTTCAGATAGCCATAATGGAGCGGTTAGTATCACTTAAACATTGCATCAGATTGCTACTCAGCCAGTTCTGTTTGATTCCAGGCATTCCACTTCATCTTTTCCCTACTTACAGGACCAAAGGAGCATTTTGTTTTGCTTTGTTGCCTTGATTTTCAGTATCACCAATGATAAAGCATTCAAGCTTGGTTTTGGTTTGTGTTCTGGTTTTGGTTTCATAATAGGAACTTGCATAGCTTTGCTTAGCTATTCTGTGTTTAAAATTTGAGAAGGTTTTCCTTGCTGATTAAGAATTTATTTGAAATAGTCTACTTTGGAGGCAAACTTGATGGATCTCTCTCATTACATAGCGTATTGAAATTGTGAAGAGTCATTCTGAAAGGTGTGGGTTATGAAAATTAATTCAGCCCTAGTCCTGCAGCAAATAATAGGTAAGCTTTACAGTAATCATTGAAAAACATCTCTGAGGACCTTTTTTATTCAGGTACTTAAAACTCTAGGAGAAAACCCTGCCACTTCAACCTGTTATATATGTGGGGACGTTTTTCAGTTAAACTATTTATTTTTTTCCTTTGTCTCTTCTAAAGTCCCCTCCCCCCCCAAGCTCTTTGACTTTTGAAAACTTCATTTGACATGCTCTGTAATTATGTCTATTGTTACTTTTGAAAGGTGGCTTTGATGTTTAATCTGGAGACTTCCCCTTGCTATGGTGAATTGGTTTTCATGGAGCGTTACCAAGAGGCAGTGCAAGAAATGGCAAGAGTGGAACACAATATTGAGAATCAAGCCTCAGATGGCACTGGAGGCATCAGGAAGTCTGGCAGTGGCCGTTCAACACTGCAAGCTATTGGGAATGCAGCAGCAGCTGGTAAGGACTGGGCTTTTTGAGTTCTCACAAAGGGTTGGGGAGAAGTGAAAAATATGAGAAAGCAACTTGAATATTGTCAAAAGTGAGTGTAATGTTTGTTCAGGAAGGGTGGTTCTTTGAGTTAGAAAGAGACTATGAATGCTGAAAATTTGCTGTTGATGCCCAATTAGTTGCATCCATTCTACAACAATGGATTGGTCCATGAATCAGGCCACCTATGGAATTATTTTCTATAAGGATTAAAAAAGTGTTACCCATTACAGAACCTGATTTAATTATGGTATTAACCAGTGATTATGTGTTTTTGATGGCATGTGTAGGTATGGTATTTTATTCCATCTCGGACGTTACTGATAAATTGCTTGCAACTTCTGGAAGTCTTGCCCCTACTCTTCAAGAAAACTTCTGGATCAGGAACATCCAGCTGGAGCATACTGATCCTCTGCGAGAAGTCCTTGAGGACCTCAGTCCTTCAGCAATGGCAGCATTTGACCTAGCTTGTACTCAGTGCCATCTTTGGAAGACATGCAAACAGCTTCTGGAGACAGCAGAAAGGAGACTCTACAACTGCCTTGAAACTCGGGGTAGGCTTTTGATTTTTGTGTTTATCAGCATGGGCCTGGGAACAGAAAATGTCTCTCTATGCTGTGTTGTTTGCGCTAACACCCAAGTCTTAATTAAATCTCATTTTCTACTTTCATAGGAAAATAGTTTCATACTTAGTGTCTCTTTTTTCCACTCCTAACTTTGATTTTGTCTCCCTTTGCACAATGATTGTTCCAGGCCACCGACCTGACTTTGTTTTACTGCACTCTGAAGGTGTAAAGGGTTTTCCAGCAGTTCTCCAGCAAATAAGTAAAATTCTCAACTATTCCTGCACGTCGCAAGGTCAATCCAGACCAGGTAGTGCACTCTGTTTATAAAGATTTCTGTTGAAATATGCTTAAATCAAATTTTTGTCTTCTGTTGCAATGTAAATTTGAACTTTCCATTTTTCAGCTTACTATTTATAACAAAAAAGGCAAGGGGCATGTGACCCTAGCTCAAGTCTGAATAATCTGAAATGCTCTTGGTTTTGGTATTATAATATAATACGCTTCTGGTTTGTGAGCCTTCTTCTATGCAAAAATACTTGTGTCTTTGTTATAGTTGCTGTTTCTTTCTCCCTATTTGTAGAGGTGTCAGATGAGAAAATAGGGAGTCATTTTCGATGCAGTATTGTAGACCTTCTGCAAGCTTGCTACCCTGCCTTGACTGAAGAAAGTATTACTAATGAAATTGTTTTATCACAAAACCTGGATCATATCCTAAAAGCACTGACATGTGTTGAACGTTCTGCAGGTGAGTTATTTTTGTGAACATAAAGACTGATTGATAGATGGACCTAAATTTTTTTGCTTTGGCCTTGCCAGACAGCAGTAAATCCAGTAGTAATGCTCTTTGACATATGCACAAATAAATATTTTAAAAATCACAAATGCAAAGGGTTAAATTTATCTGTAATTCTTATATTTGTTTTCACAGCTAAAATTCTGAACTTGTCAGAGACGTTATTTGTCCTATTTCTGTGCAGTCCTAGCAAGGAATTCTTTTAAGTGTATTTTAACATGACACCTTATGGATAATTAGATGTATTCTTACTCTTGCTTTTTTCTCTTTTTTTTAGTAACAAAATGGAGATAAACTTACAAAACCTTAGTAATATCATAATACCTTCCAATTTTCATAGGAACGTCATAAAACATCTCATCTTTTCCACAACTACTTTTTCCTGCTGCTCTCTTCATTATATAGCACTGGTCTTTCTCTTCCTCTACTCACCAAATTTCTAAATGGTTTTTTGATGTTCTTAAAATATTTAATGAGCAAAAATTCAGGGGAGCTCTAAGAGCTAGATGTTATGGAGCACAAAGATTGGTTAGCACCTGTGTTTTAGAATAAATGTTAATGACACAGAATTATTTTATTTATTATTATATTTTAGGTTTGCCTTAATATAGTTCTAACTTGTCAAAGCCATGGTTACCAATTTAGATGAACTATAGTTTTATTCTGCTGTGAAAATTTCTCTTGCTTTCAATTGAATTATAATGCTTCCAGTAAAAGTTTCCCTTGCTTTCGGTTAAATTATAATGCTTATACTGAGATCTATAATTTAAGAGAGGAAATTATATTTCTGTTAAATAATTATTTCTGTTCTTTTAAATCAGACTCTAAAGGCAGTCTGCTTAGCACCTTGGTGGAGCAGGGCTCTCTCAAACCAGTGGAGCTGGAGAAGCACCTGGTTTGGAACCAAACACAGCTCCTGCTGAGAACTCTTGACCAGCATACCCAAACCATGCCAGAGAACAAAATGCAGACAAACTTTGTGAAGGCATTCCTTGACTACATCACTACACTGGCTGCTGTGGTGTTACGAAGCTTGAATGCAGAGTTAGGTAAGGGGTTTCTGCTGGCAAGCCTGAGCCTAGGTGAAGATACTCAGATTGTGTAGTCAGGCCTAATGCTGTAAAGCAGTGGTGCAAAAATGTCTCTTTGTCAAATGTACCTACTGTCTATGCTTTTGATTTCAATTGACTATTACTTTTTTTTCCCTTATATTTCATAACACCTAGGCTACTCACAGCTCACATAAAAATAATTGATGTCAGCAGGAAAATGAGAACAGAAATGCTAACTACTGACCCAGACTGCACTCCACTTAGAGTGGAAACAAAACAAACAGCCCATGGCATCCAAAAATTCTTAGCACTACCCCTATAAGGCGAGACTGTTTTTTCATCCAGTGGCTCAGTATACAGTATACTGTATAATTTACAGCTCCCTTAGAGGCAGCAAGTACCCTGCTGCTCCACAGGGATAAGAAAAGAGTGTAGAAGGCCATGCAGAGGTAACCAGGCAGAATTTTTTTGTAGAATCATCATCATGCAGATTATGGTAGTCCATGAAAAGGAATGTTCTGTCAGCACATAAAGCTGTCAGAAGAGCAGAACAGTTCACTTTGCTAGGAGTAAAAATGCTTATCTGTGTTTTAAAGTTGACACTAATTGAGCTGCACTAATGTAAAATACCACAGTACTGATTTCAGGGAATACCTTCCCAAGAGGATAAGAAAAAAGGGCAAAGATCTGTTTGCAGACATGCTGGTTCAGCTCAGGTCACTGCCATGCCAACCGTAACTTCTGCATGGATATGATTTAGTCCTCACTGGCTAACTGCCCAAGCCAAAAATTGCACAAAAATATTCAAAGGAAGGGTGAGTTTGAGGGAAATGTTACTGTATTGGAAGATGAAAGAAAAAGGTCAACTTAGTGAATGTGTCCAAAGTTACTTGACATAACTTGGTAGTGGATGCTTTCCAGCAGTAGTGGCCAGGGTTTCACTCCTTTGTAAAAGTACCTGTACATCTGTGAGTTCCCTCTGCCCTTGCTAACTGACTTTGTTAGAGCATGGACTCACCAGTCTACGTCCAGAAAATAATTCTGCATGTTTTCTACTTCTCACCACAAATACACGCTTTGATGAAAGCTTGAAGTAGAGTTGCTAAACTGTTTGAACCTAGATCTTGCTTAAAGGCTGAAGAATCTAGCTGTTTTGGTAATATGTCCAACATAATGTTGCCAAGATTGAGAGGCATATCATAATCACAAATGCCTTGCAATTCACTCTGGATTTTGCCATTCTGAATTTAGAACTCTGAGAATTTAGTCAAAGTGGTTTAGACTCGGGGCCTTAAAATTTATATTCCTAAAATAAAAGTTATTTGTGTGTTCAGCTAATATATTTGTATTATAGTAAATATTCTGGTGGTTTTGTCCCTAAGATGTATCTGCAGAAGTGAAAGTGGGAAACCCTTTCATACTGTTACAGCAGAGTCCATCGCAGCTGCTTTCCCAGCTTGTTTTTGAGAGACAAGTTCATCCTGACAGGTCAGTGCTTTTCAGATTATGTACTCCTGTAGGTTATTTTGGTATTGATGACTTTTACCTCAGCCATGATTAAGTTCTTTGGCTACTTATCACAGGTGGTACAGCCTGCTGTGTCCCTCCAGCTGATGCTGCAGGGATTGGTGTGCAGGGAGGAGCTTAGTCAGTGCCTTCTCCATCAACCTGAAAGTTTTTGCTTGGGAGAACAGTGGCTCCTTATTTTTAACAATTATTATCTGTTGTGAAGTGAGAACGAAAGCATGTGGATTTTTCTTTTTAACTGTGTGACAGTTCAGAGGAGTGCACTTGCAGCTTGTCAATGTAATACAAGAAAGTAGGCCAGTAGGTCTTATTAAGAATACTGGGCATGACTCTTGCCCTGGTCAGCAGGTAAACTGGATAATCTAGGCTTCTTCCATTGCAACTACTAAATTAGGTTGGCGTGGAAATTTTCTGTTCTGATGAGGTAGCTTTTAAAAAGATGAGCGCTAATAGTGAACATTATGCAACATATTTGCATTTAGGTAAAAGTCGATGTTTGAGGAGTAAGTTCCTTTTCTGTAAAGGAATGGCAGCATAAGCTCTGAGTTAAAATAGTGTACGTAATCTTCTTGTGTATGTACATGTGAAGAATATTAGGAGGCTTGTGTTCTCAAAGCATTTGGAAGATTGATGAAAATATGTAATTATAAAGTACCTTTTATATCTGCTGGGTAAGCTGGTTCTGTTTTCAATCCTACAGACTTTCTTCTCTCTTGGCTAAAGAAGAGTTGAACCTGAACATGCAGCAAGTCATTGTTGACTCTTGCTGTGAACCACTGTACTTGTGCAGTGCAAGGCAAAACAGCCAGACAAAGTCTCTTCTGACAAACATCAGCAACTTGACACACCAGTGTGCCTTCCACTGCCTGCCAGATGTTGAAATACCTATTCACAATTCTTCAGTGGCCTCTGAGGACATCTCCACACCGGCTTCATCCACTCTGAGTGACTTGAGCCAGCACACACTGACTGCCTCCTCCCTGGACTTCCTGAAGTCTCAGTCGAAGCTAATGGCAACAGTGGCATGTCTAAGTGCATCTAATATACAGAAAATTCATAAATCAAGTTTATCTTGGATGGAATTTCGGGGCAAACGGGAGGTGCCCTTAGGCTTGGAACAGATTTCCAGAGAGTGTGAGGCATTGTTGAAGGACTTCCCAATATTGGAACAATTTCTTCTTGCTATGTTTGACCCGCTTCAGAATCAAGAGGAAGGTTGCAGTTTGGCTGCTGTCTTCTCTGGGAAGGCATACATGTCTCTGGTTCTCCTAGGATTACATTCCATCTCAGCTATTAAAGTATTAATGGGAGTCTTTGAACAAGCTCTTGTGGCAAAGAATTGGGACAGAGCTCTGAAGATCTTGGATCTGTATTGTCAGGATGTGGAGGAAGTGGTCAATGTGAAGGATACTGTGCTGAGCTGTGCAGCTGCTGAAGGTAGTTTCTTTTTCTTTTTCTTTTTCTTTTTCTTTTTCTTTTTCTTTTTCTTTTTCTTTTTCTTTTTCTTTTT
>CM031861.1:30055708-30194369 GCA_018697195.1 Certhia americana | reverse complement strand
TTTTCCGGCCCCCTCCCCCTTTTTTCTTTTTCTTTTTCTTTTTCTTTTTAAATAAAGAATGTAGCCTGGATCAAGATGTAGAAACTAAAGTAGTGATCCTTGGGCAAATCCAGAGGCAGAAATAGATAATTTTCCTTTCTTCATCCTGAGTTTGCTTTCTCTGGTGGTTTTGTTTCTGTTTCACAAATGTGCAAATCATGGCCAATTTTGTACAAGAGAATTGGATCGGTGATGTTATTTTTATATGAAGAGCTGAATACAACAGGACACAGTAAACATTGTACTGTTAATGGAACACAGTGTGTTACAGCAGTGTCATTGTCATGCATTGATGATGTGATCTGTGAAAGGTGCCTTTTGGAGCCTGGATAGTAAGTATCTCATGCTAACTTTGGATGCTTCCCAAAATGCTTGGAATGACTCTTACAAAGATTTTTCAGCCCTGTCAGTGTTTCTTTTGTTGATGTGTTCCAGCAAGGATAAGGATTTTTTTTTTTTTTATTTTTTTATTTTCTGAATAATGGAAACTGAGTTTTAAATTAGTGTTTTGTTTCCTCCACAGATAAGGATGGTTGGCAATACTTGTTCCCAGTAAAAAATGCAGTGTTGAGAAGTAGACTGGCCCTGCGCTGTCTGGACAAGTGGCCCCTTGATGCCTCTTTGGAAATTCTAGCTTATTGCATTTCTGATCTGGGTGTACCTCATGAACTAAAAGCCAATCTACAGAGCAGGAAGAGAGAACTTCAGGTTTATCAAAAGGTACAAAGTCATTCTTCAAGTAACCAGTGAGATGAAATAAGCAGCAGGAAGCAAATATTGCTTGCCCTCTGAAAAGCTTTAGCTCTTGGTTCTTTTTTGATCATGAGAACTTTTCAAGTCTTTTATCCAAAACAGTTCATGTGAAATACTATAGTATCCAATTAACTCTCAACTTCCATCCTTCATAACTTTCCCGTTTAGGTCTGCAGACATGTTTATATCTAAACATTTGTGTTAGTCTGATTGTTTTGCAAAGTATTTTCCATTCTATACAAATTCTAGAGCCTCTGGAAGCTTTTCATGGCTCTTAACCACTTTACAAGTTCAAGAAATGCAGATGGTGTACAAGACTAGTAGTCCAAGGAGCAGGTTTGTAATGTAGTCAGTTCTGATTGCAGCATAGTGCAGATTAACCCAGGTTAAGTCAGAAAGGCTTGCCTGGAGTTCAGCACAGACTGAAAAGCCAAACAGCAAAACAAAGAGCCATCCCTGCTGAGATCTGTCTGGTGATAGTTTTGCTAACTGACTCTCTGTTACTCTCTATTATGCCAGCAACATCTGCAGTAAACGTGTACTTGTATATCCATAATTATTGCCATCTAATCTTTCAAGGCCTTTCCATTAAAATGTGCTTTTGTAACTCACATCTGTGAAACCTGGAGGGATTTTTTGAGTGCAAGGACATTACATCATCCTTGAAAAGGGCTAGAAATAATCATGGATCTTGTTTTGGACGTTTTTGTTCTATGAAGCAGCTCTTGATGTGATCAGCTCAGCTCAGCTGTTTTCTTAGGCTGTTGATTGCCATAAGTTAAAATTCCAGAATTTGTGCTACTCTGTATTAACTTTTTCAGATTTTGAATGTGCAAAATGAACCATTGTGGAATGACTGGCAGGATCTGAAAAAATCCTGCACTGATGACCCCCAGACTGTCATGAATATCATTCTGAAAGCAAAGGTTAGACATCATCATGTGAATTTTGTTGAATTAGAGTGCATTAAACTTTGAGTAAATAAATTCGTTGAAATAGCATCTTAAAACAGTGATCAGTGGAAATTACCTTGGGAGGAAGGATTCCTTTACTCAGCTTTGTGCTACAGAAACAAATACAGATCTGTGTTAATAGCAAGATTTAATACAGTTAATGATTCTTAAGTTTTAGTTAAAACTCTTACTCTGAGATACAGCCTGTTCTTTTACAATTTTGAAGATTTTAAAATAGCATAAATTTGGTCATAATACAGATTTGATTATTAGGTAAATGCTAATATTGTAGATCTGTCTGGCTTTAAGTGTTTATCTGAAAAACTAACTTGGTTACTGTAAGGTAAAAAGATATTTTACTGTGTGAAGAAATTTGCTATCATCTTCCCTTGTCAATGTAGTTACTTATTTTTTATCTGGAAGAGGAATCTAAACTACAGAATCTCTTGATCAGAACTTAGGGGGAAACAACTGTATCAGGGAAGGTAGAGTTTGCCTTTTGTTTTTACTTTTTTTAAAAAATTCTTTAGGATTATGAGTTGTGTGAGGAATGGGGACGCTTGTATCCTGTCCCAAGAGAAGATTTGATCAACCTTCACCGTGAGCACCTTCTCCACTTACTGGAGATGGGAGACATGGAAAAGGCACTGCAGGTATTAGCAAGACACTCTCAGCCTCATATCCACAGATCAAATAAGTTGACTGCTGTTTTCCCTGCCTTCACTGTGTGTGTTTCCACCCTTAAGAGATTTTATTTGCTTAGATAAGCTTTTATCTAAGAATAATCCTAGCTCTCGCCTGTTCTGCTTAACAAAAATCCAGCTTGGCAATTTAATTATTTGACCTAATAGCATATATGTCACTTACGTGGAAATACAAGGCTCCTTTCATTTGAAAAATCATAATGAAGCATGTCAGTGCTGCTTAAGCAGAAGAATCAGAAGTGAAACTAATAGCATGAATTGGTCAGCTGTGCTACAGTGCCCAAATTAGTGGTGTGAACTTTTTTGGGTGTAGTAATGATGGAGCTGTCACTTAGAGAGTGAATTAATTTGCTTGCTGGAACACTATAGGGTAATGAACTGTCATGGACAGAAGGCTGCCTTCCAGGAATGTTGTAGAGTTTCAGAAAACAAAACTGTGTTTTGTTTGGTTTTGTAGCTTTTACAAAGAATTGAGGACCCTGGTATTTGCCTTGCCATCAGTGAACAGTCTCTTGACCAGCGTCCAAACTTGGCAGCCTGTCACTTCTTGGCTGATTACCTCACAGCTCACTTCAATGCCAGTCTGACAACAGCGCGCCGGAATGACATCCAGGCACTCTACATAGGATCAAAGGTCAGTAAAACCCCTGCCTTGAGGGATTAGCAGCAATGAATAACTGTATATACAAGTAATTTTGTAATGCATAATATTTCCATAATATAAAAAGGCTGTAGGTTTTACCAAAGTGTTCTCACCACATCAGGTCTAAGGTCCTGAGTCTCAGGATCCAAAGGAAACTTAGAGATGGCTTGAAGTTTCTCTTTCCTTTCCTCCATTTTTGCAGTTCCATATTATGAACAAAGCAGTGTTGTATTTTAGCAGTGGGTAGTGGAGAAACGTACAGGCTGAAAGAAGATAGGGTGGAATAAAATAAAATTGTGGAGTTTATCAGACCAGTTGCTATCTTTATCCCAAGGGAAGAAGAAAGTATCCTCAACTTACCCTCTGTATCAGTAACACCAGGTGTCCTACATATGCCCACCCATTTGGTGTTTTTTTGACTTCATGTTTCTCCCAAGTGCCTTCCAGGGGTGTAGAATATTGATTATAAAAAATATAATAGCTAAAACCTAGGACATCATTACCACTACAATCTAAGCCTGCTTTTCAGAGCGCAACTTTTCTTACTGCCGGGGGGGAGATGGAGAGCAGGAGCCACTCTGCTTGGACCCTTCACTCCCTCACCCCCACCCTCCCCCGGGGTCTTTACACAGATCCCTTAACACTTAACTTAGGTGCTAAAACAGAAAACAGACTATCACTCTTATCCAGTTACTCACGTGTCTCTGTACCAGTCCCAAGAGGTTCTTGGACTCTACCACACTCTGGACTTCAGCTGCTCCCCCTCGCAGTCCCGGAGGGGGGGCATGAGCTGGGTGTTTCTCTGGTCCAAGGGGGTTTTCCAGATTCCTCACCATCCTGCCTGGGAGTGCCTAAAACTGATGCCTTCTGGAGGCTGACCTGGAACAGACACTAGACAGGGCAAAGGATAAAGTAGGTATTTGTTAAAAGGTCTCAACGGGTACTCTTGGGCCACACAAGAGTCCAGACCCAAGATGCACCCCAAAGTGGTCACAAAATGGACACCTGGGTCACGAGGTCTCACATTTTTATAAGTTCTGATTCATTAGCATATTAGAATCAATTGTCCAACCATAGCTTCAGGTTATAAAGCTCCATCCTCCTTGTTTTTTCTTCTCACTTCACCATTGTTTTCATTCTTGGGCTTGAAAGTCATCCTTGGTACCAAACCAGAGAAGAAATTGTTTTGTCTATCTACACCATGAAGAGAGCTTAGTAGCACTTAATATGAAACATAAAACTACCCACCAAAACAGCACAAAGTCTAAAAAATATAGTAGCTAAAACCTAAGGGCATCTTTATCACTCTTTCTGGATGGCCACTGCTTTACACACAGTATATGTGCTCATCCTGGGAATAGATGCATTAATCAGAAGATTACCTTAGTTGAAGGCATTACATGTCTACAAAATGCAGTGCTTTTGGTAATCTCTATTTTGCTGTAGAACTGTTCTACTGGTGCAGCTTGCTCCAGTGTATGCCACAACAATTATTTTGCTGGACTGCCTGTTTCCTTACTTGTTCCTATTGAAAAGCATCCATATTAACTGTCTGTCTAGAGGATAACTGCTCTTATTTTATCCGCTTAACATTTCCTCAAGTGATAGAAAGATAAGGTTTGGGCTAATATGCTTTTTATAAGTTTATTTTAATAAAAGAATGTGCTGTGCTCTGCTACTACGTACTTGTCACAGGGTCACAAAAGGTTTTCCACTTTTCCATATCCTCTGAAATGAGGCAGTGTTTTATAGCGTGGAAAGCAGAAGTTAAGTGATTCTGCAAATCCTCTCAGTAATTCTGTAACAGAAGTAGGAGTTGGTCTGAGAGGTTCCACTTCCTTTTTTTGACCTCCACCTGTCATTCCACTCTCTGCATGTTATTGCTCTAGTTGCTTGTGTTTAATCTCATAGACACACAGATTTAAAGGTGTGTAATTTTATGATACATTTTTTTCTTGTGTCTCAGGTGCTGCTGACTCTGCCTGAGCTCTCCCGTGTTAACTACTTTCACCTCTCCTCAAGGCCACTGCTCATGCTGGAACAGCTCCTCATGAATATGAAGGTGGACTGGGTAGCTGTAGCTGTGCAGACACTGCACCAGCTCTTAGCTGGGCAGGAAGTTGGTTTTACTGTAGAAGACATTGACAGTTTGCTTTCCAAGTATGCAGAAAAAGCTCTCAACTTCCCTTTCACATTAAAAGAAAAGAGATCAGGTAACCATCTATCAGAATGCTCTTTTTCATTTGGGAAAGAAGAGCCAAAATCCTCCTGGAGTAATTTCATCAGTCATGCCATAACATTTTTTAGATGTGTGCTTCCAGTCTCCATCTAGCCCAGAACATATTCTTAAATTCTTTGCCTTTCTTGTAAAGAGATGTTTTCAAGGACCAACAACTCCAAAAGTTTGTCAGACTTTTCTCTGTTTTTCCTTATTGAGGTTTCTTTTCTAATACTGATCAGTTCTATTTTCACTCCTGTTTAATGCACAGTCACTGACAACTTAAGCACTTCTAAAGCCTGCAGCCAACTACATCTTCCCTCAAGTAGAATAAGGATCTAGTCTTCTGTGGTATTTCCTCCTACCAGAGTCCTATTCCTTTTTAATACAGAAAGCTTCTAGGCTCGTAGTTCTGTTTAGCAATCTTGTTGCAGTTCTCCTTTCTGGCTTGCCAGTCCCTTCCCATCTGTGTTGTCTTTGAGTCTCATGCACTTGTCTTCTTTTAAGGTTTTAGAACTGCAGCAGCAGAGGGTGCTGCAGATCCATTCCAATGGTTTTGTATCACTGTATTAAAAACAACATATGGTTCTGTACCTATCTCTATCTATTTATACCTGCTGATGTGGTACCATTTTGCATTATGACAGTTTCCAGGTGTTGACTTCATCTTGTGATTTAAAGATGCAGCTCTTGCTAACATAAATGCATCAGACTTATCTATCTCTTCCTGACAAATGATCTATAACTTTGCAAGTATGCATGTTTCTTCCACTGCGATGTGAAGCATTTAATATTTGCCATGGTCATCTTGTATTAACCAATTGTTTTCACATCTCTTCTGTATGGTTCCTATAGCTATCATCACTCCCTTGCTTTGATAAGCATCCCTTTGTTTTTTAGGCAATTGAATTTTATACAGTTTTGCATTAATTGCTGTGGACTAATTTGCGTGCAACAGTGCTATGTAATTCCATAGGTAGCCCTGTTTTGTGCTGATCTTCTTACATACTCCTGTGAATGGATTCCTCTAATCTTCTTGAAAACAGATAGGTGTAATGACCAGTATTGTCCTCTGATTTTTTCCCCCCCCCCTTTCTTCTGTTTGTCCTAGGTTCTCTAATACGTATTCAAGAAAGTCTCAGTCAGGTATTGGAGTGTGAAGCAGTGTCTAAATCAGGATCATCAGAACTATCTCCTGTCAGCTTTACTGGTAAGGTTAAGACCTTGGGGCCTGTTGGGGTTTAACCTCAGCAGCAACAACAGCAGCTTGATCATTCCCCCACCAGCCCCTTCACAGATGGGATGTAGAGGAGATCTGGAAAAGGGTAAAACCTGTGGGTTGAGGTAAGGACAGTTTAGTAACTGAAATCAAGTAAAATACAGTTATAATGATGATGATGATGAAAAGGGAGATAAGAAAAATAGGAAAAAAGAACAAAACCCAAGACAAACAAATGCTATGTAATACAATTGCCCAATACCTGCTGACCAGTGCCCAGCCCATTCTCCAGCAGAGATCAGTCCCTCTCAGCCATTTTCTCCCAGTTCATTCACTAGGTGAATGCCATTCTACAGTCCTTGATTTTTTTTTTCCCTAGGATCCCTATTGTGACCTGAGGAAAATAGTACACCTTATAATGTCTGAGAGGCTCCACTCACAGTCCTCAGACACAAAAAAATGAAAATTAAGTAATTTAATCCAGAACAACTGGAGAATATTTGTAGCTAAAAAACAACCAGAAACTCCTCTGCAGGTTCTGTTCAGCAACTCATGCAATGAGTCTGTATGTGCTCTCAGGGAAAGACTGACAGAATATCCTCAGACTTCCAAGGATGACAATTCTTAGCAAGTGATGCACCTGAACTAGAACTGCAGAATGACACCTGATCTACATTTTAGGGTGTCTGAACTATTTCCTACTTCTGTATCCTGAAGACACTTCTTGCTTACATGAAGTGACAGCAGTCTTTTGGATTGGGCTGTGTAGCTCCTCAATTTTTTCTTATAATGGTCAGCGTAATATCTCTGTCCTGTTGAAGAACTTAAATGCATGGTCCTTTAATGTTTGTTTGCAAGCTGATATCTATTTGAATGAGAATGAGTTAGCTTTAGTGAAATGAAGATTTTTGTTCTTTAATTTAAAATGCATGTACACAGAAGGTGGCTTGCAGGGCTGCAGTGACATGTTGAACTTTTTAATTAATCTGTTGTGTAACTGACTCACATCATAAAAACTAAAAGCCTATCTAATACTGTATACTTCATTCAATGATTATTTCATTTTTGGGGTCGAAGATCCCAAAGGCCACGCTTAAATTCCTGCCTCTGTGAACTGATTTCCCCACAGTAGATAGAAGAGGTGACCAGAATAGGGAGGGCTAGGCTGTTGCTAGTTATACCACATCTCTCCTGAGATAATAAAGGAAACTCCCAGTCTTTGGGAATGTCACACTGGGTATACGTAAGATTCTATTTTATGCTGTATTTATTGCTTTTTGTTTTCCAATGACCATGGTGTTTCTTTTCTTCCTCCTCTAAGTCGCTGCTTGTGATACAATAACAGATGTTGACACACTTTCTTATACCTCTCTAGTTGTTGTGGTAAAGGTCTCTTAATAAGTACATTCTCTTGCTTGTCAGCACTGAAGTACTATAAGTTTACAATCTTAGTTTAAAGCGTATATATTCCTTATACAATGTTATTCTGCCATGCCTAGCTGAAAGATAGTAGTAGTCATCTTGTGAGACAGAAAGATCTTACAGCCTGATTGAGTCTGTAGTGTTTCCTGGTACTTGATACTCTCTCAAACAGCTTAAATCCCAATCCATATTTTTCTTGGTCTGGCTCATTTTCAGGTGCAACTATATCTGCAAGTCCCAGAGACAGAAGTCTGCAGCAGAACTTGTTTCCTCAAGAATTTGTGCCTCCTGAGAAGCCACCACCAAAGCAGCAATGGATACCTGATGACACTGAAAC
The DNA here is from genome assembly GCA_018697195.1 of Certhia americana. Taxonomy (NCBI): domain Eukaryota; kingdom Metazoa; phylum Chordata; class Aves; order Passeriformes; family Certhiidae; genus Certhia; species Certhia americana. The sequence continues at coordinate 30,186,081 of CM031861.1, read as the reverse complement.
AATATGTATGGTTTGCAAAACTGAACGCTTTACTATGGTAAGGAGCAAAAATGAAATACAGACCAAAGCATGACCTTAATATGAGCACTTCCTCATAGGAAGTGCTTCTTCCGTTCCCTGAAGGACCTGAGCTACTTTAGCAGGTTTGTCTGCATCACCATGGACCTGAAAAGATTACCAGTCCTTTGGTGTTTAACCACTGGTTTCTATTTAGAGTGGTCGAGGAGACTGGCAACAGTTAGCTCCTTGCAGAGTTCCCTGAATTGATAGAGCCTAAAGAGGAAATCTGGTCATCAGAGAGAAGACAACTATGGGAATGTCAAAAATGTGTAACAACAGCAGTATTAATATTCCAAAAGGCTGTCTAATTGACTCTGGTGGCAAGAAATAACATGATCGCTGTATCTGTATGATACAGATTACAAGTATAGAGAATTAAATCTTTGCTGTTGGTTACACTTTTCTAAAAACTATTGTTTCACAGAGTACTTGAGTAAATGCATTGGTGCTCTAAGGGGGAACGTTAACTTTTAATTTTGTAGGTGATCTGGCAGTCTGTTATCTTCTGCTGCTTAGAAACAGTACTGTTTTCTCAAAAGTATCTGTTGCTTTTGAATGCAGGGAGAATCAATCACTGTATAATTCTGGAAAGCCTTATCATCCATGATGTTTCTTCTCTTCAAATGGAATAAGTTTACTCAGGAGTGGAGAGAGACACAGGAGGGGACTTTAGTAAATTCTCTTTGTGGCTCATCCATGACCCCTTTTGCTTAGTTTAACAGGCGTCATCACTGCAGGCGCTGTGGCAGGCTGGTGTGCAGTTCTTGCTCCACCAAGAAAATGGAAGTAGAAGCTTGCAGAGAAAATCTGTCTCGTGTGTGTGATCAATGCTATAGCTACTATAATAGAGAAAACATGCCTGGCTTGGTGCAAGACACGAGCACGTAAGTCCTTCTGTCCTAATTCTCCTCAATTTTCAGCGGAGTGCATGAATGGAGTGAGAGAGACAGAAGCATTTGGGTTTATCTGGATAATGTAACATCAGCTGTGTGGTCTCCAGCTGTTGGGATTTTCAGGTTTGTTATGTGTGGGAATATTCCTTATGCCTCACTTTACTTTTCACATTGGAAAGAACATGGGAGGGCCAGGCAACAAATTTTTAAATTCTTTTAGTATCAATAATTCTTTAAGCATCAGTTAATCACTGACCTAAGAATTAAATGCTTTGTTGCAAAATGTAGCACAAATTGCTACAGTGTGACAAAGTTCTTTGCAGTATGCTCAGTGCCTGGATTAGTGTAGCGTGTTGACTAGCTCTGCTGACCATATTGGTGGTTTAGTTATTCCATAATCCCTTGATTATGGCTCCCTTGGATTATGAACCCTTGGGAATTAAAAAGCAAGTTTCTGATTACATAGGCTTTGAAATTGCCTTTAATAAAAAGGACAGCTGTGATGACAGATTTTCATGATGTAGTTGCTTTCAGCTGAGAATTGGACTGAAATTCATTTTGTGTACATAGGTCAACTGGTAAGAAGTGCAGCTGAAAAGAGTTTTAGCCTCTGTAACCTTGAGCAGGCTTGACAGGTCACAGAGAGTAAGATATACCCTTTCCAGACATGCTTTCAGATGCATTTCCCCTCTTCCTATTGAGCCTGCAGTTAGCAGTATCCACTATGGCAGTATCAGCAGGCTTCCTAAGAAAAGAGAAATTCTGTTCGGATCTGAAGGGGAACCTTGGAAAAAGCACGCAGTCACTTGCAGCTGAACAGTTTGTGTCAGAATGGTGTCAGAAAGCACTCAACACTGTGCTTGAATGTCACATGCCAGGTTTTAATTAATTGTCTGGGTTTTTATATACTCACCATCAAACCTAACTAAATCTTAAGGACAGAGACTTGGATGCCAAAGACTTCATTTTAGCTCTGACATGTCCTGATACTGGGCAGTTCTTGTTCTCAATGTCTGCTTTTTTATTATGTGTGCAGCAGTGCTGTTCCTACAGAAGGTCATAAGAGCCAATTACTTAGTGCAGTTGAAATACAATACAGAGGCAGAATCTTAGATTTCCAAACAGAAGGGATTAGAGGCCAGGCAGTGTGTTGAAAAGGACAGGTAGGGATAGGTGTTGGATTTTTGCAGAAGTGTTCTGAGGAGGGTAGTCATATTTATGTCTGCCTTAAGACTATGTTTCCCCCAGTGTGTTGGAGTAGGCATGATGGTTCTTTGTGTTATTTCATTACAGCAGAAAAGAAGATCAAGACCATGTGGAAGGTAAGGAATGGAGTTATGTTAAACCTCACTTTTTTAAAGTGCCTGATTAAAAGTTAAGATACTGGAAGCTGATACACCTAGTTGCAGCTAAAGGGTGATCAGAACTTCAGTTACAGAATATCACTGATATTCTTTTTTTCTGATCATTGATATTCACATGCTTTTTGCATGTGCAGGCTGAAATTGAGCATTTCAAATTTCTGTGAATGGAAATTGAGACTTAGGAGATATATCCGAGCCAATGTTGAATGTGTTGGATGGGTGTTATAGAAAGGAACTGAAAAAGAGTTCAAGAATCCTCTTTTCAATCTAGAAATTGAGAGGCAGTGCTGTGGGTAGGAATTAAATACCTCACTACAGAGCAGTGCTGAGGGATCCTTTTTTTATAAACCATGACAATACTATTCAGAGTACCACTGCAGTGTGCTGTGGTGTTTTATACCCCATGCTGCCTAGAGGTAGCAGAGAATGAGGCCCCTCTCGTGGATCTGGTTATGTCCTGAGTTCTATCTCCTGTGTTGCCTGTGTGAAAATAGTAATTGCATTTTGGTGCCTCAATTTCCAAGTCTAATATCTTAAGCTTCAGGAATAATAGTAAAATGCAATTGACTTTTTCTCTGCCATTTTTCCCCAGGAGGTATTTACTGGTTTTGCTGTTTTGGGGGATTCTGCAAAATTTTCCTCCACTGATGTGAAATTCTGTCAGAACAAGACACAGTTATTTGAAGTGCTTGTAACAGTAGCGTGAAACATAGTGCAAAATTTGCATTTGTGTAATAACAAAGCAAATAAGAATATTTTTCCTTATTTGTTCCTTTTTTAAGTATGATGGGCTATTTGAGAATTTTTTCCCCTGCTTTTGATGGAAGTTTGCTTTACTGATATCTTTGTTTCAAGACTGAAACAGTTGAAATGGAGCTATTGTGTAGCATTGCTGCACATCACTGGACCTATGTGATCCATTCAGTAGGAGTGGATAGGAACAATGTGGAAATCCTCAGATTTAAGAGGAAAGGAGTTTTATTTTGCTTTTCTAACTTACCTGGTGGAACTATGAAGAAGGCTTATCAAATATTTTCTAGTCTAGTTTATTTTTGCCAATTCAGTTTCCACTTCAACTTGGAAAAGTGTTGAATTTTGGTTTGGTTTGGTTGCTTTGGGTTTTTTTAAATTCACCCTACAGTTTTAGAGTTACTCAACACTATAAAAAGGGATGTGAACTCTAAATTAGTGTGTTTCAAGACTTTCTAAATTTATTTTTTCCCCCTGATCAGGGGAAGGAGTAGCGAATTGTCATTATTCTCCATTTCATGGCATTATGAGATGGCCATTTTTTTTTTGGAATGACAGTCACAAACTTGAGCATCAGAGGGCTTGTTCACTCTCAGCTACACTCAGATGACAGGCAGTATTTGATTTATAACTATTCCAGGGTACAAGTTTCAAAAAAAGTATTTCCTTAATCTGAAGGAAAGAAAATTACTTTTCACAGAAATTATATTTCTTGAATCATTTGATCAGAACTCCAATTTCCTGCAGTATTATTTTATAAGAAAATTTAACATTAGGAGTTAGGTCATCTTGAAATCTTTCTGCTTAAAGCTCATGGACTCCATGGTAAATCACCTGAATTTTGAAAAGAATTAGGGGCAGTTAAGTCAATTTACCCTTTCTTTTACAACTGTTTTTTTAATTTTATTTTCCCCTTTGAGCTGAAACCCACAGCTCTCATCTTTCCAGTTGTTTCCTGCTGAGAAATATTTAATAAATTGCCTGAGAGAAGGCTAAAGAGGGAAGGCTGCTGTGCTTGATGCCCAGTAGCATAAGAGTTAAAAAATCTTTTGAAAATGTGTTACTGGAACCAGTTTTTGGTAACAGGGACAGTAAGTTTAGGTACAATTTGGCATCCTGCTGCGGGAAGGAAATGTTTCTGTGATCTGTGCTGGACATATGATGCTGGCAGGAAATGGCACAATGAGAGGATTATAGATTACTGTTTTTTGAGAGATAGGAATGTTCTACATTATGTGTCCTTAGCTGGGTTTGTTGCTTCTTGTGCAATGATTTTACCTGGTGTTTCCTTTTTTGCTGTAGAAACTTCTAATAATGAATATTCCACAGTGGTGCAAATACCCAAGACAACTGATCTTGAATGGATTTTTTCCCTGAATGAAGAGGAGAATGAAATTGTACGCAGCGAATTTTATTATGAACAGGTGAGGTCAGGAGAGAGTCCAATATAAGCAGTTCCCTGGAGAACTACCTCAATACCTATATTTGTCTGTCTTTCCTCAAATTGTCAGGCTCCCAGCTCTTCCTTGTGTATTGCCATCCTTAGCCTGCACAGTGACAGCATAGTGTGTGGCCACCAACTGATAGAACACTGCTGCAAGTTGTCCCAAGGGCTCGCTAATCCTGAGCTGGATGCTGGACTCCTCATGGACATCATGAAACAATTGCTCTTCAGTGCTAAAATGATGTTTGTAAAAGCTGGAAGGAGCCAGGACCTAGCTCTCTGTGACAGGTGACCTAATCAGATATTCACTAGGATGTATTGTTTCAAGAGCATTATCTTTTTTTCATTAAGGAATGGGGGTGGAAGGGTTGTTTTGTGTTTGTACTGTGGTCCAGTTTAAATGAGGAGTTTATAATGCAAGAATAATGTGAAAGTTCAAATAGGAGAAGTTAATTAATATGACTACTTGGGTACATATTTTACTTCAGATATTATGATATCTGCTTTCAATCTGTATTTTAGTACAGGATTTTAAATCTGTGCTTCCTAAGAATGAACATTTTACACTCCTTTACATTTTGTCCTACAGAGCTTGAGGTGGCAGGTGTGATATATAAATTTCACATGTACTGTTTGATTTGGTAAGATATAGCTGGTGTCTTCAATCAGCGTATTACACTGAACATGGCAAAGAAACCCCAAACAATAACAAATACTCTGACCGGGAAAGTATGATGGATAGAGAAACATGCTGTACTGGTGATTAGAAACCACTGTCCTAAGAGTTGTCTTTGACATAAAGTTCTTTAATGTAGGGTAATAGTGAAAGCATATGTATTTATTTAACCTCTAGCTACATCAGCAAAGTGGATGTGTTGAATATTTTGGTTGCTGCTGCCTACCGTCCAGTGCCATCTTTGGATCAGATCCTTCTCCCAGCAGCAGTAACAAGATTGAGAAATCAGCTTTTGGAAGCAGAGTACTATCAACTAGCTATAGAGGTAATGTCAGTGTTAATTCTTCTGTAGTGGCTTTTGTTTTCCTCCCTCCTGAATTCAGAGGGATGTGATGTGTGAAGTGAATATTTAAACAGTTACAAACTGAGATTAAGTTTTTAAACATGGAAGAAATAATTTTCTGAACACTGGGAAAAAATTCTGACCACTGAAAAAAATAAAGGAAAAGTCCTGCTGTTGAGCAGGCTGCAGAAGGGAAGGACAAGCAGTCTTGTTTCCTGGTACAGTTAAGATTGGAATGGACTAACTGCAAGGAAGTCATTAAATGGAGGAATCTTGCAGCCAGTAGAAGGGGTGAGACACCCTTTGTGTCAGGACTTTATCTGAAGCTTAAATGCTAGATTCTATTTGTCTGTAATCTGACAGCAGACATTGGTAAGGCACCTTTCACAACCATTTGCTTGGAAATCAGCGATGTTGGCAAATCTATACCTCAGAGCTCATCTGATGTGGTTTATCATCATTTAATCCTGCTCCCAGGATTTTGTAAGCCTCTCTTTTTCGGCATTGCACTTTGTTAAATACAGGATTATGATACTACAAATAGTATTAAGATTTGTTAAGCAGTAATAAACAGCAAGAATAGATGACCTATTTGAATAGAAATAGTTCTTGTTTAAAAGTAGCAGAAAGAGCTTTAGGTCTACTAAAGAAAATCAGGAAGAAATTTTATCAGCAAAGTTGTGTGAAATAAAAAATATTTTGATAGTTCATGAAGCATCTTCTGTTGCCTTTTTAAAAACCACAATTCTGATTAATTCTGCTCTGCAAAAATCATCTGCTTTAGAAAAGCAGATATGAAAGTGTCTTGGTTTAGAACTCATGAACTGAAATTTCCCGGATAAACAATAGTTTAAATTTGTACAATAAAAAATACTTCCACATTTGGAGATCATGGGTGTTATGATAGTTGGTCTTTGCGCTGGAAATAGTCAGCACGGGTTTTTCACATGTTGTTTGTTTTTAATGGGAAATGTGCTGTAGGATGGGAAAGATCAGAATCACAGACTGTGATAGGCCTATTTTCCTATTTGCTGTACTGGGACTGTGTTGTAATATCAACAAATTATTTTGAGTGTAGGTTTCGACAAAATCTGGATTGGATCCAGGTGGAGCATGGCATGCCTGGGGTATGGCTTGCCTTAAAGCTGGAAATTTAACTTCAGCAAGAGAGAAGTTTAACCGGTGTTTGAAGCCTCCCATGGATCTAAACCAGCTGAACCATGGTTCAAGGCTGGTCCAGGATGTGATACAGTACCTGGAGTCCACAGTGAAGCCAGTACTCATCACAGTAAGAATCTTCTCTGTCTGCTCTGAGGGGCTATGGCAAAAAGACAAGTAATGATAGTTTAATACACATCTTGTAGCATTGCATGTTACAATAGCAGGTGTTAGGGTGTTTATTTTCCTTATTTGTCATGCTTGTGTATTGTAAACTGAATATTGTTGAGAAATTTGTTAGCTGTTTCATCACATTGAGTTGGTGCCTGAGAAGCAGATGATAGGATTTAATAGCAATTTGGGATGTACTTTGTGGAGGGAAAAGAGGCTGTACTGGATACTATTACTTCAGTCTAAGGAAGCTAAACTCAATCCCAGCAGTATTTTGTGATGCAATTTTTCTACTGAAACTCTGGTAAATTTACAGAAGTTCAAAGACTTTCAAATGCTTTCCCACTCCTCTCATCAAAACCCACTATTAAATGGTTTGGAATTCTGATTAGGCACAAAAAAATTACTTTTTGTACTAAATAACTGAAAAATCATGATGGTGAAGGACCAAGTACGTATTTTAGGAGAATAAAAAAGCCTCTTTGAACTGGGTTGTTGAAGTAGCTGTTGACACTGGAATTTTTTTTAAAGTAGGTGTTCTACCTGTCCTTGAAAACAGCTATGCTGGGTACAGCAAGACTCAGCACATCTATTGATAGCAGGGTTCCAGTCTAGTGTTTATAAAAAAGTATTGCTGGATTCTCACCCCTCTGGAGCAATGCCTGTTTTAAAAACAACAGTAACAGAAATGCATCAGGGCTGAGTGACAAGACCTGTCTGAAAAGAAGGTTTTCTCTTGCTGATCACCTGTCATGGGTTCTCTGTGTTAATGGCAGGATGATGATTACTTCGCCACATTGAGGGAACTTGAAGCAACACTGAGAACAAGAAGTCTGTCTCTGGAGGTGATGTGTGAGGGCAAGATTCAACACAACAGCTATTATCAGGAGTGCTTGTTCTATTTACATAGTTACGGCACTAATCTGGCAATAATAAGCTTTTACATGAGGCATGACTGTATGAGAGAAGCACTGCTTCACTTGTTAAATAAGGTGAGTAAGTCAACTTTCATCATCAAAACTGAAAGTTGGGAAACAGCAATGAGCATCATGCAGTGTTTGGGTGGTTTTCTGCGCAGGAGTTTGCTGGGGTCTGAAATGCTGTTTTACAAACTAACCAGTGACTGACAGGAATTCAGTGAGGCAGAAGAACAACATTGAGCAGATCTAGAGAAGAGAACATGCAGTTTTGGCTCTTTTATAGAGGTCCTGCATTAACAGCACTTTGGGGTTTTTTTCTACAAAGTTGAAAACCTACGACTGTTGTCGTAGAGTTTAGAAGAGAGAAGGAAATTTTTGAATTCCAGCATGCAGATAACATTAGACACTACTCTCTATCTCTGTGCTTCTATCTCGTGGTACTGTTTGTTGAATCATATCACCTATATTTGCACTTCTGTAACCATGAGGAATATAAGGGAATACAGAGGACAGAAGTCTAGGGAACCCAAAAGGTTTCCAGCTCTCTCTTAAGAAAACTGCATAATATAAGAGGACTTAAGTATCTCTGGAGTAGGCAGTTCTATTGGTGTTAAACTACAATTAAATCTAGAAATTATTACAAGTTCTTACTAAGGGTAAGAAAGTTAATTAAGGTAATTAAGGGTGCTTCTTAGGAGAGGTGAATCCATTATAAGTCAACAGCTTGTGAGAGTGTGGCATTTTCTTGGTTTCCTTTTCTAAGTTGCTGTGCTTGTGTTTGAATTACTGATTATTTTTTTATTATTTGAAATAACTCTTATTGAGAATGGACAATTTGAAACACCAACTTCCATTATCTGGTTATGAGGTTTGTTAACAAAAAATAAAGTTGCCATATCCACTCTGCATTCTCATTGTACCATCAGTCATTCTAAACTCTTATAGTCATTTGCATATTGAATTACCTTTTTAAATGTATCCTTTACATTCGTTTAAATCTGCTTTTAAAGAAAAAATGTGTATTTTTACAACGTAGCTGATACAATTTCACCTCTTAAGTAGCTAGCATACTTGGAAAATACTCTAGAAAGACAATTTGATGTGGAAGTTTTGGACAAGGAACTGATAGTAATCATACAAACCAGAGAGGAGTTTTTTTTCCCCTAAATGTACTTAGGTTCTGACTAAACATTTTGCAGTTGGTTGTTTGAAGACATTTTATGTGTACAGACTGTCACTTGTATCTTACTCTGAGATAGAAAAAAAATTTCAAAAATTTCATATCAAGCCTTTAAAAACATTTTTGGTGGCCCTGTTGACACATATTAATGTTACTGTGGAAAAAAACATGTGTGAGGCTGCATTTGCAAGACTACAGTGAAGAGGCCAAAGGAAGTAAATGTCCCACTCAGGTCCCTCCTTGTGAGATTTCATCTGAACAGCTGTGCCAATCCTGACTTCCCAAGTAGAAAACAGACACTGTCAAAGTGAAGCAAGTCTGATTGAAGGGCCACCAAAGTGTCTAGGGGCCTGAAACACCTGATACTTGAGGAGAGTGATAGAGCTAGGGTTTTCCTGCTGGAAGAAAAGGCAAGAGGAGATCTGTGTGCTGTTTTCAGCTACCAAGGGGTGATTGTAGCGAAAACAGAGCCATGCTTCTCATATGTGTCCAGTAATAGGATAAGAGACAGTGAACACAATTGGGAGGAAATTCCAGCTGGATATAAAAATAAAAAGGCTTTGAGTTTGTTTTGGGGTTTTTTTGGTGCATGTATTTAGACATGGGGCCAGGGCCATAGGGAGGTTGTTGAATCACTCTTACGCTCAGAACTTGACATGTCCAGAGCTGCATGACCTAACTTGGAATGCATTCTTTGAGTGGAGTTTAGAACAAAATAACCCCTAGAAATCCCTTCCAATCTAAATTATTTATTAATTTTATGTTCTCTGTCAGTTTACCTGTGTTTTTCCTTTATATTACATAAGGAAAATAAGCTACAGTGTCTTTGCTTCAAGCTACTCTCTGTTTGTGTAGGAATCCCCATCAGAAGTGTTTATTGAAGGGATCTTTATTCCAAGTTATGAAAGTGGAAAACTGCATATGTTGGAGAACTTGCTGGAAACCATTGATCCAGGATTGGAAAGCTGGGGAGTCTACTTGATTGCAGCCTGCAAATATTTGCAAAGAAAAAACTATTACCATATTCTGTATGAACTGCAACAGTTCATGAAGGTAAGTTGAGGGACTGTGCCATCTCTTTCAGTGAAAAGCTGAATACTGTCAGACTTTTGGTTGTTTACTTTGGTCTAAACTTGCATGCTGGTCAAGTATGGTTTTGCCTCTTTACAGTCTTAGAAAACATAGAAAGGCCTGAGCCTTACTAAAGCTGACCTGATCCATATCATGGATCTGGCACATTGTATCAAAGAAAACAGAGCATTGCCTGCTTTGTGTGAGCCTTTTCATGCAGTCAGTGATTACTGAAGGTGGTGTCCTGTGGTCCATCTTAGTGGTGAGTTCATTTCTTCCAGGATCACGTCCGTGCTGCAATGACCTGCATTAGATTTTTCACTCATGGAGCAAAGTCTTACACTGAACTTGGAGGAAAACAGATGTGGCTTCTAAAGATCAAGGACCATCTCAAAGTTTATCTGCAGGAAGTATCAAGAAGTTCAGGAAGGAAAAAAATGGCATTCACTTTTCGGAAGAAAATGTCTGCTACAGATGTGTCAAGGTATCTATAAACAATGAGCTAAGTTTTAGGAAAGGTGAAATTCAGGCTTTAGACTTGGGGGGGTTTATTAATTTCATTTAAGTTGGCTTTAGCTGGCACTTATTGGTTGTCCTTGACCCAAATCTGCTTTTATGCAGTTACAACAGTAGGATTCCCATCACTTTTCCCTCCAACAGTCCAAACCAGGAGATGGCAGTTGTTTCTGCCAAAAATATGTATGTGTATCTCCTTTAATATAAAAACCAAACTGTATAGACAATTCTACATCAGTCCACAAGTTGGGGTTTTTTTTCTCTTCCTTTCCTCACCAAAAAGCAAGCAGCTTTGTAGTGCTCCACTGTCTACTGGGGTTAACTCAAAACACTCCACTATGTATAAGCTATAGGTGCCAAAGATAACTGGATTCCTGTGTTCAAAAGTCCAAGTGTCAGTTTAGCCAGATCTCTCTTGTACCTGGAGTTTTAGATCTTGGTTTTCTTAGGGACTTTTTTCTTCCCTTTTTTTTTAGGCTAGACTCTTAACTTAAACCTGGAGTGTATGAGATGAGGTGAAAAAGCAGGAACAGATATTTATTTGGGGATCCAGTTTCTCTAGCTCACTTCTTTGAAATAATGTGAATAATTGCTCAGCTTCAGCTTGTGATGCATGTCAAGTGCACAGATCTGAAAAGTCGTATTGCTGCAGACTTGTACAGTGGACAAAGTCAAAAAGCAACTAAAATAATTGTTTTTAAGTATGTCTTCTTTTGAAAGGCATTGAAGAAATTAGTTAGTTCTTATAAATAATAATTGATACTTTCCCTATTACAAAATAAAGTCAGAATTTTTTCACTATCTAGGCACATCAATACAGTTGATCTGCAGATGGAAGTAACAAAGTTCCTGCATCAGTGTGAGAGCTCTGGAGCCTCTCAAATGACAGATTCCTCCTTGCCCACACTCTTTGGAAACAATAACATGAAAATGGATGTTGCTTGTAAGGTACTAATTGCTCTTTTAAACAGAGCTCTATTTTTCATCAACAATATTAATTTGTAATACAGGTTGAAGCATTTGATGGTTGGAGTAGTTTCTTGTATTTTTTATGGGCAGGTTACTTATGCATGAGTGCAACCCATCATTTATGAAAAATTCATATTCTTCCTCAAAGTAGCAGAGAACATGTGAGAACTTGGAGCTCATCTCCTCAAAGTTCAAATTTTCAGAGGTGGAGCATCCAGAATACAAATAGTAATATTCCTTTTGACTGTGCATCTCGTGTTTGGAAGCAAGGCCAATAATGCTATAATTGTAACCATTCTTAACTTTGACTCATCTCCATCTGTAAATTGCCTGATGTCCCCTAGGGAAGCAGTGTGTGACAACAGACCCTGTCATTTGCTGTACGTCTTGGGATGCTGCCGTTTTCTATTGAAGTAATGCATTTTTTTTGGCCTCTGGGAAAAATCTGGATTTGCATTTGTCTTGGTTTGAACAACAGGTGTTTGCTGAGGAAAGCAGGAGCCTCCCTTGGAATGGAGAATGTAAACTCTCTCTTTCCGAGTTTTTATATTTTTGAAATGAAGGGTGCTCTCAGGCAAAGATATGGAAATAGGAATAACAGTTCTTTATTAGGAGAACTAAAATAAAAAACATGCAGTATTACAAAAAAAACCCAAACAAGCCCACTGACAGAGTCAGAATACAACCTGACACCCTGTGGGTCAGGATGTTGGTATCAGTTAGATTCAGTGGCTGCAGACCTTCTGGAGTGGCAGATGTGGCTTTGTTGAAGCAATGATCCTGTACAAAGGTGGAGTTTTCTGCTGAAGGTCCAGTGCTGATAGAGGTGGGCCTGGTCTTCCTCCGAGAATCCAGTGGAAAAGGTTGCTTTGGTGTTCCAAATCTCAGGGTTTTATCCAGGTAGGAATGCTTGGCTCTTCTCCTTGGGTGGAACATTTTACAATGGGATGATGTCATTTTTATCAGTCATATAGTGAGACTCAATGGCTCATTAGCAGAGATCACTCTCTGGAAGAGGATGTGTGGTTGAAGAGGTACAGAAAACTGCCTCACCTGCTTTTTTAACAGTTGGCTCATTAACAGAGGGTTCCTCCATCCCCACCCTCCCACCCCAGTTTCAACTGATGGTGATAGAATACACACTTCTGGTTACATCTTGCACTGCAACTTAAGACAGCATTAATATTATTTAACTGTACATAATGAAAAAGGAATGTGCATTCCCAGACTTGTCTGTGTCTCTTTTTTCAGGTCATATTGGAAGGCAAAAACATTGAGGAGGGGTTTGGGATTGCATTTAGAGTTCTCCAGGTATGGAAAAACTTGATATAAAAAGCAATATTATTACAAAGTAACTCCTGAAAACAGCAATTATTTAAACAAAAGTCTTTTTTTCCACAAAATTCATTTAAATCCCCCCAAAAGCAAAACATTTTGAGAGAAAAGTGACAAGTTTAAGTCTTACATGTCTATGTATTTATGGAAGCTTGGTAAAGAAATTAAGATGCTTTTTCAGTAGGGTATTTTCAGAGTAATTGGGTCCTACAAAGGAATGAAGTACAGCTTTTCCTTTACTGTGTACCTTGTTCAGTGTCTTAACTCTTGCAAACCACAATCATAGGTGTATGTAGAGACCTCTCACAAGGTAGCTCTCTGCTGTTCATGACAGTCATTCGAAGACATTGAATGAATAAGGCCAGGGCTCTCTCTGTTCTGTTCTCCTCATTTGAGAGCAAAATTAATTAACTGGAAACTCTTGCTGGGAACCTCTCATTCCTCATGTCTGGGTAAAGGTTGAGTGATCATCAGTCAGCATAGCTCATGAGCCTGTAAACTTCTGAGTGTTTCCTCATCAGCTACTGTCAGACAGTAGAGCAGGGCACTTTTGGACAGAGGTGGCACACTGAAAGAGTATTTATGGATATGGCAGGCCGTGCTCCTTCTTTCAAGTCAGGATGTACAAGGTAAAACTCCTGTTTGTAGGGAGATGGAGGGCCTTAGAAAAACAGCACTTCTAAGCAGCAGCAGCTGCCGCTACCTACAGTAAAAATGGAGCAGCAAACCCAGCTGCCTATCACTTCCATTTCCATCCTTTTTTTTTTTTCTTTACTATTGCAGGATCAGTTCACAGCTTTTATCATCTCCTCCCTCATGTGGATGGTGTACATTGGTCAATTGCCTCCTGTTTGGAGTATCCAAAGGGTGACTGCTGGTGGGGGGCTGGAGAAGTATAGTGGGAACATGCTAAGTGAGGGAGAGGTGGGTAGGGATCTAGGAAAGCTCTTTTGCCAGAAGAAATAAAACTCCTTTTTTTTTTTTTTTTTTTTTTGCCACTCCTGAAAAGAAGGCAGTAACAGCACTCTTGTTCTTCAGCAGGATTGATTTTTACAAATCTGTTTATAAAAAGCCTTTAAGTCAACCCTGAGCAGTGGTGTGTGGAAAACCAGGGGCTTCCAAAACCACTTTGACTTTTTAGAATGTGGCGTGGTATTTTGTCTTTAGGAGAGACTGTCTCAGTTTTGTAGACTCCCTCTGAGAAAACCTGCTGAGAACATTCAACATGTTGCTCTGATATTCCAACTACCTCTAGGACTTCCAGCTGGAGGCTACAGAAGTGTACAGCAAAGTGGCCAAGCAGCTGGTGAAGCAGCAGAAGTACAGCGAGATCCAGCAGCTCCTGAAGTGTGTCAATGAGTCTGGAGTGGCAGCAAAAAATGATGGGGATAACATTATCCTAAACTGCCTAAATGAGTTCAAAAACATTCCTGCTGAGGTAATTCTGTCCTGCATTGTGTCCCTTTTGAAGTAAAAAGGATATAGACAGTACAGGCTACAGTGAAGTCTGGTGCCTGTACTGCTCTTTTAGTGAGTCCTTCAGATGTTCTGGCTCCATACTACAAGCACAGCTTAAAGTTGGGAGTGCATGGTTTGCCTTGTACAAAATACTCTGAGAGGAAACTATAAGTAGCTATAGCACACTTCTACCCTGCACTTCCCAAATGGATACCCATGGCGGGGGACAGATCTTTGCTACACAAGATCCTGTCAAAGGCTGCTGTTTGCAGCGGAAGGTGTTCCCTTCAGTGAGGCCTCCCTGGCTAACACAGAGCATGTGTAGGGCAGAAACCTCCTGCCCCCATAGGAACCAATTCTGTAATTCCCTTTGCCTACCACAGTGTTTTTTCCATCCCAATGAAGGAAGGAGATGCACTCTGCTAGTTCTATTAATTACATCAGGGGATGCAGTCCACTCTTTGGGTCAGGTGGGCCATGGGGTAACTCCTTCTGGGGTGCAGAGAACCTACAAATTCATTTCACACAACACAAGCCATGTCCATGTGAACTCATAGTGTTCTCTAGGGAGACCCCCCAGAGATAGCAGGCAGAAAAAGCTGTGGGTAAAGGGAGGACTTGGAATTAGTATTTTTTTGTATTTTCTACATCTGCAATTCTCACAGTTAGGACAGTTGAAGCACCTGCTGTGATCTCAGCAGCCCTGACTGTCCACAGGGGTTTGATCCCTGATGGGGTAAAGTTTTGCAGACTATTATCACTTTAAATGTGAACACATTTTCCTTTTTTTCGATATAGGATCTTGATAATCTGATTCAGGATATGGACAGTGATGAAAACAAGGTAAGTTAAAGCATAGTAGCAAGTGCTAAACAGCCCAGTCTTGGTCTGCAGCTTGCAGGCTCTTTTTCACTGTCTTTTCTCTCATCCTCATGGAAATAAGATTTTTGAAGGCTACTTCCTAGATTGTAGAAATCAAAGTGAATTCTTCGAGGTCATGATGTTTGTGACTGTAAAGCTGTGGGAAAACTGTTAAACAGGTACCAATTGTGACTCTCCCTGTTAGTTCCCTGAGAGCCTTCAGAGTGAGGCTGAGCATTTGTTAGAGTGGGAGGAGAAGTATTTCAGAAAGGCACATTGGTGGATTTGTTGGTTTTGTTATTCAACCTTTTGCATAGGTGCATGAAACTTCTAGTAATGGCAGACAGCTAATGATAACCACTTCAGCTTATTGTTTCAGGATTATACTATTTCTGTGGTGATCAAGAGTTAAATGGTAAGACTTCTCCAGCTTCTGACAGACTTTTTCTCTTAGAGGAAATGAAGCCTTAACTAGTTTATTTCTTTGTTGTCTTTCATACTAGCCAGCCAAGACAGTGGAGAACTGTAGATGCCTGTTTATAGAAGTGGCTGCAACTCAGCATTTGGGGATTGTTGTAGAGCCTGAGTGGCATAGCTGGTAATAAAATCTAAAGACAGTCCTCTGTCTGCTCTGAATGACAAACTCACTGTTGTAGGCAGATTGAAAAATGGGCTTTTAATCCTGCTTTTTTGTAAGATCTATCACTGAAAGATGGGAGTTGTTCTAGAACCAGGAGTGGAAAAAATGACAGATTCAGACTCTTTACTATGAGGATACTGTAATAATGCACGGGATAGGATTCCTGATACTAATTTCATGGTCATACATTAAAGGAGTGCCTACAAGACACAAACCCAATAAAATACACCTGTTTGCCCATCTTTGTCACTGGGATCTGCTTCACGCCATGCTGTGTTTGGTAGTGTGGTGCTGCCACCTCATGCAACAGGCTTCTGAACTGGGTGTTTCCGCTGAGTCCTTGCTTAAGCTTGTCCAGTTGGTTCACTACAGCTTTCTGACCAAGCCTCTCGTGCTGCAGATCCAGGCCTACATGATGTGCAACAAGCTGCGCTCTGCGTACCTGGTGTCGGTGCGGCAGGAGAAGGCGCGGGCCGTGCAGCTGGTCCAGCACGTGCGGCAGCTGGCCGAGAGCAGCGGCGACGACGTCGTCAAGGCCATCTGTGCCCAGTGGCTCTCAGTGCACCAGCCCAAGGTGAGAAGCCGGCTTCCCCAGGGCACTAAGAAGTAATGTGAAACTGACATTTGCCATCAAGGCGGCTTCAAGATGGCTTGAAGGTGTCTGGTTCAGCAGCCTCTAGGTAAAATGGAACTCTGTTGGCTGATGTCAGTGGGAAGCGAATGCTGCTAATGTGCCTCTGGTGAAGGGAAGGGAACTAAATTACAAGTGCCAGTCCTGTATTTTGACAAACAGTCACTACCTCAGGGTGTTTTTTGGCTCTCTTTTTGATGGGGGGAGGGGGGCAGTTTCAAACTGAACAAGCAAGGATTTAGATGTATGGAAGAGAGCACTTCCGTTTCTGGCTTTAGTTTTTCTGTTTCGTTGGTTTTTAGTTTCTCGGGGTTGATATTTTTTGAAAAGCACTGAACGTAATAATATGTGTTTTTTTTTTAATCCAGAAAACATAGGTAGAGAGGACAGAAGAATTTTATCAACTCAATGTAGCCTAGAGTATAAAATTTTTGTGATGTTTCCTGTAAAATTTTCAAGATTGGAGAGTTCTTCAGTTACAAAGACTAAAACTCAGAGATTTTTTTAAGCCTCTAGACAAATCATTGCTACTTCTTTTTTATCTCTCCCCCCCCACCCCAGTACAATGTACCCAGGTTTTTTTAGTTTTTTGAAAAGGTAGGAACTGATTCTTTATGGCAGATTTGTACTTACCAGTCACACTGTGTGATGTGTGCCATAAATGTGGCACTTGGGCTAGTGCCAACTAGATGAATGAAGTTACAAAGGGCATATCCTGTAAGGGGAGTACAAAGGGAAAATAAGCCTTTAAAATAGTTGAAAAATCACGTGCCTCTTCTTTACTACGGTAATTCCCAATAAATCATTGTGATGCAGCTTTATGACTGAATAGTTGACAGTTTTTAAAACTTCCACAGTTTTTCATCAGTTATAGTAAAGGGTAAGGATAGAGCAAGCTGTGGCAAAATTAAGCAGGTGGCCTGTATCCCTGTCACACAGGGACATATTTATTTATTACCAGGATCATTTGTCCCTGTCAAATACAATAGAACACCAAACTGGACATGCCCTGTATTGATGGGGTTTGCTCTGGAAATGTTAGGTTAATCGGTTTTATGAAAAAAAGCAGCAGTCTTTGTGTAATGTCTGTGTTCGGTGATGCTGAAAAAAAGTAGCTGCTTCTCTGCAACTAGTGTTGGGACATGAGAAGCTGGCAGAAATGTGTTAGAAGAAGTAGGACCTTCCAAAAAAGAAAGAAAAAACCATGGCATTCCACAAGAGTTTGTGTTTGCTGTTTACATATATTTCAGCACAAGAGGTAGAAAAACTAATTTACTTTCTCATTAAAAAGTTGTTTACATCAAAAAAAAACAGGTTTTCTGAAGTATAATGTAATTTTAAATAGTTTTAATACATGAAATAATTGAGACTGTCAAGTAAGAGCTTTGCACTATCCCCAAGCTCACTCTAGTGAAAGAACAGACTTCCATGGTGTTGGAAAGGATTTGGTTCATCTTCTTCAGGGTTGCAAGAGCTGACACAAACACCTCTATTTGGAGGTGCTCTGCTCTGCTCACTAGAGCAGAAATTACCACATCCAGCTTTCAGAATCCCTTGACCACAGATTTGCATTATCTCATTAGTGAGCAGTACTAATGAAAGCTTTTGTTTCCTTGGCCAGACTGACCTAGCTTTCCATCAGCTTACAGCCATCAGGCTAATCCTAAAATGTGACACTACCTATGGCTTCAGTCATTTTTAAATCTCTGATTATGGGGAGGAGATTTTACTCTGTGTGGGTATCCAGATTGCTGTAACACCCCCTGTTCTGCTCACGTTCCTTCAGCTGCAGAGAGCACTAAGAGTGGAGTTTGCCATGCAGACACATCAGTTCCATACCTGCCTTTCTTCCTGACCTCTTTGCACTGTACCTGATGCACTTTATATAGTGTTGTAATTTGATGTTCTTAACCTGGAATTGTAGGGATCTTTCTTGTACCAGCAGAACTGGAATTTTGACCCTGATTAATTACCTTGTGTCATAAATAGTGCAATTATCAAGGGGCTTTGAATTTTTTGAGCAGATGAAAAAGGGATTGAATACTGCCAGATTAAAAGAATTTCTCTGTTACTGACTAATGTTTGTTTACAATTAAAAAAAAATAAAGTATTATGACTGTTAATGTATTTTCAGTTTATTTTTTATCTCAGCAGAGCTAGGGGTTCTCTTTAGAGATCTGCATTTTGCTTTTGGCTATGCTTAGCAGAGTAATTAGAAGACAGATAATTGTTCTATCATGCCAAATTTATCTGTTACTGAGTATCCTCAATATTTAGATTGATTGGAACATCCCATTGTTAGAAGTCCCCCGAGCAGCTAGGTAGCCTAGGTAGTTCAGCCTCATGCATGTACTCAGTAATCCTCTTTAGGGAGCTTTGCAAGTTAATCTAACTCTCCCTTACAAGCCTCCCTTTGAGACAGATAAATGAGCTTTAGTTTCCTCATTTTTTACAGACCAGCTGAGAGGTATAAATGACTTGTGAGTCACTGGTGAGTCACACAGGAACAGGGTGGGGCTTCCTTCGTTGTTGAGTGGCTGATTATAAGAGGCCTCTGGGAGTGTGGTGAACTGGAGTGGGCAAAGGGGCGTGGCACGTCCCTGGGGGTGTGGCATGGCAGTTTGTGCAGGCAGGGCAAGCAGGCAGGGTTGCAGGTTTTCTTGCTAATAGAAGGTTTGCTGTGTGTTGTTTGCAGTGTTTCTGTTGGCTGGTTGGTTTTGGGGTTTCTGTTAGTAATGGTTTTCACACAATCGAAAACTGTGGTTAGTACAAGTGTATGTACCCAAGTGGAACCCTCCAAAAAGGATGTGTCTATACAGACCCATTCCTGCCCAGAGTGTTTCAGCTTATCAGTGGTACCAGGGGGCATTGCAGAGGAAACCTGCCTTCGGTGTGAATGGGTGAACAATCTCCTTTCACTGGTGGCTGAGCTTAGGGAGGAAATTGAAAGACCAAGGAGTATCAGAGAAAGTGAAAGGGAAGTAGATTGGTAGAGTTCAGCCCTTCCATCTTTGAGGGAGGCCCACCAAGAGTCAGAGGACTCCTGTGCCTCCCACTGTCAGGCAGTAGGAGTGCACCTGGTAGATAAAGGGGAGTGGGAATGGGTCCCTGCTCAGGGAGGTGATAATAAAAATTCCCCTAACCCTTATCCCCTAGCCAGGTGCCATTTCAGAATAGGTACGAGGCCCTGTATCTAGATAGTCAGCCAGATGATTTAGAAGAAAATGATCTGCCCAGTGAGCCTCCCAATTGCAATGCATCTGTCAGACGGATCACCACCTCTAACATCCAAAAGAAGAGAAGGGTAATTGTAGTGAGTGACTCCTTTCTGAGGGAAACAGAGGGCCCATATGTTGTCTGGAGCCATCCCACAGGGAGGTCTGCCTCCCTGGGGCCTGGGTATGGGATATCACTGAGAGTCTCCTTGGGCTGATTCAGTCCTCTGATTCTTACCCACTGCTGATACTTCAGGCTGGCAGTGATGAGATTGAAAAGAAGAGCGTCAGGGCAATTAAAAGGGACTTTAGGACACTGAGTCGAGTGGTTGATAGGACAAGGGCACAGGTAGTCTTTTCCTCAGTCCATATCTCAGGAGTCCACAGTCTCCCTGAGAAAAATAGTGAAAGGAATAGGAGAGCTCACATTATTAATAAGCCATTATTAATAATGGCTCAAGGGTTGGTGTCATTGGCAAAATTTCAGATTCTTTGATTGTGGGGCAACCTTTATGGCACCTGCCCTGCTGGGATCAATCTCTCTGTTAATGGCAGAAGGTTTTTAGTTCGTGAACTGGCAGACCTTGTTGAGAGAGCTTTAATCTAGGTTTGAAGGGGGAAGGGGATGCAGCTGGGCTGTCTAGAAGCAGGCCTGAGGGTGCTAAGCCTGAGCTAGGAGTGAAATCAGTAACACAGCTGAGGTGCATGTATACCAGTGCATGCAGCATGGGTAACAAACAGGAAGAGCTGGAGCCCATGGTACAGCAGCAGAGCTATGGTGTAGTTGCCATTACAGAAACATGGTGGGATGACTCACATGGCCGGAGCACTGCATTGGATGGCTACAAGCTCTTCAGAAGAGTCAGGAAAGGGAGAAGAGGTGGAGAGATGGCCCTTTATATTAGGGAGGCTTTTGACTCCTTAGGTATTGAAACCAATGATAATGAAGTTGAATGCCTATGGGTAAGAATTAAGGGGAAAGCCAATAAGGCTGACATCCTACTGGGAGTCTGTTATCATCCACCCAATCAGGAATAAGAGGTGGTCAATTTATTCTATAAGCACTTGGATAATGTTTCAGGATCATCAGCCCTTGTTCTTGTAGGCAACTTCAACCTGCCAGACATCTGCTGGGAACTTAATACAGCAGAAAAAAGTCAATCCAGGAAATTTTTAGAGTGTATGAAGGACAACTTTTTGTCACAGCTGGTGGGTGAACCCACCATGGGAGGGACTATGTTAGATCTGTTGTTTGCAAATAGAGATGGGCTGGTGGGAGATGTGGTGTTTGGAGGCTGCTTGGGACACAGTGATCATGAAATCATAGAGTTCTCAATATTTGGTCACATCAGGAGGAACATCAATAAGACTTTTACATTGGACTTCTGGAGGGCAGACTTTGGCCTATTTATGAGACTTATTCAGAGAGTTCCTTGGGAAGCAGCCCTTAAAAACAAAGGAGTCCGGGAAAGGTGGGCGTGCTTGAAAACAGAGATCTTGAGGGCACAGGAACAGACTGTCCCTGTGTGCTGAAAGACAAGTTGATGAGGCAAACGTCCAGCCTAGATGGGCAAGGAGGTTTTGGAGGAACTTAGGAATAAAAAAAGGATCTTTGGAAGGAGGGTCAGGTCTCTCAGGAAGAATTTAAGGGGGCTGCTAGAGCATGTAAGAAAAAAATTAGGGAGGCCAAAGCTCAGTTTGAATTTAAAATGGTGACTTCTATAAAAGATAATAAAAAACATTTTTACAAATATATTAAAGGATATGAATATATGAAAGGAAGGGTAAGATCAACCTTTGTTCTCTACTGGATGCAGGAGGGAACTTACTAATTGTGGATGAGGAGAAGGTGGAAGTGCTTAATGCCTTCTTTGCCTCAGTCTTCAGAGGGAAGATGGCTTGTCCTGAGGACAACTGTCCTCCTGGGTTGATGTCAGGGAGAAGAATGGTCCCCCTGGTATCCAAGAGGAGGCAGTCAGAGAACTGCTGAGATGCTTGGATATTCATAAATCTATGGGACCAGATGGGATCCATCCCAGAGTGATGAGGGAGCTGGCAGATGAGCTTGCAAAGCCACTCTCCACCATTTACAACAGTCCTGGCTCACTGGTGAGATTCCAGATGACTGGAAGCTGGCCAATGTGACATCAATTCACAAAAAGGAGGATCCTAGGCCTAGGATGATAGGCCAGTCAGCCTTACCTCAGTACCTGGTAAGGGGATGGAACAGTTTGTACCGAGTGTCATCATGCAGAACTTACAGGATGGCCAGGATATCAGACCCAGCCAGCATGGGTTTAGGAGGGGTAGGTCATGTTTGACTAACCTGGTCTTTTATGACCAATTGACCCACCTGGTGGAAGCAGGAAAGGCTGTGGATGTTGTGTACCTGGAATTCAGCAAGGCCTTTGACACTGTCTCCCACAGCACACTCCTGGAAAAGCTGGCAGCCCAGGGCTTGGACAGGAACACTCTGTGCTGGGTTAGGAACTGGCTGGATGGTTGGCCCCAGAGTGTGGTGGTGAGCTGTGCTGATCCAGCTGGGGGCCAGGCACCAGGGGTGTCCTTCAGGGGTCTGTGCTGGGGCCAGCTCTGTTCAATATTTTTATTGATGATGTGGATGAGGGTATTGAGACTTTCATCAGTAAATTTGCAGATGGCACTAAGCTGGAAGGTTGGATCTGTTGGAAGGTAGGAGGGCTCTGCAGAGAGACCTGGAATGGTTGGATGGATGGGCAGAATCCAACGAGATGAAGTTTAATAAGTCCAAGTGCGAAGTCCTGCACTTTGTCCACAATAACCCCCTGCAGTGTTACAGACTAGGGTCAGTGTGGCTGGGCAGTGTTCAGGCATTTCTTTTAAAAATGTTACCGACTGAATTTTCTGCATTAGTGAGGCAGGTGCAAATAAGAGCAACACCAAGTAAACTGATTCAGCATTTCTGAAAGAAGATACTGTTGTAAAAGGAAAATGGTTTTATTTAGTATTGCTCAGAGGTAGCACAGGACTGATCTGCACATAGACAGCATCCAGACAGGAAGAATTAAAATTAGCATTTATTTTCCAAAACTGGCAGTTGGTCACAGTGACAGGCTCATATGCAAGTCCAAAAACTTCCAGGCTTTTTTTCAGAAGCAGAAGATAATCCTATGAGCTGTGGCACTTGGTTTCTGACTGCTTAACTCTTTCAGAAATAATCTGATTATGTATCACACTCCAGCAATTTGCACTCACGTAGCACTGGTGTTTCAAGGGAGCAGTCCCAGTGCTACATGGCCTGAGTCAGCTGCTTTGTGGAAGTGCAAGCTGTGTGGTCCTGCACGGGCAGGCTGGCAGCCTTGGCAACCAGCTGGGCAGACAAATGCAAGGATTTCTGTGCAAGTCTTACCTGCCTGTCCTAGGGCCAGCTTGACCATAATACCAAGACAGTCCTGCCTCCTGCTTCAGCTATTTAGCTCTAGGGAGTTTGGTGTCATTTAAAGCTAAAATCTCACCTGAAGTTGTTTAATATTTTTTAAGATGGTTGGGATGTTCCTTATTCATTCTGCTCTGTTTTCTAGGTTCTAAAGTCATTTAAAGTGCAGCTGGGGAGTTTACTATGACAACTTTTACACTGTCTTTGTTCAATGTTTCACAAGAGAAGTGTTGATTTTTTTTAGTAACTTGCCCATGCACAATTGCAGCTCTCCTGAAGCTTTTAAAATCCTAGTCACCTGCACCAAAACCTGGCTTCTCAGATTTGCCAACCCTCAGATAACTTATTGCAGTGAGTAGGTATTTAGGGCCAAGATACCTCAGTGGCTAGGGTCACATGAGAGCATGCAGAGAAAGCGATTCCACATAAAAACTTTACCTAATGCTTGGCACAAAAAGGCCAGGACCTCTTTTTGTGTGCTTGAGAGTATTTGTATTGCGTAACTTGCCAGAAAATCTAATATCCTAAAGTATTTTTGCTCTGCCAGTTCAAAGTGTAGGAACTGAAAGAAATCTCACAGACTGTAAGTTGAGTCCTACCTTTTTACTATTGCTGTTAGGAAAAAAAACAACCAAACTTTATTTAAAGTAATTCCTTGTTACTTCATAATCTAAACCTAAGACTGCAACCTCCCTTTCTATTCTAAAGCCAGAGAACCATAGCCTCAAGCTTCTGTGTGAGATAACAAGCAGGTTGTTCCCTGCATCAGTGCTCTAATTCTCCAGCTAGAAAGAGGTACTGATTGCTTACAAATCTCAATCCCTAAGTGTAATATTCCAGAAATTCAAATCATGTTGTGCCCACAGAGCCATCCTTTGGGCAGCTGAAGTATCAGCATTCTACTCTTGAGGTCTCTCAGCAGTGCTGCTCCCCAGAGAAGCATCGCTGGGCCCAGCCAGGGACACCCTTGGTGCTGCTCAGTCCCACTGGATGCCAAGGAGCTCACAGCTCACGCTCCAGAGCTTCTTTGCAGTCTCGTCATCCCGACCACGTGGAGATACATATGCTGGCTGGCAATCACTGTAAGAAAAACATTCTTTTAATTCTTTCAAGTCTAAGATCTCCATCTACAATAGTACACTGAAATGTCTGTGTTAAGATTAGGGAGTTGCTCTCTATCAGCTCAGTTCAAGACCAGTGGGAGGCTATCCAGCAAATGAGCAAGGGTTGGTGCTAAACCACCATGAGAAACATTTCTTTCCAACTAGCTAGGGAAGAATCTCTCCCAGTGGCACCAAGAACTGGCATGCAGGTCTAGCTCTGTTAACTCTTAAAGAAACCTCACTAGTCTGCATTCTCATTAACACCATTAAAAAGGGATATAAACTCTAACCAAGCTTCTTCAGGAGCACACTTCCTAACAAACACTGCAAAACAAGTCACTTGAACAGCCCTTCATTCTAAACTATTTATCCCACTGTATGCCCAAGAATAATAAGAACTGTAATGGTTACCCCCTTTTCCATTATTGTCTGAACTGTGGCTCCTCCCTTCTCAGCTCCTCCAATGAGAAAGCCCTCAGTCTAGAAATGAATCTAGTTGTCTTCTCAACTGTAATGCTGCAATAATTTGGGAGTTCAAGAGCACAGAGGAAATGGCATCCTGTAAGGTTTTAATTCAGCTCAGTGTTTATAAATGGAGTCTCTAATACTCCTGAAATGACTGGTGGACTCCACTGCGGCATGCACATTCTTTTCTTAATGTCCACACTTCTTGTGTTTTAAGTCTATGGCCTGGAAAGTGAAAAGGATTCTAGTCCAATGTAAATTGTGAATTAGTGTTGAAGCTTCTTGTTTCCCACCGTGTCCAAAACTCCATTTTTTTATGAGTTTAAATTCCACCAGTTTTCTGTACTTCAGGACATTAATGCTACATTTTTATCCCAAGACAGTCAGTCATCCAGGGAAGACTTAAGATGTCTATTTATATATTCAAGTCTGATTAAGATGGTACAAACTCCCAAATGAAGATCAGGCAATGTCATTACAGAGACTAATCTGGTCACAAATCACAAGAAGAAAGCTCTGAAAGACACAATGGCTCCAACAGCATCCATGTGAGGGGGAAAAAAAAGGACAAATTTTCATATTAATTCCCCCCAAAAAAGTATTGTTACAGTGCTCTGCACACAATGGGAAGCTGGCAGACATATCTGTGGGAATCTATTCGAATGGCAGTCTTCAAATATAGAATGATGACTTGAAATTGCTCTGAGCTGTGCTTTTGGTGATGGGAAAAAGAGAACATTGTAGGGTCCTGGAGTAAGTCAAAGAAGTAAAAATAACAAGTTTTGTAATGGGAGCCAGATAAGACCATTTTCATGACAGTGTGACAAGCCGCCCAGCAAAAGTCCCTCCCAGCTGGTAGGTCTATCACACTGGAGGACAGAGTTATTTGGTCACATGCCAGACCTGAAAACCTGAAAACCTCCTGTCTCTGCAGCTCCATCAGCTCTCCCACCTCCCTGAGAGCACAGGCCCTTCTGCTCCACTGGGGTAAAACTACAAAGGGAACCGAAGTGGCCTTCCCAGGATTGACTGAAGTGACCTCATTAACTACTCAGTTCTACTGAAAAGTGGTTTTCCCAAGTGTTAGGCAGGTCAGCATTAAGCTCTAAGCATGTGACAGCCATTTCTGCACTTTGAGTACATAAATATTTCTAGCACTAAAAGACAGGCTATTGTATGAAGTGTTGCATAGGTCAGGTGTTTCTTCTAACACAATTGCAACAGACCTGGAAGGGATAACACTCTACTATTTGTCACCCTCAGTGTTACCAGACAGCCTCATACCTCTGGTCCCTTCTTAATGAAGAATGACAGTAAGTCCCAAATTCCCCAGCCAACAAAGTTGCCTTCCACAGAGTACCACTTCATCAGCTTGCACCCACCTGAAATACTGTCCTGTCACAGAGTCCAGCTCCTCAGCTACTGCACAGTAGATGCTGGTCTGAGCTCCTTCACAAGGCATCTTCAAGAAGAAGGAGAATATCTTCCACAGCCAAGTCATTACAAATGAGTGCCGGACCAGTTCAGAATAGACAGAACCAGGATGGAGAGCATTTGCTGTGACTTTAGTGCCTATGGCAAAATAAAGTAATCCAGGACAAATTTGCATGGATCAAAGTGTCTTTAAAAGAAGGGTAATGTACTCCTCAATTCTACCTGCAGACATTCTGTAACTTAAAGGAGGAGTTCAGACTTGGATACAAATAATAAGTGAAGTCCTCTGTAGTTACAGCATGCTGGATCATCAAGTGATGGATACACTTGACCTTTTAGCTAAATCTGTAGTAGTTTGGTACAGGCTCCAAAGAAGGTAAAGGTCTGAGCCATAAATGGGCCAGAACTCCTCTAGGAAACCCACAGAGGCCAGCGAGTATCAGCACACGTGAATTTGGAACACCTATCACGCAGTTAACACAAGCAGCACGTGGTTTTTCCAATACTACTCTTTTATCCAGGAACAAATAAGGTTGTGGATGCACTGAGTCTCATGTGTACCTTTCCCATTGTAGGCGACCTGGATACCAGCCAACCACTCCATTCCACAAATATTACAGCCTAAGTGAGCCCCCTCTGAGCTGTTCCTGCTAGGCAATATGACTGCAGGTGACAACCTTCCCTTGAGTTGGCTCACCTCTCAAGGTTGCTCCTCAAGGTATAGAGACCTTTTACCAACAGCAAACCTTTGGATAAGCCCAACTAGACCTCAGCCCAAACCGCAACTGGACTGCACAGCGGGTAACTCCCCTAGAGCAGGGATGCCTCTCAAGGTTTGAGATTTCTTACCTGAGGCTAAGAGAGCCTTCCTTAACCAAGGCAGAGAGGCCCTTTGCTTGCAACAAATCCTTGGTAAGTGACTAATTGCTGAATTAATACTGAGTAAACATTACTAGTCCATGTAGCTACTCAATAATAATTTTTATAAACTTTGTATAGATAATTTCATTACATATAAATTGTCCAAGTCTGAAACTAAAACTGGACCTAGTCACACCTAGGCTCCCTAAGGAGTTCAAAAAGCATGGGGCTCCATGCTGAGCCTTGTAATTGAACAGGAGTGTCTTCCTTACACTGTGTGTTTTCAGTCCTGTGTAAATCATGCTAACTCAATTCAAATCAGTTTCCCTTTGTATGAATCTTCCATGTAAGTAATAGAGTGAAACTTGCCATTGAACTTTGTTAAGTCATACTTTTTTGACATCAGGTAAAAAACATTTTGAAGCAGTTTAAATTTTGATCCTTGAAGCAGTTTAAATCACTCATCCAAGGGATTGGAGCATCCCCTGTTCCCTTCTAAACACAGGAGTCATTATGTGCCTTCTGCAAAGAAAGTGCTAGAAGGCCTGAGTGCTAAACCACCAGCAGTTTCCATCAGGCTTTTGAGAACACCTGCCTCTTTTGACTTACTCTAACAGTAATTTCCTGGGGAAGACACTGCTTCTGTTACAGTAAATAAATACTACTTAAGTTTTTGAACAGGACTAAATGACATGACTGTGACAGATGTTGTGACTTAAAAGGTACTGTCTAATCTTATGCTTGATCTACAGGCCACCAAACTAAGGCAGCTGAGTGTGCATTAGCTTTTCTATTGGAGACTGCAGTTGTAGCTGTGTTTTCAACTTCCCCCCACATACCACAACTGTCTGCACGGATGCAGCTAGTCTTTGACAATCACCAAATTAAAAAGAGATACATTCAACTGTGCCAAGCGACTAAACTCCTCCACCCTGTTATTGTAAAGACAATCTGTGTTGTAAGTCTCCTGGTTCCACAGAAAGAAGATAATTTCTTCCTTCAAGGAGCTCTCAGTGACATTTGCCTCAAACCATTCAACTTCTGCACAGATGATTTGCAGCCCTTTGTTCAATCCACTCTCCCCC
Source organism: Certhia americana (assembly GCA_018697195.1). Taxonomy (NCBI): domain Eukaryota; kingdom Metazoa; phylum Chordata; class Aves; order Passeriformes; family Certhiidae; genus Certhia; species Certhia americana. The sequence goes on along the minus strand of CM031861.1, from coordinate 30,158,063 downwards.
TCCACGGTGCTCAGAAAGCCAAGCAGATAAACACCCCGCCTGCCTCTGGAACTTGCCTTGCAGCCGCCTGGCGAGCTCCCGGGTGAAGAGCACGTTTGCCAATTTGCTGTGACAGTAGGCGAGGCCACGATTGTAGCATTTCTCACCGTGGAGATCATGGAAGCGGATTCGCCCTCCATGATGAGCCAGTGAGGACACGTTCACGATGCGGGCTGGGGCAGACTGCTTCAGACGCTCCAGCAAGAGGAAAGTCAAGAGAAAATGACCTGGGGGGAGACAAAAGGTCATCCTTCTAGGAAGGGTTCTCCTCCTTGTTTATATGTGGTATCTTACTGCTGCCCTCATTTCAAGTCCAGGAAAAAGAAAATTTCTGTTGAATTCCCCTGAATTAACATCTACACTTTTTTGGGGCCTTCAGGTTCTGCTCCTCATCTTCAAAAAGCTGGAGCTGCCATACATTTCAAAATGTCCCAGGTAACACGTACAGATACTTAAACTGGATCCACAACACGCAAATACATCACATTGCATCTCCAGAACCCTGACTCTGGCCCTCCCTCCTTCCTGTAAAAGGAAGAATGAGGAAGAGAAAATCTGAAAGCAGGATTTTCATTTGGCATTTCGCAACAATGTTGATGTTAGAAGAAGATGATCTTTAAGGGCAATTCCAACCCAAACTATTTGATGATTCCATGATTCCATATTGCGTGCAAACATGACTCTGCTGGCCTTACCAAGATGATTGACTCCCAGATGCATCTCAAAGCCATCGGCAGTCTTGGAGTAAGGGCATAACATTACCCCAGCATTATTAATGAGAATATGGAGTTCCTTCTCCTCTGCAAGAAACAACAGACATCCTTAAACAAGGAAACAGAGAATGCAGACAAGAAGATAGCACAAGTCACCTCTTGCTGTCTGACTTGCAGCCACATCACCTTAAAAAAAGGATAAGTCTCCTACCACAAATGAGCTCATGGCCTCTGACCAGCTGCTGCTGTGAAACATAGTACCCAAGAGGTACAGAGACAAGCAGGGCAGGGATTTGGTAATGGTTAGAAGAGCAGCCAGCAGTCCTTGGTAAAATATTCTCATTAAAAAAGAATCTAGAGACTGTACCTGCTAGAAATTTCTCAGCAAACTCCCGGATGGACTTCGTATCAGCCAAGTCCAGTTTTTTCACAATGACTTGCTGGTTCCCTGTCTCAGCTCGGATTTCACTGGCTGCAGCTTCTGCCTTTGCTATGTCTCTGCAGGCAATAATTACCCTCGCACCTGCAAGGAGGGGAGGGAGGAACAACAGGAACAGCAGCTAAGATCACTGGAGCACACTGGATGATAGAGGCTACCACAAGCAGGCTGACCATGCTCAGCAATCACAAACAATATATTGTTTCTTTAGGGAACTAGCATCAGTCGGGGGGGGGTGTGGGGGTGTGGGGTGGTGGCTGGAAGGCACAAAGTCTTTCACATTCAATTCTGAGCTACAATCCAGCTGAAAGATGCTTTCAGACCAGGCAAATGCCCATCTGAAGTGCCTATGTCCAGGTTCTCCCAGGTCAGGAGTGCATGCAACAACAACACTGGTATGTATGATAGGGTTGTATCTGCCTCTAAAATGGGAACATCAAGCCAGGAGTGCATAAAGGCGATGGATTCCAGCCAGAGTAATTTCTAAATGGATTGTGAACAGGTAGTTTAATCTTCTTACCAGTTAGCTAAATACCATTTACATCAAATTAGCTTGAAACATGAATAACTAAAGCACAGAGTGGTGGACCTATGGCATTTCCCAGCTTAATACAAACAGAATCCAGGAACTTCCCCAGTCCTCTCAAATTAGTTGCAGTGCAAAACATTTTCATGTCCCCAAGACTTTTGGAGAGCAAGCAATGAAAAGAGTTGAGGAACTAAGAACTTGCACCTCAGTGGTTACAGCCTCTGAAGGAACAGCACTTGGGCTCATCTGCAGTAACGCTGGAATTCAGTTTCAATATATAAGCCTACAACACATCTTCCTTAAGTCCAGAAAAGGTACTACAGACCACAAGGCACAGCCACCCCAGCTGCACAGGGATGTCTGCTGACGAGACTGCACTTGCCTCTTTGCGCGAGGTCTCTGGCGGTCTCCTTCCCGATGCCTGTGTTGGCTCCTGTGATTATCACCACCTTCCCCTCCAGCCTTGCTGTCGACTTACACCGTCCTCCAGCGACATACCGCCTGCAAGAGGAGAGGCACCAGTCACCTCTGCCTCCTTAGGGGGCTCGGACCGGGGCTGAACACGGAGAACCTGGGGGTTCGTGTCAACGCTCGGCCTCTCCGCTGCGCCTTGGGCCCCAGGGAGTCAGGGGCGCCCTCACCTGAAGGTGAGGTCACGAACCGTGCGGTGACCGGGACACCGGGAACGCTCCCCCCAATCCCCCGCGCTTTCCCGAGCGCGGCCCCGCCCCTGGGCCCCGCCCCTGTCCGTGCGTCAAGTGGAGCCACGGCTCCCATTGGCTGCTGCCGCGCGCCCCGGGGCCTTTGGGCCAATGGGCCGCGCTGCCGCGCCCTGAGGAGAAGGCGGGCCCCGCCCCCTGCCGCTCCTCCGCCAGCGGGCCGGTGCCGGGACAGAGCCCGGGGAGCGCGGCGGGCGGTGCCAGGGCGGAGCGAGCATCGGCAGTGTCACCGGGGCTGGGGAGGCCTGCATAACGCCCGACTCCAGCGCGGGCTGCGGAACGGGATTCCCGCTGTTCGCACTCCCGCCACACACACACGGATACACACACTAAGACGCGAAGCGCGCCCGCTCCGCGCCCCAACGGGCACCGCTCTGCGGGGCTGAACGTACGCGAAGGGCAGGGGCTGCGCTCGGTAAGACGCACCTGATGTAGGGCGCTGCCACGAAAAGAAGGACGGGGAAGGAGACGGCGGCGCCCAGCGCGGCTTCCCAGCAGTTGAGCATCGCTGCCGCCAGCTCCCCGCGCACCGCCGGCTCACGTCTCCCCGCAGCCCCGTCCCGCCCCTGTGGATCCGCCTCCGCCCGCACAGGCCCCGCCCCGCGGCCGCCGCCTCTCCCGCGCTGGCCTCGCCCACAGCCGGGCCACTCCTCCACTACCGGGCCGTACCCCGCCGGGGGTACCCGCGGGCACTCGGTGGCCGCCCGGCCTTCGGCCAGCAGCCCTGAGTCCCTCGAAACACTCTGAAACGCACTCCTCAAGTAAGGAGCCGAGAAACGTCTGCAGAGACAGCGCAGCGTCGGCTGTCGGCAGTGCCGTTTGAAACACATCTTTACAACCGCAGGCCGAGGTTCACGTCATTAACCCTGGCAGGGGGCATGCACGATCTACACGTGGGCAGGCGCCGAGGCCTGTGAGCAGTGCGGTGGCGGCGGCGGGTCCCGCCGGTGCCGGGGAGCCCCGGGGCCGCACCGGCGCTGCCGGCCCGCGGCGGGCGAGCGCCCCCGCGCGGTGCAGGTACGGCCGCCTCCCCGGGACTACAGCTCCCAGCAGGCAGTGCGCGAGGCGGCCCCGGCGGCGGAAGCGGCGGTCGGGGCAGGGCCGGGGCTGTGGGGCCATGGCGGGCCGCGGGTCCGCGTCCTCGGAACACCTGGAGCGGCTGCACGAGATCTTCCGCGGGCTGCACGGAGACCTGCGGGGCGTCCCCGAGCGGCTGCGGGGCAGCGCGGCCGGTGAGGCGGAGCGGGCATCCCTCGGGGCAGGGGTAGGGCGCGGGCGGGGCTGCCCCGCCGGCTGCGGGGCCGTGGGAGGAGCGTTCGGGTGGTTCTCGTTTGAGCAGCTGGGAAGACAGCGTCCCCTCAAGACATTGTGTGGGGATTCGGGACGTCGCTTCTGGTAGGCGCCTGCTGGGAGGGGACAGGTGTCTCTGCGGCGGGTTGTGTTCATCTGCCATGCCCTGGTGGCTGTGCAGGTGTGTGGCTTCACTGCCCTGGAGCTCCTCTGCTCTGGCAAATTTTAACTCCTGAGGCAAGCACTGCCATGATAGGTTCGCAGCATCAGACTCTGAGGAGCGGTTGTTACTTGGATGCTATTTCATGCTGTTTCTATTTGAACTGGAGTTTAGCCTGGAGGACAGGAGGCTCAGGAGTGACCTTCTCACTCTCCACAACCACCTGGAAGGAGGCTGCAGCCAGGGTCGGCCGCTACCCCCCGGCAGCCAGCACAGGACAAGAGGACACAGTCTTAACCTGCACCAGGGGAGGTTAAAGTTGGGCATTAGGAAGAATTTCTTCGCAGAAGGGGTGATTAGACATTGTCAACTAGACCGTGGCACTGAATGTCACATCCAGTCTTTCCTTAAACACCTCCATGAAGGCTGACTCCACCACCTCCCTGGACAGCCCGTTACAAAGTAGTGTTAGGTCAGGTGGGATTCAATGACTGCAAAGGTCTTTTCCAGCCTGATTGATTCTGTGATTCTGTAACAACTGTAGTGCTTTTGGGGGTTTGGGTTTCCCCCACCTCCCCACCCCTTTTCTTCGTTTGTGTACATTGGATTCACATTTAAAACCTCATTGGCAGAATTAGACGCAGTTTTTATTGTCAGAATTTCCCAGAAGCATCTGTAGATTTGTGGAGAATGTTTGCATTTTAAATGACTGTTTTAAAAGTCTGGTTTGTGCACTATGTGGTTTGTACTCGCAAAATAGAGAAAACCTGTCATTCTAGACATACTAAGTTGTATTAGAAGCACAACCTGGGTTCATGAGTATTCTTTATATCACAGCAGTGGGTAAAATACCCTGGCAGAACACTTCTCTGTAAGGTTCTGTTCTTCTGATTTGGGCCTTGATACTTTGCAGTGTTCTAAGAACCAGAAAGGGAAGAGATGTGACAAGGAGAATTTTGCCAGTGTGATTGAGAAATGTAATCCCCAGCTGTCATGAGCTGCTGTAGCTCAGCTCAGGTTTTGTACCCCAGTGATGGGCAGGGGCTGTCAGGCACGTTCTGTCGCAGTGTTCATTCTCCCACAGTTGATTAGTTTTGTGTAAAATCATAAAAACAGTTTGTTCAGAATTTACCAGTCTGTGCTAGATAACACAGAGCATGAAACACTTAACATCCTGTTTCTTACCTGGCTTTCTATTTAAAAATGAGATACATTCAGGGTCACACTCCTTGTAATCAGCATTTCCAGAAAGTTTGCTACAAGAAAAGTGTTGAAACCTCCAAATGACAACTTGCAAACCTGACTTAATTTCAGTAGTGGTCAGCAAGGATAAAAAGCTTAAAGAAGCAATACCCTTTCTGGTAGAAATCCTTATTTTCCTCATAGAAATGAGCATGATCAGTTTCTTAGTGAAGTAAAACTTTGACGGGTCTCCTTGACACCGTGGTAGTCATGAGCAATGAGTTCTGAGCCATAGGCTTAAATGGAGTATTTACAGGCAACCATTTTTGCAATACTTGGGATTTTTTTTCAATAGATTGCAATAATTGCAAATTGAATTTTCAGACATGCTAAAGCATTTTATTTCAACTGTTCTATTCTTTAAATTTTTCCTGCAAAAATCCTGGAACTATTTGTGAAAGTGTTTCTAAGAGAGTCTAAGATTCAGGAATTTGTCTGTCTGGTAGAGTCATTCCATTCTCTTAATGTTTTTGTTTGCTTCTTTTACTTATGAGGAAGAGAAATATGTCTTTATTTTTCAAGTTATCTGATCCCAAAATATTCAGGAGATGATATAAGAGACCTTGGAATACTCTTTTAAGACAATTCACATGCTCCAGAAGCAGCACAGAATCTTTTTGAAGGGCGGAGGATTGGAAATGCTCTTTCACTCTATATTAACAAAATGACAAATTCCTAATTCTAGAAACACACTCTTTTTCCCCTTCCAAATTTGTAAAATGGGGAAGCAGCCTGGATAAGTTTCAAATCGTGTATTTTCCTCTACATGAATTCAGTTAGCTGTACTTTCCAACTGAGTATCTTTCTGGCAGATTGCAAATAAATCAGTGGAATGTTGGTGAGCATGTGGGTGACGCTGCTGTGGTGCAGGCACTGCTGCTGCGTTTCAGAAGTTCTGTCCGTGTGCTCTGGGTTGTGGTTCAATGCAGGGCAATGCCAAGTGAATCTCTCAGTGTATTTTGGAGTTTCTGGATACCGGCCAGATCCACCAGAAGGTTTTCAAGATACATTGCTGGATTTCTTGTCGGCCTGTAGACAAAAACATCTCAAGCTATTGTTGCTTGGCTTACCTAAACCATTCCATGATTCTATGCCTTTTGGAAGCTGGAATTTCTTTGGCTAAAAGCTTGTAAGTGCAGCATCTTCTTAGTCTGCATGGGAGAAACAAAGCAGGGAAATGTTGCTTTTCCAGATCTGTGATGGGTTTCTATGACTTTGAGACAGCAGTAGGTTTAAGAGGCCACTGCTTGAATCAGATTAGTGAAATGACCTGTATGAAACAAATTACTGATTTCCAAAGGCTGTTTTTCCACAGTTCATATCCATGATTTCGCTTGTAACCCAGCTACACAAACAATGGCATCAGCACAAATGTATATGGTGACAAATCATGGCGAAAGTTGAGGAGAGTGTATTTAGGAACCTCCTAAGTCAGCATTTCCTCCTGAATAAATTGAGATGTGAAATTGCATTTCCTGATGCCAGCTGATGTGTAATGTATTAACAGTCATGTTGTAGCTTAGTCTGTAGCTTAGTAGCTAGTGTGCTGTGTGAGACCACAGCTACTTCTTTAGATGATGGGTTTTTAGTTCTGTCTTAAGTTCTCTACGGTTCAAATTCTGGGCTTAAGCTGAGTTTGAACTGAGAAGGAAAGCCTACAGCTTAGGCACATTGTGTACATGAGAGGAGCTATATACCAATGTTCTGAACACTTCTGTTTTTTTCCTGTTTTCTGTTGAGATCTCAGTGGTTTAAAAGCTACTTCTTTTGCAGAGGACAGTGCTTACCGAAAGTCATTATCAATTGAGGTTTTCTTAGTGTGATGATGTTTTTTATAATGTACATAATTTTGTCTTTAATCAAATTGAAGGGGTTTTACCAAGATGGCAGTCTATATTTTGTGCTGCCTAGAATTTTGTTTAAGACCAAATACTCTTTTGAGAGAGATGAATTAGGCTAGGTGAATAGTTACCAGATTTCTGATGGGATTGGGATTTGTTTGCAGTACTCTACAACTGTCCTCTGGTGTTCAGTGCTTTTGCAAAAGATTACAGAACATGTGCATTTGCTCAGTTGAGATAAAGAAAACTTCAGATTTAAACTTTCATCGATGGTGGATGTTAGAGAGCTATGATAGTTTTTTAACACATGAAAAATATGTGCCTTAAGATTTTGTTTAAAAATATAATAACAGCAGTGGAACCTGTTCTTCGGTCTCCAAAGCCCTGGGTACACAGATCTGGGTAAATGACTGTCTCAAACAACTAAAATGTCTAATGTTGTTGGCTGTTTCAAACAACTCATGTCATTCCAGAAGAGGGAAGCATTTGGGCTTTAGTCTGTGAACCTGAGGTGATACCTTAGCGGCATCTTTTATCTCAGAGAGCTCTGGAATGCTTATCCTGTATACTTAGGTACTTTATGACCACAGGAATGTAGAGTGCCAGATACGCCAGGACCTTCAGGGCTCACTTGAAAATGTAGATTGACCTGATGTTCTGTTCAAATTCAAATTATAGTTTCAGCCTTCAATAATCTGAAGTGTTTGCAAGTGTTCACAAAAAGTAAGAAATATATTTATGAGCTGTTTACCAATGTGTCTTCTTTGCTCCTCTTTCACACTGAATGTTTTTCAGCATGCAATTCTGTCACTGGACTTTGAAGGATAATAGGTCAGAAAAATATTGGAAAAATTACTTCTTTTGTCTAACAGAGGCATTGTTCAGCATTTAGAAGAGCGATTTCTGCTCTCTTGCCCCACTCCCTTCTGAAAAGCTGCTGTAAGAACAAGCTTTTCCCATTTCAGATAAATTTTGACCTGGTATTCTGCAGCCATCCATCTGTGGCAGCTTCTTTGTTTTTAATGCATCGAGTTGGAGTTCTGTTGTCATTTCTCTGTAGTCTATCTGACATACTGCTTTTACTTTCCCAGAGGAGAAGAAAAAACTGGTTCGAGAATTCGATGAGAAGCAGCGTGAAGCCAACGAGACGGTGAGTGTGAGGCTTCCGGCCTTCCTGACAGTTGAAAAAGACTGCTGCCTTAAAAAGGACAATACTTATAAATATTACTTTTTTTGGACCCTGTTCTGGCAGGCAGGAGTATAATTTTTTTGCTGTTTGATGATTGATCTGATGAATGTGTCAGTGTTTGTTAAGACTGTTGTGTATACTTACGTGCATACATAAATACAGACAAATATTCATACATGTGTTTTGAGGGGTTTTTGAGTGCTCAGTTTTGATACTGCCTTCACTTGGCTGAAAAAATAGAGTGGTGGAGGTGCAATTACAATTCCTAGAGGTTTTAGGGCAGGCATGTAGAGAATCTGCTGTTTGGGTTTTTTTATTGCCCTGCTGTCTTTTTTCATGTTGGTCTTAGTCTGTCTGATCTTTCTGTAGTAGTGTGTAGGCTTGCTGGACAGCAGATGATACGGAACAGCACCAAAAAAGCCATGTGACTTGTCTTTTAAAACAAGACATTCTGGATTAAGCTTTCTTTTCATATTTCAATGTGCAGTTTGTTAGGTTATTTTTTAGTCACAGTTGAACATGGTACTTTATTCCCCTAACTTAGTGGGGTTTATTGACAGGTATCTCTAGGTGATGTATGAGATGTGGAGCTCCTACTGTGAGAGAGCTCATGTTGGCATACAGCTTTAAGCATTTTGAATTTGTTAAAACTGTCACTAGAAGTTGATGTGAAAATTTATGCATTCAGAATCTCAGGGCTTGCAAATTGTAACTCCGGTTGCCAAGCCTGGATGTTCAGAGGATGAATTTAGTGCAGCACCTACCCATGCAATAGATCTGAAAAAGGAGATAGCTGAGGTACTCAACATCTTGTTTATCCCAATCTTCAATGTAACCTCTTTTCCCACATCTCTCGGATTAGTGGACTGCCATACCAAGACTGTGGGAGCAAATTCCTTCCTTTAGGGGATGACCAGGTTCATGACCACATGAGAAACCTGAATGTATATACATCTATGGGACCTGATGAGATGCATCCCAGAGTCCTGAGGGAATTGGCTGATGGAGTTGCTAAGCCACTTTCCATGGCGTTTGAAAAAGTCGTAACAGTCAAGTGAAGTCTTAGGTGACTGGAAAAGAGAACTTTACCCATCTTTAGAAAGGTAGAAAGAACCTTGGGAACTACTGACCTGTCAGCCTCAGCTCTGTGCCTGGGGAGGTCATGGAATAGATCCTCCTGAAAGATAGGAAAGGCACGTGAAGGACAGGGAGAGAAGGTTTGGAACAGTCAGCACAGCTTCAACAAGGACAAGTGCTGCCTGGCCAACCCAGTGGCCTGCTTTGATGGAGTGACTCCACTGCATAAGGGAAGGGTGCAGGCGTCATTTATCTGGCCTTCTGTAGCACCTTTGTCATGGTCCAAAGGTTTGTTGGACCCACAACATCCTTCTCTCTAAACTGGAGAGACATGGACTTGATGGGTGAACTATTAGGTAGATAAGGAATTGGTTGGATGGTCACATCCAGGGTAGTGGTCAACAACTCAGAGTCCTGATGGACATCAGGGACAAGTGGTGTCCCTTGGGGTCCACACTGGGACCAGTGTTATTTAATATCCTAATTAATGACACAGACAGTGGGATTGAGTGTGCCCTCAGCAGGTTTGCAGACAACACCAAGCTGAGTGGTGCAGTTGCCACTCCTGAAGGATGGGATGCCATCCAGAGGGATCTGCACTAGCTTGAGAAGTGAGCAATGGGAAACCTCTCATGAGGTTTAAGGTGACCAAGTGCAAGGTCCTTTAAAACTGGTTCAGGGCAATCCCCAATATCAACACAGGCTGGGTGGAGAATGTGCTGAGAGCATCCCAGCCCAGAGGGACTTGGGGGTGCTGCTGGGTGAGAGGCTGGACATGACCCAGCCATGGGCACTCCCAGCCCAGAGAGCCAAGTGTGTGCTGGGCTGTATCCAGAGCAGTGTGGGCAGCAGGACAGGGAGGGGATTCTGCCCCTCTGCTCTGCTCTGGTGAGACCCCACCTGCAGGGCTGCATCAGCTCTGGGCTCCCAGCACAGGAGGGACATGGACCTGCTGGAGTGAGTCCCAAGGATGGCCAAGAAGATTAGAGGGCTGGAGCACCTCTCATATGAGGAAAGACTGAGACAATTGGGATTGCTCAGCCTGCAGAAGAGAAGGCTCTGAGGGTGACCTTATTGCAGCCTTTCAGTACCTGAAGGGAGCTACAAGAAAGCTGGAGTGGTAGGTAGTGATAGGACAAGGGGTAATGACTTTAAACTGACAAACAGTAGGGTTAGATTGGGCATTAACTGTGAGGTTAATGGGACACTGGATCAGCTTTTCCAGGAAGCTCTGAATGCCCCATCCCTGGAAGTGTTCAAAGACAGGTTAGATGGATCTCTGAGCAGCCTGTTCTAGTGGAAGGTGTCCATACTCATGGCAGGGCTGTTGGAACCAGGTGGTCTTTAAGGTCTCTTCCAACCCAAACCATTCTATTGCACAGATGCTTTTGCACATATGTGACAGAAAGCTGATACCCATCCTATAAATGCTTAAACTGTAAGAAAGTGAGAATTGCAAATTTTGAAATTTAGAATGGTGTTTCAAGCCTTTAAGCTTGGGAATTTTTTTTTATTGAGGCGTTGTGTGTCTGAAAATGCACATGGGCTCAACAGCATTGGGTAGCATGGTGTACTCAATACTAAATAGGGTGTGGGGTTTGGGGTTATTCCCCTCAGCCAGTCCAACACAAATATGTGAATCTCTTCATCTGGTGCTGTGTTTTGAGTACAGATGCTGCTAAGAATAGATTTGGTACTTTAAAGAGTAAACATGTTTTCTTTTGTTAAAGCTGCGGGAAATGGAGGAAGAACTGAAGTATGCTCCTCTGCCTTTCCGCAACCAAATGATGAGCAAAATCCGGGCATACAGAAGAGACCTGTCCATGTTCCAGAGAGAGATGAGAAGCACAGATTTGGGATTGGGCCGTGGAAATCAAGGCGATACAAAATATGGAATCTTCGCCACAGAAAATGAACAGAGTGTGAGGATTAGATCACAAATGCATTGTTTACAGTGTTTCTACTTTAAACCACCTCTGTGCTTTTATATATAACTCCCTGTATATCTCTCTACATGTTATATGAATATATCAGGGAGAAGAAAGAACACCTGGAATTCAGAGGAGAGCTTTTCTGTTCTAGAACAAAGACAAGAATGTAATCAAAATGAAACTCCTTGAAAGCCATGCCATTAGTAATTTGCACAACATTCTGTACAAATTATTAACACAACTATTCTTCATTTAATCATTCCCCTATAGAAGGGAAAACACTGAAGTGATGCTACTTAATGAAAACAATGTTAACTCACCTAGTTCTAATCTTCAAAACTAGCAAAGTGTGAATCATGCATTGTAGAGTTTCTTTGGTAGAATTATCTTTTAAGTGATCTTAGTGTAAATCATTTCAACAAAACATAAGGATTTTTCCTCTGGCACTTTTTTCACTATGGTTTTGCTGCTGCAATACAAAAATTACGCCAATTTCTTGTTTACCAGATAGGCTTAGAGATATTCTGAGCTAGTGAGATTGAATCTCCTTATTGTCTTCAAAGTGCTCTCATCTGTACAGAAAGTTCATGGAGGTGGGCTTTTCATTTTTCTGCCTTAGATGAGGTTGGTTTGAGGGGATTTCTTTGCTTCTGCAGCTTGGGAAATTTTTTTGCATTTGATTCCTCTTGACTCATTACTCCAAAACCTGAGAGCAGGGTTATAGATGAGACTTTCTGAAGCTTAAGAAAACACTTTATTTTGAGCTACCTTCTGACCCCAAGGTCAGCAAACATTTCTTATCCTCTAGACCAGGCAACTGGCATGAAAAGAGGATCTTTGTTACTTAGCAGTCCATCTGTTAGTGCTGTTTGTTCCTAATCCTTTTGACTGTAAACTCTTAAAGATTTCCCTGGCAACCAACTGTGAAGTCGCAAATGAGGCTGACTTTAGATGTGAATGGAAATAAAAGTTAGCATCTGGAAAAGAAAGATACTATTTTCATGTAAATGTTCTTTGATGGAAAAGTAAATTGTTACGAAGACAGGTTTTTTTGGAACTATTTTAATTCTTCAGTGCTGTATCCTTTTTTGAGATTTAAGCAGATTTGGCCATAATCTTACAATGCGAACAAGGCTCTGCCAGAATTAACTGAGCTGCATCAGTTAACATAAGAAGTATGTACAGCTAATACAAATGGATGGCCTGTGGAGTCACATTGTAACTTTTTAATGTCAGAAACCTAATACGTCTGTATTTGTGCTTAATAGTTAAGCATCCATTATTTTTCAGACTAACCTGCAGTCACAGAGGGTGCTGCTTCTCCAGGGCACAGACAGTCTGAACCGAGCCAGTGAGAGCATCGAGCGCTCGCACCGAATCGCTGCAGAAACCGATCAGATTGGCACGGATATCATCGAGGAACTTGGGGAGCAGCGCGAGCAGCTGGAGCGCACCAAGAGCAGGGTAAGCAGGAAACTGGGCTTTGCCTTGAAACAGTCTGATGTTACTTTAGTGGGAACTGTATGCCAGTAATTACTCTCAGGAACCTTCCTAGCCACAGTAATCCGATTGGATGTTGCTACAGACCAAATTCAGGCTGCCTCATTTCTATTTGTTCTCATAAAAGAAAAATAGTTACCGTAGAAGGGTACAAAGTTTGGTGGTCAAATGTCTGCTGCTGTGTTTGTGCAAGATGGGATATTAGACCTATAGATCTGCTAGAAAAAATAGCATTACTGAAAAAATTACAGATTAGAAAATTGTTAAGGTGTTGCCTTGTGACTACATTATTTATAAAAGTTAAGATTTTGGAAGCAGTTAGCAAGTTTTTGTAATGAAAATAAATTTAGTAAAAGAGTAATTACTTAATTACCAGCTTTACAATATTTGCAGGGAGGGAGAAAATGTTGTCAGACAAGAAGCCTATTCCTCATCCTTGATTCAAGAAACTCTTGTTTCAGCTGTTAAAGCTTCAAAAATTAGTTTGCTTGTTTTATTTACACACATACGCAAAACTGAAAATTTGATTTTTGAACTAACAAACTGATGGGATTTTCTGTGTGTGCAAAGGATCCTGAGTGTAAAGCTTTTAGATGAGTTACTTCAGGGGACACTGAGTTTGGCAACCAAGTCCACTCAGCCAAAACAGAAAGCATACCCCTGCTCTTGGGAGCTCTCTCTACTCATTGCAACAAAGCCTGTGGCTTTTTCATTTAAGTAGTTCTGTAATTTCAGTCAGAATTTGATTTGTTCCAAAATTTGGGTTAGAAAGCAGGAAAGGAAATGGATCTTAAGATTTGTAGGGGTAGATTTTGTCCCTTAGCTAACAAAAGATATTGCAGTCCTTCAGGCATCACAGTCCATAGATTGTTCATCAAAACATAGAATTGTTTAGGCTGGAAAAGGCCTGGAAGATCATTGAGTCCAGCTGTTAACTCGTAACTTACTGTATTCATCACCAAACTGTGTCTGTGACTTCTACTGTGATCCTCTTAGGCAATGAATTATGGAATTGTGTGAACCACACATTCCAACTGGAAGCAGAGTTTCTTCTTACTTGTTCTTTCATAGTGAAGATTGGAAATCTACTAAGCTCTGAATGGACTTAGATAGTTTTCTTCCCAGCTTTGTCCAGTCGATCTCAGTGCAAAGAAACATACAAGCAGTTTTGCAGTTAACAGCAATATGTTAAACTACAGAGGAATTGTGCAGGCAGGTGTCTGTGATATAAGTGACCTGGCTATGACCTGGCTTACCCTTCACTTTCCTAGAATGTTTGGAAGGGGAAAAGTGAAATCTTAAGTGGAAACCAGTGACCATACATCTTGGATCGTGTCTGTGAAGCAACACCTTTTTTAGTTGTCTATAACCTCACTTCATTACATGCTTCTTAATAGCTGACTGGGGTATGCTGAGAAGTTAATTTCTGGGCAATACAAAGCAGAAATGATTATCCATTAACAACTCAGAGCTTGTACCCACGGGGTCACTTAGACCTGTCAGTGCAACACAGTTCTCTCTTTGCTAGAACTTGAGCAGCATTTCAAACAGTTTGATATGCACTGGGGTGAACACATCAGTATCACTTTCTGCTAGTGTTAACAACTATTAATAAAATGAAAATGAAAGAAGCTAATACCAACTTTCTGATATTTGTATATTAATTAAAGAGGCAGAAAGCGGCCTCAAAGTGCGTATCTTTGTATGTATCTAAAGGAAAGTGTACACAAAATTCTTAATTTCTCCTTAGAAAAGAGGCAATGCTTCCAGCTGGTACTGTGGGTAGAAAACAATGTTGTGTCTCAATTTTGAGACTGTGTGGTCATCCTTGTGGTCATCCTATAACTCATTGCAGCATTTCAACACCAGCTGCTTTCATGTGCATCTTTCCAGAGTTGATGTGTGCTTGTTTAACTGAAAAGTATCTTCTGTCTCTCTTCAGTTGGTGAATACAAGTGAGAACTTGAGCAAGAGTCGCAAGATTCTACGTGCAATGTCCCGGAGGTGAGTGGTGTGACTGACAGCAGCATGGGGCATTGGTTGGTGCCTGCTGGATTTAGGGGAAAAAAAGAGTATCAGCTGGGACTGCAGGGAGGTTTTAGGGAATGTGTTAACAGAATGAGTTTAATGGAATGTGTAAACAGAATGGGTGCCCAACATGCAGATGCTGATTTGTGTGTTTTCCTCTCTGATAATTGCTTAATGGAGTACAGGCTACTGAAAAGCACTGAATATGTGCTGTTTGGTCAGGATGATGTGGGGTCTTTGACCATCCAAACTGTGGGGAGAACAGAAGCAAGTTACAGTGAATTGCTCATGGTACCTTCAGATGCTACTCTTTCAAGATGGGAAAAGCTGTGCCATAAATCACTGCAGCAGTGGATGAGTTAGACATCTGATAACACAGACAAATCTGTTTAGCTCATACCAGTGCCTTAGAGCAGTTAGTCCTGGGCTGGTCTTGAGACACTCTGAGCTGGACTATGTACTATTTTGATGGCTAAAACCTTGGCTTCTTAAGTGGATTGCAGTTTAGCTCTATTGTTTGATTAGCCTTAAAAACCCAGTTCATAGATTGTATTCCCAGTAGGTACTTACCTCCTCACAACCTTTTCTTAATGCCCCTTGCAAAGGAAGTTGTGATAACTGTCTAGTTTTCAGCAGTAAAAGTACTTTTTTGAGATTTTAGTTTTCCTTCAACAACATAAAGTTAAAGCACCACAATGAGGACTTTAACTTCGGACTTCATTTTCCTTTTTGTTTAACTGAAGGAGTAGGCACATATAGAGCAATGATCTGCCTTCTGTGGGACAGGGGAAGAGGAACAGAACTGCTACTGCTGAAATAGATTTAACAGGAAGTTTAAACAGGCTTTCCAGGAAAAACAGGAGTAGTGTACTGTTGAGTTTGGCCCTTTCTGCTTGTTAAGAGCTTTTTGAAAAGCACAGTCAGAGAAGGTAAGATGATGATCTAGATCTAGAAACTGCTTTCATAAACAAGGTGAAAACCCCCTTGGTTTTCTTTTTTAACTCTAGAGTAACCACAAATAAGTTGCTGCTGTCAATTATCATCATCCTGGAACTGGCCATCCTAGGAGGTGTGATCTACTTCAAGTTCTTTCGCAAGTGAAGAACCAAGATGAGCTTTACCACTGATGAGGAACAGGATGGGCATCCGCTCCCTTTGCCTGTCTGAGAGTTGAACTGAGTCATGACACCACACATTCAACTGAAACTGTATTGACACTTGAAAGACAGAGAATGGGAGTAAAAAGAAACAGGCTTGAACTACTGGTAAGATTAATAAGAAGGTAATAAATATTTTATTGTCTCATTTTGTATATACTTAACTAAATGAATAAATCTTGGTATGTAATAAAGTAGCCACTGATCAATGGAAAAGCTAGTTTATTTAAAAATTGAGAAGTTAACAGTATTTGCCAAGTGTTGACAATCTATCCACTCAAGTGCCTCAGCAGAGCTCTGTAGTGTCCAATATATCCAACACTGGGTTCTTAAATCCTCACTTGCTCTTCACTGTCAGATTCATCTGGAGAGCTGGGTGTTGGGAGTTCATCAAAAGCGATGTGTGCTCCTTCCCTTGTCTGCCCAAAGCACGTTGCTATCACATCGATTGCAAGGTGAGCAGTTGCTTTTACTGCCTCTTGAGAAGCTCCAAGCAGTGGATTGACTTCAACCATGTCTACAGCTGAAAGCATTCCTGTGGAAATGATTTACAGTTTTGTTACTCTGACAAAGGGTATAGTCTTCTGCAAGGTTTTGTTCACAGCCTTTTATTGATTGTAGCAAGTCTGGTATTTGGGTTTGTGACCTACTCTACCCCTTAGATGAGTCAGATTGGCTCTCAAGTGAGGGATTTGGTTATTGCTCTCAGATGCAAATTTGTGTTTTTAATTTGGTTCTTTCTTACATCATCACTACCTCACTCATTCGTGCTTTCAGCATTCAGAAAAAATGTTTGATGTTCCATACACATTTATGAGAGGAATGTTTTTTTTCTCCCAGTCCAAAAATGAGGGTCTATAAAATAGTCTCACCTAGTATTCTTTTGCCATCCTATTCATGAAGCCATAGACTATTGTCTGGTTGGGATTTTTTTAACCTTCTTTTATTGCAAATAATATTGTTTAAACATATTAAATAAAAACTTGATGGTAATAACATGAAAAGTCCTTTTATATTGTGTCAACTGCAATATATTTTATGAAAGCTTGATTTTTTGGTCTTCAGTCCTAGAATGGAACTTCAAACTATTTAAGATTGTTTGCACTCATTTTTGTATTCCAGATTCCCATTTTCACATCTCACCTCATGTGTTTAGGATTAAAGAACAGTATTACACATTTTTGACATTAGTTGTTAACATATTGTGTATTTTATTTTCTTTTGCTAAGCTGAAGTTGTTGATGGTTAAGCTGCTTCCAACACCAAGGGAACTGCCCAACCACAGGATTTCTTTTTCCCTTACTGAAGGCAGAATTGACTTTGCAGGCACCTCTCCTTTGACTACACTTACTATCTACACAGGGAAAACATAACCAGTGTGAGCTGTGGATAGTTTGTCTTGTCCTTGCTTAGCCCCGTACTGCTGGTCAGCACCTACCTGTGTTGTGTATTTCCTCTGTGATGTACATCCCTTCTCTGTAAGTTAATCCACCTAGAACAGGAGTCCCTGTTGCCGGAGCCAGTGAGGGATCAAAAGCATCAATGTCAAAACTCAGGTGAATTGGTCTCTGTCTCCTAAGACAGAATAAAACAAGAAAAGCAAATCTTAAACTTCTACGTGCATTTCTTACTGTCCAGGCTAATCAGCAAAGTTGCATCAAGCTCCTAGAACCATGTCTCATAAACACTAAAAAAGCAGGATTTGGTTGAGGATAAGTACTTTAGTTCCACCATCTTAACTGGTATTTGTCATCTTTGTGGAATGATGTAGAGAGGTGTATGATACAATCCAGCCTTTTCTCCTTTTGTACAGAAAGCCAGGGTGAAGGCTGAAACACTGATGTGCATGGCAGCTAGAATGGAGGAAGCACCGAGCTCAAGGATTTCACTGACAGCTCATTAAGATGAGCAATTTTCAGGTCAATACTTAAAGGCTGTCTCCAAACCCTGCCATGTAGCCTAACTGCTGAAGTAGTAAAGGATAATCTCAAACCTAAAATGTTACTTACATCTACCAGCTTAATAAACTGGTCACTGCTTGACACTCACATGAATTATTTAAGTGGTAGACTGTGTACTTCCAATTTACTGCACATGCTCAGTAAGGAGAAGCACTTGGATTACCATCTTCTTTCCTTGGCTACAGCTGCAGCACACCTTTAGAAAACAGCAGCATGTAGCACAGGTTCTAACCTGTGAGAGAAGTTACCCTTTCTAACTGACCCTCTCCCAGCTCCTAGACCAGAATGATTTGCTCCCTGATTTGGTTCCCCAAACTTGAACAAGAGTGGCAAAAGTGGCAGTAGTGACCTGCAGTAAGGGAGATGATAGTTTGTTACCTGCCCATCAGTTGTTCAAAGGTTCTTTCCATAACTTTCTGAATTCCAAGGCGATCAATATCCCTCATGGAAAAATACTGGATGTCAAAGTTCTTCAAAATATAGCTGTGAAAATAATTTTTTACAAACTATCATTACTGAGTGATGTAAACTGAAATCTAGCAACCCTTAGGGACATGATTTCAAGCTCATTATTTCAACCTTTACAAAAATCGTTCAATCTAAACCAACTTACTACTCTGCAGGATCCACATCCCTCAAACCAATGTACACAATATCAGATGCTGAAAGGCAGGGCTTTAGCCAGGAAAAGCCAGGAAGTTGTGGTACCTGCAAGCAAAGATTTGGTATTAGGTCAGTTTAATGACATACCTAACAAAACGCTATATTTAATGCTTCCCTGAAAACTTTGTATTGATTTATAGCATCCTTTCTCTCTCTAAATAGAGAAACTACTGCACTGGAGGGTTTGGCTGATGTAATCAGTCCTTACCTTCTTTCCTACATTCAACTCAGGTAAAGTGATGTGACTTTATCTGAGTTAAATGTTAATGGATGAAGTTTTTAACTCTTCTACATTTTTCAGGTTGAAGAGGAGGAGGACTAAAAAGCCTCCAGCAATCCACAAGCAATAGGTAATTTGCATCAGTGTGTGTAAGGAGGAATGCTAAAGTAGATAACCTGATGTAGATCACTTACACAGGGCACTTCATGGTGATGCTCTGTAACTTGCCCAGTACCTTATGCTCCATAGAAGAATGAAAACCAAGGCACCTGTATCTTTTTAGAACTAACAAAGTCATGCAAACTTACAAAAAACAGTATTAAAGAAAATTCAAAGTGGAAAGTTGAAACAAAGAAAAAATAAAAGAGGCGGCAGGGAAAAACAGGCAAGAAGTTGGACCTCCACAGTGGGTTACATCATGCTGGGTTTTGATGCAGAATTGAAGAGAGTAGGTCTAAGACAGCAACTGAAAGAGTATGAGGTCATCATTTTTCAGCTTTGGTAATTAAGTAGTCATGGTATGGAATTATAAAACCATTCAGTTAGTAATACCTACTAATTTTAAGAGTGATTTAAATTAACTTAAATTTCTCTTTTCCCAGCTCTGAAAATGGCTACAGCCAACACAGCTGTCAAGCAGCTAGAAGGTTTTGGTTCCCTCTTAGACTTCTCAATTGCTAATTAAATTCTAATTACAATATTGGATGTTTTTAAAGGTTAACACCCCCATAGCTATATATAATTACACTGGGTTAAATTAGCACAGATTATAAAAGCATTTGCTACTCTAGGACAATGACCTGAAACTTCTCCAGTCATAAATTAAGAAGAGGGATAATTGAATTGGAGACCACTAAGAAAAATAAATTAAAAAATTAATTCTGCAAAACCCATCACCACAGCATAAACTGAGCATAGTAATGATAACATTGTCAGGTGCTCTCTGGTATCGATGATTCAGTAGATTTAATAGTGCAATTTCAGTTATACCTCTTGTTTGCAAATAAATAAAATTGAATTTATTAACTGCTTTTGACAGGTTCTTTACTTTCTTACAGTGGAAAAGGAGTTGCTGATAGTAAAGCCAGAGATGCAGGGATTTTCATGGAAAGGTATTAATAGCAGTTTGTGAGTTTAGATGGTTCCAGGAGCCCTGAAGCAGTCAGGAAAGTAGGATGATAATTTTTTTTGTCCCATTATCAACTCAACTGCTGTACTGGACATGAGTAAGAGGCTGAGCCATATGCACTTCTGCACCCAAATGGTTTGCTCCAGAGAGTCAGAGGGGTGTTAGCCAGGCAAACCATTGTCAAAGGCACATTCTGCTACTGCTAAAGAGCTGTTTAAAAATTCATACTGTTGTAGAAACCACATGGTATCAGCAGGGCTGGTGTTGGTTTTCCCCCCTGTAAACAGGAATACAGCAGGGTAAGAAAACTCCCCTGAGTGAGTGCACACACCTGTTTGTGCACCTGCACAGCCAGCCTTGTGTGAGCTGCTGCTCCTCAGGCATCCAGACTGCTGGAGTTGAGGTGGGCTTGTGACAAGATCCCATAACCAGCATTATGCCTGGATAGCTTGCCACTAAACATAGCCTAATCTTCTTCTTTCTTCTCTACTGCTGCTTGCAAGAAAGGCCTGCTCCCCCAGTGACCCCAGAAAGCTTACAGGCATTCTTTTAGCATGTCAAAAAAGCCCAGTAATTGTAAAAAATTACTGATTTTCTATGCTACTCAAGAACTGGAACCCAGAGATTAATATCTCCTCCTTCCTCAGCTATCATAGAACCTTATTTTGTTCTGTTCCCACCAGGTCATAAACTGTTCATCTTAAGGTAAGCTCTAAAATTCACAAAATTTTCTCTTCTTATCTCCCTTGACAAAGTGTGTACTGTTGTGAAAAAGAAAAAAAAATATCACCCCCTTTAACTTATGGGCAAAAATGTAGAAATACAGTAACCCTTTATATTAACCTTTTCATGTTCAGGGGGTGTTCCAAAAAGCCCCATTAGTTTTGCATTACTTTGGCAATTCCAACACGTTTGTAGAGACAACACAAGAATAGCTAGAAAGAATGAAGTATGTAAAAGCACCAAATGATTCTATTGACTTGTGGATGAAAATAATTCAAAAGAATTTGCAGGAGAAAAAGCAGAAGAGCTTTATGAGATGATTGCAGTATTGCCATGCTGAACAGGAACTGATGCAGTGGTATCTTCAGATATCCAATTCAGAAATCTATACAGGTTTCAACATGCTTGTTCTTGCTTGGAAAGGGCATACCTCCACACAGCACCCCCAAATTTATCAGAGAGAAATGAGAAATTTACAAGTAATAATTAGCAATGCAGAGTGACAAAATAAAGCAGTCAGGTTTTCTGCAGCTCCAGCATCCATTCTCAAGACACAGTTGCTGATCCTGCTCTTCTCTTCAGCCTGAGCTTCAGTGGAAGCAGATGGTTCTATAAAAGTTCCTGCTGCAGAGGCCTCGGCTGCCCACTGCACTGGTGCTCTAGGTCCCTGTACAGGGTGACACAGCCCACAGCTAAGCCTAGCAGGGTATGTAGGCCTTAGGTCAACCTACTGTTCAGCATCTTGACAGCAGCAAAAAACAGACCATGCACATTCCATGTGCCCCAGGAAACAGCTCTTTTTGATAATTTGACCTCTTTCCAAGAAAAAGGCTCTCTCTTTGAAAGCTCACTGAAGGCAGTTACAGCTGTTCTGATTTGTAATATTTACAGTGGAGCAAATGCCACAGCAGCCAGTTAGGAGAGATCATACAGGAACAGCCCCTGTCAGGCCCCAAGGTTGTCAAAACATGGAAGAGCCAAACTAAGCAGAAGCAACGTGTAAGGTATGCAGGAACCAGCTGTTCCTGGAGGTGAGCTCAGCTCGGCTCTCACAGGCTGGGCTGGGGGGAGGTTCCTGCTCAGCTGGTAGCTGTGTTGCCATTGCCCAGCCTCCGCACAACAACCCTGCTCATGACACAGGAGCAGCACCACAGTCAGCTGCTGTGTGCAGCTCAGTGTGCAGCCCACAAGGGTACAAACACAAAGAAAAGCTTTTTCTCATTTGTGTTTCTGAGTGTGTCTGTATCTGTGTTCACATGTTTGTGGCCCTTGTATATATGTGTGTGCATGTATGTGCACATGTACACACACAATAATACATATTTTTCCTTGTACTCTGATACAAAAGATCTGCATTTGCAGGACCTCACCTCAGCAATCTGCAATGCTCTGAGGTTGCCATGTAGAAGAACTACAGTCAGGATACTCACTTTATCCTGAAGCTCCCTTAGGAGGAATGAGAGAGGCTGTCCATGGAGACTTCCAGACTGAGTTGTGAGAGGCGTGTTGATATCAGCATGTGCATCCACCCAGATCACTCCGAGGTGCGGGCGCTGCCGTGCATGGCCACTGACAGAGCCAAGTGCCAAGCTGGAAGTACAGTAACAATGCCTTTAGTCACCATATCTCCTTCAGTACAACTATGAGGACAATGGGAAGTCTCTCAGCTTCATTCAGCCATGTCATTACATTTCCACACATCAGACATCTGTGACAATAAAGGGAGCATCCCATATAAACTGCATGGCATACCACTGCCGTGATTCCAGGAGGCCAAGTAACTCTACAGGGCTATAGTGACAGATAAGCCAGAGCTCTCTGCTGTCACCCTTCCCACACACATAATCTTCACCTGCTCTAGATACAAATGCTCCAGAAAATCTGGCCTATTTTTTTTTTCTAGTCATGACACCTTCCCCCACAATTCCTTCTTATATACCCTACCATCTTCAAATAATTCTCAGACCAAAGGTTAGAGAAAAAGAAGAAAAAGATTCATGTTGTAAGATCTATTACAAAATTGTCTGTGTAGGCATTACAAACCTATCCTAAGAGGTGATGGGCAAAGCAGACACATCACTGAACATGCAGCAATAAAGAAACTGAGCAGTTCCTCTGAAGGAAGGATGACACAAACTTTGCCAAAGAGGAAAACCTCAGTTGTGTGTCTACTGTCTGAGTAGGTCAGGTTTTTGTACCTGTCTTCTATATTCCACCCTAAAAGCCCATCTAAGGTATTGCCAAGAAATGATCCCTGAGTTGTTCTCCCAATCCCCTTGCTTTTTAAATTAAAGTCTTGCACTCCAAGTGTCAACCTGTAGCATGAACCACTAATTGTTTTTAGGTCAGCTCACCTGTGATCACCTCCTAAAGTCACACATCTGTGTCCAGCAGCTACTGCTCTGCTCACTGCATCAGCCAGCATCTGGCTGGCCAAGCCCACTGACCGCGGGTACAAAATCAGGTTGTTGTACAGTTCATCATTGGGAACTTGAGTGAAATTCAAATCTCCAAAGTCATGCACTTGGCATCCTGGGAACACAGCAACAAAAGGAGAAAGTGACTTATTTAAATACCTTCCCAGGGAAATGCTCAAAATCAGCTGGGCAAGTATGAAAGGAACAGCGGGAAAGGAATGGATCCATTTGACTCTTTGCATGGGATGCAAACTGTCACAGCATTACAAATTAGAAAGTTTAAGACAACATCAGCTGAAGCTTAAGACAGCTTTAATTTAGCAATGAGCTATACCAACCATAAAAAAAGTCACTTAGAAAAAGTTTGGACTTTTTTTAATAACTTCATGATAAATTTTAACATGAAAACTTATAGCTGGCATTGCCGTTTTCCTTCCCATTTAGACAGATTGTATACAACCTCAAATAAGCTCAATTGCTCAAAGATGCTGAGGACTACACCTTTCACTAACTATAGCTACAGTTACTTTACATTTTCAAGGCCCTCAAAAATCCAGGCACAAAAGTGCCAAGTAACAAAAAATACCGTTTTCATACAGTGCTGCCAGGCAACTCCATGGAGGATTCACTAGTGCTTTGTTAGGAGAACCTGTGCATTTCTTAACACCAGATATTCTAGAAGGTATTTTAATCCTGGGATTTTTATACCAACACTCTTTGAGATCCTTTCCTTGCCAGTTACAGCTTGATTGGCTGTTGAGCCTGAGAACATTCTGGGTGTAAAACTCAGCATTTCCTCCCAGTTTGAGGCAGGCCTCTCACTGCAGGCTCTGATGAGGGCAGTAAAGGCCCCTAGATATTTACAGCTACACCAACAGTGGCTTAATAAGACCACCCTAAATACCAGTCATGCCTGTCCCCTTTGCTCCTCAGAACCACTAGTCTGTTTGCAGTTCAAAGCATCCAGGCCAGAGCTTGATATTTTGTCTTTAGCCATCCTGTGCTTAATGCCTTAAATTTTTCAAATTGCCCCAAGTCAACATAAAGAAACAGCCTACCTGGGCTCTGGGTTCCTGCTTTATTTCCAGGAAGCCATTAGTGTAATGTCTAGGAAACTGGCTCTGTGAATTTGCTTGGTGGATGTGGCATAAAAGCATAGTTGAGAAATACATGATTTCTTTATATTTTAAAAGGAGTTTTGACTGGTGAAATGAATGAAGAAAAGTTATTGAGCCATTTGTGCAGATTTGGTGCTGGGAGACAGGCAAGCATACATTTTATAGCAGGGACATAGGCAGGCAGATGTTGGGGTATGTGCAAATGAACAAGTCAGCTGAGCACAGCTGCTCGAGGAAGGATTGAATAAATGTCTTAGCAACTCTGAGAAAACACATTCTCTTCAGTGACTTAAACCAGTAAGCAGGACCATGTACAGGTACACAGGTACCCAACTGCTTTTTTATTCCTCCCATAGACAATACCTAATTAAGCAATAGGATGAAGGCTGTGGAATTTTGAGCCCATTTTGTTCAGATTTGAATGTGCTATCTGATGTGTGACCACTACATTTTCTATCCTCTGTTTATTCTGGTGCTGTGCAGAAGCAGGAAAAAAGCTGTGAGTTTCAAAATGCTCAGTAAACGTTAAAAATTTGTTGGTTTTTTTTTTTTTTTTAATTTGTAGCAAGTAGCAAGGCTACTTCTCCCATATATGCTCACTGGTACACATTTCAGTATTTCAAAGGATGAAGGTACTTGAGCATGCCTGGGAGACAAGTTTTGGATGCAAGACCTCAATGGGTATCAAGAACTTTTGGAGATACTCTTGTACAAGGGAATAATGCCTTTGATCCAATACGTCTGACATCTGTGTGAAATAAATCTGCAGTTGGGAGCCATATGCAGTGAGTTACACATTGCAGGACAACACATTACACAGTGTAATGGAAGAAAGGACTACAACTTTTGTTCTCTCCTAGAGGACATAGAAACACATGGCAGTATTTTTTTTATCCATTAAAGGATGAAAAACAACTTCCTATAATTCTATCACAAAGCTCCACCTTCAGACCGCTATAAAACAAAGATCCAACCATGCCATCATTCCTTGCACTTGAAGAAATCAGTTAAAATTCCTCAAGTTATACTCAAGGCAGGCCACACAGCAGATTTGAGCAAGTGTGTTTAGAGAAGTAGCAAGTGTTTAGTAGTTTCTGCTTTACCCTGCTCACCTTCAAGCTCCCATTATAGGGCAAAAAGACTTGGTTCAGCTTCTGAATAAAAAACAACATTTGTTTCTTAGGGTAACATCAGGTTTATATAGCTTAACACTTTTGTGGTCCAGAATTGTGCAATCTTGTCTACTTTTGAACACATGGTACTCACAATTCCCTCTATTTTTATAGAAAAGCCTAATGTCTGTTAGACAATAGATGCCTTCAGTTTTTGTTACTGTCTTCTGAAGTTCAGATAGGATTCATGAACCTTGTAGCAGTTTTTCTCGGCTTTGTGCATCCCTTGTCTCTAGGCCCACTGTTTTTATGTGCTTGCAGAGGACAGCTCAGGTTTCCCAGGGTGATAAGGAATGTTTTCAGCCAGCTATCCAAAGGCTATCTGATTAAGATACAGTTAATCTCTGAAGTACACTCTAATCCAATACTCAAACATTAATATCTCCTTTTACTATTATTTCTTTTAATGGCGCCTAGTGTTTTGAAAACTGGCATTAAATGACCTTAGGGCAAAGGGAAAGCTTAGTGAATAGATAGATAAAGAAATTCACAGTGCTTGGATATGTCATGTATCCCAAAGTGTGGGAAGTGCATGTGCATGTATACACACAGTTTTTCAAATGACCAGATACTAGAGATGAAATCAACATGCACATTGGTCTTGATGGTACTGAACAAAGAAAAACAGTTTAATACACCAATAACTACTTCAATAATTTGACATAGCTTCTATTTAGAATGTCAGCTATTAGTCTAAAACTTAAAGACATGAATTGTTTTCCATTTCATCTGCCTGCCTGCACATAGATTTAAAGGTTTTTTCTTAAATCAAAGCTCTCTCAACTACATTACTTGTGCACAGAAATTGTTCAATGGAAAGACATGATGCACTGATGTGCAGTCTATGGAATTTTGCTGTTATTTGGCTATTAGTGAAAGATTTTATAATCTCCTTCACCAAGCAATATCCACTTTTTTTTTTTTTTTTTGTAACTGGGACACTTTATTTTATATAGATGCTAATACTTACAAACAAAACAGCTTTTAAAATCAACACCAAAAATTAACATGAAGAATATATGGGACCTTTTAAAAGGAAGTAGATTCAAGTTCTGAAAGGTAGAAAAAGCTTTGGGCAGATAGGAAAGCCAACTTCCTTACATTCATCCACAGCAGCCACAACATTTGTCAGTGAAGCAGATCAGGTCTAGCCAGGATTAAAGTTATTTTAAATTTAAACATACCATAAGTACCATACAGTACTTAAGGAGTAAACAGCACAGACATTTTGCTAGTAACTAAAGAATATGAAGTTAAATGTGATCAAAAGTCTTTTGTTCACACTTCCAAGCCCTAACAGAAATTACTTTTAAATGGAAAATATATTATGTTTGATTCATTAGCCAATTATCAATAGTGCAAGAAATTTATAACAACCATACAAATAAAAGTCAGCTTCGCCAATACTCTCACTCAAGCAGAGATCCCTTTTTGAAGTGAGGAAAACAAAAAAGCAGGCCTGAATACTCTATTTCTGTTACAGAAGCTTGAAAGAGATACAAGGGAGATAAAGGTGTCAATCTCAGTAGGAACACACAGTATAGTTGCATAACTAACACATGCATATGCACAACAGTCCTGTCAGAATGAGCCACCAGAGAGGAGAGGCAGCACCTACAGCTCAGGAGAACAATCCTCAGAGCTACAGTGCCCTCCCTGTCTCATCAACAGAGGTGCCTGGGGGCACATTGCAGCCAAATAATTAATTAATTAGCTTGAAATAGTTTGTACAGTAGATCATTCCCAGGTTAGGGAAAGATCACACAGACATTCAGCCTACAGACCAGGGGATGGACAGCTGTCATTTATCCAGCCTGCACAGCCAGGACCTCACTTGTATCAGGTAGAACAAATCCCCATTTTTCCTACTTAGGAGCCTTAGAAGAGAAAAAAAAAAAAAAAAAAAAACAGCAAAACCAAACAAACAATTAAAAAAACCCAACCACCAAACAAAGACATCCCAACAAATCAAGTATATACTTGAAAAAACAGAGTTCTCTGCATACCTTTTCAAATAAGCTATTAATGTATCACTTATGCTCAACTCAGTGATACTTATAACTGGGACATAAGATGTCATTTAGCAAGCAGTATGACAAATCTGAAGTTCACTTCCTATCATAAGCAAAATACACACAGTAACAAGCATTTACTATAGTAATTCCCCTGCACAGATTTATAGAATTTTCTTCCATAAAAACAGGCAGCTCATGTCAGGTGGTATCTAATTGGAAAACATCTGGGCAGCAGCAGGGAAAGCCTCCCCCAACATCCTCCTCTACCAGGAGATTGCACCAGCAATAGGAGCTGCAAACTGATAATAGGAGATTCAGCTTTCCAAACTCAGGCAGTTTGCTGACATTGCCCCATGGCACACTCACATAATAAATACAACAGCTCTGCGAGGCAGCAAATGGGAACTGGGACAAAAGCACAAGGAACATGGGAAAGACCTGATCTCTCAACACTGATGGTTTACACTGGGTATTTGTGAACTGGACATTAAAAAAAAAACACAAAACCTAAATTAATGGGGAAAGTAAACCCTCTTCTGGGTGAATTACTGTCAAAGGAATCTGGAAATCCCACAGCAACTAGACCTTCTTTCATACTATGTTATATAAAGGTGTTCACATGAAAGCATCACTCCTGCAAACTGTTCTCTTAGGTTATAGCACCATTTACTAAATCACCACAAACAGAAAGGCTTTTTGGGATGCAATGACTATTATGAATAATGTTTGTAAGCCAGCTCAACATTTTACTTCCCATGAATGAAACCAAGTTACCATCCTTCTTTTCAGTATGAACCCATTGGCTTACGGTGGGGACATTGTAATCCTTTCTCAGAGACAGTGTCAAAATGTTACACAACAGGAAACAAATGATTCAACTCATTATGACCAGTGCATTCCGAAGCTTCTTTTTTTTTTAAAGGCAGTTTTAACCCTCCATAATTACCCACACATAATTGTGTGTGTGTTACAACCACACAAACAAAGTGCATACTTTCATTTCACATGAATAGGAAATTATTCAAGATTCCCACTGCAAGAGACAGACTTCAGCAGCCCAATTTAATCATAACTCTCTTTCTAGGAAGTTGATTACAACAGCATCTACTTCTCTTTAAACTAAATAGGTATCTGCTGGAAGAAATCTACTGGATACATAGTTGATGGCTCGACAGATACCTGTCAGCTCTAAACCTTCACTTTCTAAAAGGCAAAATCTTGTCTGAGCAATTCCCATCCTTTTATTTGAAATTTTGAAAGGCCAGGTTTAAGACAAAGTTTCTATAGCTGTACATATTTTAAAAGCTTCATCTCCTACAAAAGCAACAAGCAAATCCAATTCCAATCGCTCCCCCACACCTGTAGTCAAGATATCCCTTGCATAAAGTGAGCCAAAATATATTTTTCCAACCCCAAATCAAGCAGACACTTCATTTCCCTTTGAAAACTGCTCATAACTTAAATCTCTTATGAAATTCAGTGCACTTGACCTTAAAAGGGTTTCAAAAACGTCAGTATGAGGTGTTGGGAAACATTTGCACTGTGGCTTGCATCAGAGAGAAGGGTGTAGCTATTGCGTCTGCCACAGCACCAACAAACCCTGCACACATTCTAAATCCCTTCAAATAAGCTTAACCCAGACACAGTTCCTGATCACAAGAACACAATGGGGCACTTACAGCCGTGAGGATCATTATGCCAAGAGAGCTTTCCTCTACAACAAGCACCTTATGCTTTAGATTGTTACAGAAGTAAGCAGGTATTACATTAGTTAACCCAGGCAGGTAACACTTGAGAGGAAGGGAGAGCATAATATATTAGAGACTACTAAATTTCTTTCTCCCTCTTAACCAGCTGGGAGAAACTAACATCTGACCACTTTACTTCTTCATATACAAATGAAAAATCTGTTGGGTTGTTGGTCTGTGGGTTGTTTGGGGTGGGTTTTTGGTTTTTTTTTTGTTGTTTGTTTGTTTTTTTTTTTTGTTTGTTTGGTTTTGTTTTTTTTTTAATTTAACTTCAGTGCTTCATTCCCTACTTTTCAGCAGGTGGTGTCATAACAAAAATTTCCACCTTTCCACATCCAAAAACAGTCCTCCATACCATATTCACACAAACATGTACCTGCCATAGGTCTCTTGGTCTTGTGAGTCCACAAGGAGACATGAGATTAAAGTTTCAGATGAGAAAGCACTAATAGATCATGTGTACTGTAAAGAAGATCAAAACTCAACTCATTACCTAATTCTCCCCGTCATCTCCTTTTGTGCCTCCCCCAGTAACTCCACTCCTTCAACAGAATTAATAGTAAAAAAAACCAAAACAGGATGTGATCTAAATGTACTCCAATCCAGAGAGAATTATATAGGGGCAGAAATTCAGGTAAGATGGGTACTAAAACTAATTTTATAATATGAAAATATCTAGGATGAGGGGCATCATTATAAATTAAAAAAAACCAAAACAAAACAAAACAAACAAACAAAAACCTCAAGAACTCTGTTCATTGGTCCTTGACTCTAGTCTCCCTTTATTTAAAGATTAGGAAGAAATAATCAGTTCAGGTTTTCCTGATCTTCACCAGCATAGCTTTATTTTTAAAGGTGTTTAAACTAAACTGACACACAGAACAGTTACAGTTAAAGCACCAAGTGACACTTACCCCAAATTCACAAAGGTTCTTTTAAAGCCAATTTCATAGAGAGCAACCTTGAGTATGCACCAGCCAAATGGGAGAGGGAAAAACAAACATCAAATCGATGGCTGACACAAAGCTTTTCATTCCAAAGCAGATTGTGTATTCCATCAGCATGGGGAAGGGAAGAGAGTATCGGAACCGACTGACTGCAAGGACTGCTCTGACTCCACATTTTCACTGCTGGTATTTTTCTCCTGACTTCCAAGGCTATTTGTAATCATGCAAATATCGAAGGTACAGTATTCAAAAGGAAAAACCACAACTGCTGAGCACAGTTGTGCACAGCAGAGCACACTCCCCCGGGGGAGCTTAGCCTCCCCTGCTCAGGGCAAGACAGCCTATGAGGTCTGTTGGGAAGAAACAGACTAAAAACAATGTCAGTGGAAGTCTCCTCAAAACAGTTCTCCTCCAAAACCCCAGCAGGGCTCCCTCTGCCTTGCCAGTTCATCAGAGACAGTTCCTGGCTGCCTTCCCTCGCAGAGTGGAACAGCACCTGCCCTTGATACATTCTGACAACTGGCATAATTTCAAACACTCACTGCAAATGCCAGTTACAATCAGCCCCTTCGGCTGTGCTTCAGTTTTTGACAAACCATTGGTCTTTGAAGGTAACCAGTCATGGCTAATCCACATTTGAAAGGTAAACAAGAATAGCAGGATCTAGGATCTTTATCTCTGTATAAATAAAAAGAGGTAATTAAATCTAGTTCCAGAAATAAGCTGCAGTACTACATAAGTATGTTGTACTGATATTATTAAACAGAAGTGTTTGGGCATGCTTGTGTCTAAGGGAAAGGAAAGAAGAGGATTGCCATTTACTCATTCCGTTTCAGGGGAAAAGGAGGGGAGAGGATGTTCCTGGATTAAAAAAATGCATTCCTATTTCTGCCTTGTAGGGAAGAGGAATTAGCTGTTAGACTGACCTCTATGCTATGTCCAAACTGATTTTTGTTCCTGAGAATGTTCCTAGCAAATGAATACTTAGCTTTGACAGCACATCTTAGCACCAGATGTGATCATAAATAAAAAGACATCAACAGTAGCACTTCTTGCCTCAACAATGCAGAGATCTAATTAAACAACATGCTGCTTAAATGCCAGCTGTTATTTAGAATTTTGCCTGTCTCCCACTTCATCAACAGCAGAAAACATAACTCAAAAAAAGCCAGATCTTGATGCTATCTATACAAAGACTTTAGACTTTATTGGAATTCTAGAGATTAGAGATATTTGACTGGCTCTAGTAATGTCTTTACAAGTTTAAAATACTGAGTTTTGAAGTGAAACAACTGAGGTAAAAGCTAGCACAAAAGAAAAGCTAGAATCTAATCCAAGAATTCAAGAGCCCGTTCCTGACAGATCTTGTTTCTAACACACGAAACCTATCTTAGTTCAAATACAGGGCAAGCAGAATGGTACAATCTATCAGATTCTTCAGGGATACAGGCAACTCTTTAAACACATTTACAGGATGGACTGATGAACATTATTTTCCCAACAATGCAGCTGTAACTCTTGTTAGTCCAAATCTGCTGAATCCCAGCAGCTATAGTTAATTATGCATAATTGGTGCATAACTAAAAAACTGTTTATCTTCCTTCTAAACTCCTTACTGAAGAGGATTTAGGTGGATGAAGAGGAGATACATAGAAGCAGCTGCCTCATGATTTATTAAGACTGATACTAACTATATGAGCTCTCTTGGTGAAGAAGCAACGTTGCATTGCTATTTCTGGCAGCAGATGTCAATAGGAGTCCAATGGTTTTGGGCAAAGCAGCAATGTAACTCCAGTGACAGGGGGATTAACAGCCACACTTCTCTTCTAGGTGAGGTTACTCCTTTCTGAGTCACTACACTGCCCTCATGAAACCCATTCCTGAAGGGCTTTTTTCCGGTCAAACAAGAATGGCGATAAGATGCTCATTCTCTCTGACAAGTATAGTTCCACTCTTTGTGTTAGCCACATGTCTCTGCACGTCAAGCCAGGAACTCAGACCCAAACTTTGCTAATCAGTTCTAGAGTAAAGACCCAAAGCCAAGACTGACTAAGCTCAGCAGCCCAGCTGCATGCACTTCTAAATAAAGACAAAAAAAATTTAATTCAATGATCAACAACAGTCTACATACAAGAATAAATAATTGGGAAGAAATCCTACACTAAAGTTGTTCCCATTCCAGCAGGTGACTTAGAGCACAGGTGCTCTTAGTCACCACAAAGGCTATAGTAAGACACAGTAGCTATCTATTAAGTACAGAACTGAGTGAGGCCTTTCTCTCCTGAAGTAAGAGGACTAGGCAAAAGACTGGACTGAAGTTAGATCAGACTCTCTGCCTAATTTGCAGCAAACAGGAGAGGCCCAAGAAATTCTCACTTTAAAATCTTCATACTTTGCAACCTTCAGTAGCTTACACATCTGCCACCTACCTTCCCCACCCCTAGCCAACAAAAGTCCAAAAGCCTCTGCATATTGTGCCCATTTCTGTTTACTGCTAGAGCAATACTCAGCCCTACATGTTTTGCACCTCTTTTGTCCCACGCCAAGGAGCTGTGGGTCTCTATTTCCACATGGCACTTTTACCTCTTTGGCAAGATGTCTTTTGAGGTGATAAGAGTTTAGTTTCCCTTCGGAGAAGAACCAAAGTCAAAAGACAAACATCACCAAGGTGAATTAAAGTCCCCACAGGCAGAGAATGTTATATTTTAATTTACTCCTGCTAGACTGGCACACCTGCTGCTTTTAGTTTGGGCAACGGACTCCTGCTACAGTAACTCTTCTTGAGTATACCTTGAGCATCTACCAACAGGCAATAGCGTTCTCTCTGCTTCTAACAAGGGGATAAAAGTCAAATTGGTGGCTCAGATTTATCTCTGACAGTCTGGTGCAGACTAGCAACAACATCTGCCTCTGTGCTCCCTCCTCAGATTTCAGCCTAAGCATAAACAAGCAGTTCACAGGCAGTCATTACTTGAGGCGGCCAAAAAGTTACTATACCATGTAGGTATGGTTACAGAATCTTTCAAGGGAGGGATCCCCCCCAAAAATAGAAATTGGAATAGCAGCTCAGAATACTGCAGTATGAAAGAACAGAAATTAGGAGAGGGTTAAAGGAACGATAAATTCCCCCCGTCCCACCCCCCAGCCCCAGATACATCAGCCAGTGAAAGCAAAATGCAAAACAATGCAAAAAGTGGAAATAAAAGTTCAGTGTTTTCACTCTGATAAGGCTGGAGCACTATCTACAGAAGTCATTAAACAAGGCTGACAAACACTTGAAGAGCCATCTGGCTGCTTCATATTCAAAGTAACAAATAAACATAATATATGTGTCTTACTACCCAAAATGCTACCTTTTCAAGGACCTTCCAGAGCACCTTTGTTTTATACAGGTCGAGTTGAACTTGAACAAATGGAACATGAATAAATGAAAACTTTAAATAAATAAACTTCAACATTTCAGGCAAAGAGAAGAGCCTGATCACCACAAATCTCTTCCACTTGAAAGACAGTGAGGGAAATTTTCAGTTACTGTTAAAGCAGAGGAATACTGCCTCTTTCCCCCATCTGTAATTCTTTAGATGGCCCAGAATCCAGCCTCACTCTTGTACTGGGAAGCATCGTTCCACATTTTGTACCTGATTTCAAACTTGTAATGACAAGGAAAATCAAGTTTATAGCATTCTTTCATATCCAAGCAGGGAATGAGGGCATGTAACAAACACTTCATATGTGATGCCTAGAGATGCTATTGGAACAGTGTTAAAGTAATACACAGACCCTGTGGTCACAAATGCTTCTGAACGAGCCAATACAAATGAAGAAGCCCTGTATCTTAGATAAATGTTATTTCTTTTTAAAGGAGAAACCTTGTCTGCTGCAGTACCATTTGTCTGTTCCTGGAAAACAATCAAGAATCTGTGAAAATTATTAACTCTTATAATATAACAGATAAATAGAATATCCAGATTAATAATTAGAATCATACTGTGGCTCCATTCATACTGTGACCTTCTTAAAAGTATGATCAGAATATTCATAGTGTTAGAAAGACAAAGAAAGCAGCTAAAGTTTTACTGCCAGTTCAGCATACCACAGGACTCCAAGTAATAGGCACTATTACAATAGCACTGCAGCCAAAGCTATCCTGGCATCCCAGGGAAGAAAAATAAGAAGCCTACACATAAAAACACTCATTTGTTAAGTTTCCATGAACAACAAATGTGTACAGTACAAAAGGCTACATGGTAGCAGCCTCCTCCATCTACCACCCTCCCCTCAAGCAAATTGTCTTTGTACTGTAAAGAACTCATCTGTGCCTGCAACGTTTCAGGACGGGCCCTCACAGCAGAACTGTTCTTAAAAGCGCCGCAGAGATTTAAGCAGCAATAGACATCAACACCATCTTAAAATATAAACCAACCTCACTCCAGTGGAAGAACATGCCAGCAATAGGAAACTGCAACTGCAGAAGGAAGAAATCCCAGAGCCTCTAAAAATTGTAATGGGACAGCAAGAAAATACCTCCGCATGCAATACTGATTAATGAGTAAACAACCTATAAGAAACTAAGGAGTGAAAGTATTTTTTTAATTTAGTTCAGCTTACTTCATTTCTATCCCCACAACATTTTGGTACTGAAATCCAGAAAGGGCTTGAATTTCCCTTGTTTCTACCTGCTACAAACTCCTATTGAAGTGAGCTTGTGTCAGGCAAATGAGAGGCCTCTTTCTTCTAGTTTTAATTTTGTGGAGTTTTGTGGGTTTGGGGTTTTCCTCAAATAATTCTTACAAAGTGGAAACATTAGCTCTGAACCACTTAAAAGAGAACCCCTAGCCTTCCAGTCTAAAACTGTTATTGATACAAAGTTATCTGCTGCCTAAGTCTTATTTAGAAGAGCGTCCTCCTTTCAAACCTAGCAATTTGTTAGTTTCAAATAAAGTTTAGTCTCAGTAACTATTCCAGTACAAAGAACCTCTTTTAGATGACCTCTCCCACATTTTCTGAGATCATGTTCACCAGAATTCAAGTATTGCCAAGGATGGCAAGTGTCTGTACTTTGCACAAAACAAGATAGGAAAAGAACATCTACTCATTTGTCTGCCAACTGGGACTTTTCAGCTTGTGAATCGTAAGATATGCAGGATAAGCCTACAAGGCTGCACAGAACAATTGCTGCTGTTTTGAAGAGTTCTTACAATTCAGAATAAAATTGCTAGAGGGTTATTAGGCAATTATCTCTGTATGCATCTAAACTCCACTGACACTAACCACCCAGGGAGTAGATATTGGTTCTTTCTGTGGTCCAGCCCTGCAATCCATCCCCATCACTCCATTTTCAGTAATGCTTTTTAGATTAAAGATTCTCCAAGATACAGTTCAGCTTTATGAGTTTCTATCCCTCATGTCCTGTTTCTAGTAACTGTGGTACAGCTTTCTGCAGGTCTCAGCTTGTAGAAGTAATAGATGTAGCTGAATCACAATTAAGTGCATGGGTTTGCTTGCACAAAAAGACCAGAAACAGCCCATTCACAGGATGGCATTTGCAAGCGTTTTCAAAGACTTCAGACAAGACCTCATACATAAAATTGAGGACTTCTTCAGAAAATCCTGCATTTCATCACCTGGAAGCATACAAATCTTTAGGAGACAAACTGCTAATGAGCACAGAAGGAAAAAAAAATTAAAAGAAAAAGGCAAAGCGCACAGTACGAGATAACGCGAGGATCACAGTTACTTGTCTGGATGCCCCGAGCGCACACAGCGATCCAAAGGGCTTCCAAACGGCGATCCCCGGCTCTCCGGCCGTCAGCACGGGAACAGCACACTGTGCCGGAGCAGCGCTCGCTGTGCCAGCGTCCCGCTGTTCGGGGCAGCCGCAGCGCATCGCGGACGGGGAGCCGGGACCACCGGCCGCTCTTTGTTCCGGGGACCCCCGCAGGGCCCGGTGCGGCTCCTCCCGGTGCGGAATGCGACAAGCCTCTCCCTCCCTCCCCCCGCAATGCTGCGGGCATCGCCGGGGCACGGTGTGTTCGGTGAGTCACTAGAGCGGGACCCGTCTCCCCCCGCCCGCAGCGAGCGGCTGAGTCACGCTGCCCCGAGAGGGGAGGGGGCGATGCGGACAGCCCCGCAGCCCCCGCCGCCACCCCGCCCCGCCCGCCGCACTGTGCTCACCGAGCCCGGCCAGCCGCTCCACCAGCCCCGCGGCGCGGAGGGTAGCGGGGCCGTGGTCCACTCCCCGCCGTTTCTGCGAGACAAAGAGAGGGGAACGCGTCAGACAGCCCTGCCCGCAGTCAGGTACGCAAGCCCCGCCGGGGAGGGGGAGCCGGGCGACCGCGGCACGCTGCGCCCTCCGCGATGCCCACCTGTCCCCTGGAGAGCGGGGCTCCCACCAGCGCCACGGAGTGCGCCCGCCGGCGCAGCTGGAGCGCGGTGTCGGGCTGGGCACGGAGCAGGCGGCTGAGGGGCCGGTGCAGGGCCATGGCGGGGCGATGCTGCCGCGCACCGCCCGCGCCCCGCTCTCTTCAGCGCTCCGCCCCGCCCCCGGCCCCGCCCCGCCCCGCCCCGCGCCCCTCACGCCCGCCCGGGGTTTTTCCACTGCGGCCGGCTGGCCCCGCCGCCACCGAGGGCAGGGCTGACGGGCCCCCGCCCCTTCACGGCCTCCCCCTGCACCTCCTGCCGGCCGGGGGCACCCACTGTCGCACCCTTCCCGCTCGGGGAACAAGCGGCACCTCAGCCGGGCTCCCTGGCTGGCCACACCGAGCTCCGAGAGCCTCCGTGCAGGAGCGCTGCTCCGTGGCTTCGCTGAGGGAAAAACGGGTGACGGTCTTCACCTGATGACCTTGGTAGAGCATGGAAGAGCCGCCTCTCCGGCACCTGCCCCAATATTGATCTCGGAGCATCGTGGCCTGAGACGATTCTCTGGTCTCCAGCTGTTCCTATTCGAGGCACATTTGGAGGATGATTAACAGATGTTTTAAAAACAAGTTCAAGTCCCCACCTTTCCCCGCTGTGACAAAGCAACAGGTCTCCCACTGTCACTGTCCCACAGTCTTTATGTGACAGCTTGAAAGACAGGCTGACAGTTCGTGAGATGACAGGGCACAAACATGGTTAAATGGAGTTGCCAGTGACACACACACAAAAATCCAAGTATACTTTTGCTTTTTTGTCTTAAGATTTCCAAGTTCTCCTCCTGTCTCTGTGTCTTAGTAACTCCCCTGTCGTGTTGTTAATGTGGAGTATCATTACCGCTCCTCCAGGTGCTCACATTTCTGTCCTGTCCTGTTACTGACCTCGCTGTTCACAGTGCTTTTACCTCTTCTACCCCCTACTCTGATTTTTCTTTGCCCTTCTCTCTGTCCCCACCTCCGAAGCTGTCATACCAGCTGTCATTACTCCTGCTTATTTACTTCAGTCCGTCTCACCTGCCATTTCAAACCTTTGTTCCCTCTTTTAAAAGTCTGCTTTCAATTTATTGGTTTTTTTCCACTTTCACTTCATTGATGAACTACTTTCACCCTCTTTTGAAATTTCAGTTCAGTCCATTTCTGCAGTTGATTTTCTGTTGTTACTTTTTTCCCCTCCAGGCCAGCTCACCTTTCCTCTTCAGAGCTCCAGCCCATTCCTCCACCTGATTTCTTGTGTCACAGTGAGATCCTGGACATACTGCACAAGACTTCCTACGGGTGGCAGCCGTCAACCACTCCTCCAGGCAAAACAAAGACCTCGGCAGTGATTCTCGGATGCCCCTTGGTTTTTCATGTCCCTTAAGACTCCTTTGCTGCCCCTGTGAGAACAAGTTAACAGTTTTTTTACATATATAGTATCCACCCATGAGCTCTGAAGATACCATGAATGAAGAAATTGCTCACAGAAAGATGGCACCTGCAAATAAAGCTAACATTCACTCAAAAACTGTGGGGGAAGGGAAAATATAGAAAGGCCAAAGGAATCAGGATGGCAGTTTGGAAGTCACAGAGCTGTAGTTTTATATTACTGCCGCATAAGTCACATGAAGTAATAACTGAAATGCATTAAAGGGAACACAATACAAAGATTCATTAAGTCTCTGTATGCAAAACCAAGTCTCCAATTTATCATGTATTTAGATGGCAAGGGACCAGAAAACTCTGCTTTAAACCTTGTGGGGGAAAAAAATCAAAAGAGCTTGTAGCTAAGCACAGTACAGATAAGAAAATACATTTATGTAGTCGCAGATGGTAAAGACAAAGAGTGGAATTGCTGGAGAAGAGAAACTTGCATGGAGAACTCATAGAAACCTTCCAGTATCTGAAAGGGGCCTTCTGGGAAGTCAGAGAGGGACTTTTCATCAGGAGTTGTAGTGATAGAACAAGGAATAATGGAAAGAGGGGAAATTTAGGTTAGATATCAGAAATTTTTTCCTTTGAGGGTGGTGAGACACTTGGACCAGGTTGCCCAGGGAGGTTGTGGATGCCCCAACCCTGACAGTGTACAAAGAAAGGTTGGATAAGGCCTTGAGCAACCTGGTCTAGTGTGAGGTGTCCCTTTCCAAGGTGGGTGGTGTAGAACTAGATGATCTTTAAGGTTCATTCCAACCCCTTAACATTCTCTGATTCCATGAAAACCCCAGTCTCTTCATCGCGGCATGACACGCGCGGCACCACTAAACCCCCTGCCCTTTAAAACTCATACTCCATAAACAGAGGAAGCAAGCGATGAATTATCAACATGTGCAAACCGCAGGAACTGCTGATGTCATCGGGATTAAGGAAAGACGCCTGGCGAGCTACAACCAAGCGAGACGACCCAGCTCCAGGCGGCACCAGCCCGCGGTCAGAGCGGGCTCCGGCAGTGCCGGCAGGAGGCCCGGAGCGAGCGGGCAGAGCCGGCAGAGCCTGCCCCCGGCTCGGGCAGAGCCTGCCCCCGGCTCGGGCAGAGCCTGCCCCCGGCTCGGGCAGAGCCTGCCCCCGGCTCGGGCACAGCCTGCCCCCGGCTCGGGCAGAGCCTCCCCTCGGCTCAGGCTCCTCCCGCGGGCGGGGCCCGGCCTGCCCGGCATGGCGGAGGAGCGGCGGTTCCGCTCGGCCTCCGGGGTGCCGATCGCGCTGCGGCGCCGCCAGCACAGCGCGTCCTGCCGGGAGCTGGCCGTGCGCGGCCCCCGCCTGCAGCTGCGCTCGCTCAGCGCCGCCACCTCCGCCGTCTGGCTGGCGGCCTACGGGCTCTTCGCCATCAGCGAGGTACCGGCCCCGCCGCCGCCCGCGGGCCCCTGCGCGGCGCGGGCCCGGCGCTGGCTGCGCCCCTCAGCCCGTGTCCCACTGTCCCAGGGGAGGCCCGAGGGCTGTGTGGCCGAGCGTGTCCCCCGAGCAGCCTCGGCTAGCGATGCCCGGGGCATAAAGGGCGGCCGGAGCCCCTGGGAAGGCGCTCGGCGCTACTGCGGGACATCCCCGCGCCCCGGGAACGCCGAGTTGTGGGTGTGTGGTGGCAAAGGGAGAGCTGTGCCGGCATGGGGGCCGCGGGCTGCCACCTGCTTGCCCCGGTGGCTTCTCGGGTGCCTCCACAAACAATGATGGTTTGTAGCCTCTTGACAGATAGGGTAGATGTACGTCTGGGTGCTGAATGATGCCTGGCACATGCTTGTGAGTCCAAATAACACGTGCTCACTCAGAGAGATAAGTTGCGAGAATCTGGATTTAAGGAGGAGTTGAAGAAGGTGAATGATTGTTAGTCCCCCAAAGAAATTTTTCTTAGTGACTCAGAGAGCACTGCACCATGAATGCCATGACTTTTCACAGCTGAGGCAGAAAGATGTTTGCAATACAGATTTCTAAAGCTGCTGATTTCTAAACTAATGCTTTTGGATTTATCAACAACTGGACCCAGACCAACTATGTCCAGACTTAGTAGCTTGACTAAAGAAACTGGTCACTGTGACCCATGCTTTAACTGTTGCACATTAATTTTTTTCAGTAATCTTTCCTAAGAAGTGAAGATAGAGATTGCGTTATGAGTCAGTTGTCAGGAGTCAGATAGGAAAAGAGGGTTCATGTTTGGGTTTAATTTTTTACAAAAGTATACTCCGCAGTCAGTGCTTACCACCTACTGCTCTCCTGCTTGCCTTTACACATGCTCTTGCAGCCTATGTGCAAGTGACTGCAAATATTCCTCTTGCTAGGAAATCAGATCTGAAAGTGTCTCTGTCTTTTTGTGGATTTTAGTGTCTGTACTTCATGACTGTCTTTTTTCCCTGTGATAACAAGCTTTTGGAGAAGTCCTGTGTAATTCCTGAATCCATGGCTTCTTTAGCTCACATAGTGGTACAGGCCCAGCTTGAGTGGTAGGA
Source organism: Certhia americana (assembly GCA_018697195.1). NCBI lineage: Eukaryota > Metazoa > Chordata > Aves > Passeriformes > Certhiidae > Certhia > Certhia americana. The sequence continues at coordinate 30,117,775 of CM031861.1, read as the reverse complement.
CTTACAGTCCTGGTTCTTTAGGAAGCCTCATGGGCAGGTGGCCTGGAGTTCTCTAAAATATGTCTTAGAAACAGGTTGTAGCTTGTGGACCTTTAGAATTTATTACCAGGTCTTCAGATGACTTCCTGGTGACTATAATGTCGTCAATTATATATTAAAATGTAACAGAAATCCCAAGATTGCAGCATGCAAAAGACATTGATCCTTAGACAAAGTACAGGATAAAGCAGATTTTCTTTGGATTGCTATTAAGACAAGAAGAGGGTGAGGTTTGAGCAAGTTTAGACCGGCAGTTCATAATAAGAAAACCACCAGGGCAGTGTCTGTCCTGAAGGAGGGTTCCTCTGCTCTGAGAATCCACCCTTGGTTCTTGTAAACATTTCCCAACAGTGACATCATCGTTGTAGAAGTTAGTATAATACACTCTCATTGATATAACTGGCTTGTTTGGGTTGAGATTTCTGCATTGAACTTGGAAGGGAATAGAATTTTCTTGCAGTTTTCAGTTTCAGCTTCCAATTCTTTCAGCCCCCAATACTGCAAAGACTGATTTAAACCTCATTACATATATATCAACCAGCCAGGTGAATAAAAGGATTCTACCTAAGTAAAAATACTTTGCACCTGTATCTTTAATATACAATTTACTGTGCAATTTTACTTTCTGTAAAGCTCTGTTAAAGTAATTGTAAGGCCAGAACTCTGCCTTTTCTTGGCTTGTGTTACAGAACAGCATGGTGCTCTCTGCTGCCATCTTCATCACGCTGATTGGCCTGATCATATACCTACACTTCGTGAAGATTGACCAGGAATCCCTGTTGGTCATCAGCTCACTTGGCATTCAGGTCACTTCATCCTATGCCTCAGGGAAAGAGAGCACAACCTTCATTGAGATGGGGCAAGTGAAGGATGTGGTTATCAATGAAGCCATCCATATGGTAATCATACACAGTCTGTCTTCTTGTGTCTGGGCACACTCACATCCAGTGTATTGTCCTGAGCATGATTTACCAGAGCAATTAAACACAGCACCATCCATAGCTTTAGTGACATCGGGAACTTTATTTCAGATTTTTCTCGTTACTTTGTCATCTCTCTCCTTTAAAGGAGAACTCAAACCAAACAATTAACCTCAAAAAGCTAAATCCATCCCTTGGATAATGCCACTGACATTGAGCTAGTGGGTTTAGTTCTTCATGCTGTGCTGTTCTTACAAATCCTGATGCCCAACTCCATGTAGTCAAGATGGAGATGAGAAGCTAAGGCAACACAAAGGATGTTTTTTCCTATTGATGGGGTTTTCTGCAAAGCTCCTGTAGAAAAGCAGACCTTCCCCTTCCAGCATGTGTGTGTTCTTTTCAGGTTAAAAACTTAATAGAAAAAACCAGGTAAAATTATTTCTTTATTGAGTGAAAACTATTGATACAAATTTGTAGACCTGTGACCTGGCAGGATTTGCCTTCAGCCCAGTGAGTTCAAACAGATCCTATTTCTGTGCTAACTCCAGGCAGTTTGGTAGCATTTTTATACTCCAGTGATTTTTGTCTGTTTGTCTTGTAGCAAAAAGTTATCTACTACTTGTGTATCCTCCTCCAGGACCCTGATGATCCTCAGGGAATATCTGAGGTTGTGCCACTCTTTCAGGTGAGTTTGACTGAATGTTGGAGAAATCCAGATTGTGGTCTCTGTGTGTGCACCAGTTGTCTAAGCATATTTTTATTCCACTACAGGTAGCTGATGACAGTTGCCTTTCCCTGGCTGGGCTGTAAGGGTGGGTGGCATTTGAAGTCTCACAGAACTACAGACTAGGGATGGGTTTTTTAATTTGCTTTCCATTCAAACAGCAGGGAGTTGTGTCTGTCTGAACCCAGCCAGGAATTTGCATGAACTAAAAGTCTTTGGCTCACATAGGGTGCTGAGGACTTGTAGAGCTTTCTGTGCAGTCCTGTGCTCAGGGTTGCCACCATAACTCTGGCATTGTGCTGGAGTTGATTTTTCTCTCAGCTCTGTGTACCAAAAGTTCTCATAAAACCTCCTTGGCATTGGAATGACTTCTCCTGCCTGACCTGCTGACAAAGATCATGGTACAAGCCGTGACCAATTTGCTTAATGTATAATAACTTGTTTGTGTTGCCGTTACCTTGTCTCCCCTCTCTCTTCTCTTGCTAACATGTTCTGACTGTTCATAATCCCATTTTTGGAATGGATTTGCTTTGTGTGTGTTCATGCCTAACACAGCAGTGCCCTTATCCTTGAGGGGTGGTAAGCAGTGCAGTGGTACCTCACTTCTCAGACTGCTGAGCTGTACAGCCCTCTCTGCCCTTAATTCACCTGCTGCTGGTGACTGTTTTGTAATCTGCATACAGTTTGTGACTGGGTACAGTCAGTCTGCAGCTTATATACTTCTTATATGCCTATATGCTATTATACCTATACTTAGGAGTATAAATAGTCTATTGCATTGATAATTGCTGCTAACTCAGTCCCACAGCTGTAAAGATGCTCAGTAACAGTAATCTATATCAGATATTTCTCATATAGACAAGGGAAAAAGTAGATTTGCTGGAAATCAACAGCTACTAAATTCCAGATAGCTGCATTCAAGTACCTGATTTTAGTTAGATACGCTCCTTTCCAGGTTCAAAGAGTATGCCTAGCATTTGTATTGTTTGTTTGTTTGTTCTTTTCTGTTGTTTTTTATTTTTTTATTTTTTTACCTTTCAACTTGGAAGAGTTTTATTTTCATGGAAATACCTTAGTACTGGTAGAGTTGACTCCATCAGCAAAGGAAGTATGGAACTCTTCCATTTTGAAATTCAGTACCTGTCTGTAATTATTATTTTAACATGCAAGATAGTATGTTAGTTTTGAAAGAGCAGTGACTTTAGGAACTTTATTGTGTCTCCTTCCTTGGATTTCTCTAAGTTATGTCAGCCTTCAAAAATACTATTTCCTGTGTCACTCAGCCCAGGAGCCCTACTGCACTGAATTGACCTTTTGTTCTCTTAAGCAAGCAACTCTTGCAAGGAGGCATTTGATGGACTTTACACAGTAATGCTATTTTGGGAGCTCAAAAGTTACAGGATCATAGGAACTGTGGAACCATGAAACTTTCACTTCCTTGTTGGTTTTAATCTGGTCCAGGTTAGAATTGATGAAAAATCATTGTACTTTGACCACTGTTTGCTGTTTGGGTAAAATTAATTGGTATTTCAGTTCAGAGCCTGATTCTCAATTGTTTGACTTCTAGAGCTCCAAGCCACGACTGGACTGCTTGATAGAAGTGTACAAAAGTTGTCAAGAGATCCTGGAGCAGAGGAAGACAGCTCCACAATCAAGTGAAATAAAATAGCTGAAAAAAAAAGCAGCAAACTTTCAGCAGGACTCAGAGGGACACATGGAAAAGCAAGCAAAAAAAATCTGCCCCATAAGCAGAACTCAGACAGAAAACAGTTATTCTTGCCTCTCCAGAAAAGAATTATGGGGAAATAGGGCAAAGGGAGACAAGAAAATGCATCAATTTTTTACTCTTTTATGCATCTGAAAATTATGCTAAAATTGTAAAATATCCTTGGCCGGACTGCCATAAGTATGCATTCTTTGTTCTTTATTTAATCCTTTATTTGAAAAACACACTCTAAATACCAAAGGTGATGTGTGGTCTCAGATAGTAACTTCCTGATCACAGGAGAATTTTGGAAGGGCAAAACCAGAAAATTAAACTGTTGGATTCAGTTGTGTTTAATGAAATAAACATAAGAGATCTGAAGACTGTCCTCTTCAGGGATCTGCTTGAAAGATTCCCCACGGGATGGGGCCCTAGAGGGAAGAGGTATCTGAGAAAGCTGATTGACAGTCAAGGATCATTTCTACTGAGGTCAAGAACAGTCCATCCCAATGAGCAGGACGGCAAGCAGAAATGCCAGGAAGCCTGCATGGATGAACAAGCTGCTCCTGGCAATGCTTGAACACAAAAACGAAGTAGACAGAAGGTGGAATTAGGGACAGGTAATTTGTGAGGAATGTAGCAACAACTTTTCGAGATGTAGTTAGAAAAGCTAAAGTCCCGCTGGAGATGAATCAGCTGAAGGATGTCAAAGGCAACAAGAATGGTTTCAGTAAGTGCTTAACTATCAAAAGGAACATTGCTGAATGGGGCAGGGCCTGTTGACACAGGACATGGAAAAGATGCGGCATTTAAAGGGCCACATCAGTTACTCTAAGAATATCAGGCACATGTGTTGTTGAAAATGATGCTAACGACAGTGTGAATAAAGTTTTATTGATCTCTTGTGCTACCATGTGCTCTTGGTAGTAACTTAAGGTTGGGAAATTCATCTTTGTTGATAACTTAAAGTGTCTGTAACACTTAACTGGTATTTTTCTCTCTATGTTCCATTAGTATAAATGAGGTGACTGAAGTGTCAAAACAAGAGCTAAACCTACAAGTTGGCAGGAGCCTATATTCATGCTTATTTTGCATACAATGCTGTACTGTGCTTGTCCACATAATCTGTAAATGAACACTTGGCACCATACCATCATGCAATAAGGTAGAGATAAGGGGATTTGTGGTTTTTTTTCCCACAGTGCTACAAAGTTTGAAAGACAGAGGTTAGCTCATGTCACAGGAAGTATTCTGGTTGTCCAAGTGAAAGGCAGCAGCTTGGGGATGTACCACTGCCTTTTGTGTCATAAAAGATGTCTCAACAGAGTGGACAGAGTCATGGGCTCAAGACTGCTGGGAATACTGACTATGCTGTAAAAATCCCATGAAGCCCTTAGAATGTGCACTGAAGAAATTATGAGGAAGCTGTGTCACAGCAGGAAGTCTGAAAGATTGTTTCAGCAATCTTTTGAAGGAGTGCACATCCTGTGCCCATGGTGTAGTCATCCACTTAAGCTGAGAGAAGATCAGCCGAGAGAAATAAGGAATCAGTCTAGGGCAGTTTGGTACCAGCTATGGTTCATGCCTGGATACCAAACACAATCTACGTTCATTTTTGCTTACATCAAGAATATTTTGGCTTTTAAAATAGTTTATTGCATTCTGAGAATAATGCACATTTAAGTCATGGTTAATTCACAAGCTGCAGTTTATTAAGAACAAACATAATCTCACAGTATCTTCCAGACAGCCTTTTACTTACACACAGCAGTTAGGAACACAAAGGCTTTTGTCATCTCATTCTATGCTGCATTAACAGTCATTTCCAAAAGCATTGATTAAAATAAAAAATTATTTTCTCTACCAAAGAATCATACAAAGTAGGTATCTACACAGGGTGGGGTGTTTGAAGACAGGCAAGCTATAAATAGGAGGGGTATGTGCAGCCATCAGAGTGGGGTGGTCCCTGAAACACTCAAGTATTGGTGAATATTTTTAAGAAATAAGGAAAAAAAAAAAAGTTTTGTGTATCATGCTTTTCAATTTAAAGTGCAATTGTGGCAGAAAATAATGAGTTTCAGGAGAGCTCGTGTTTATTTAACATCTCTGGTTCCTGTTTGCCCTGGTGCAAGTCTCCTCAAGTCTCTGAGGACATGAGTGGTAGCACTGTGAGGAAATACAGCCTGCGAACTGGAGACTTCTATGCCTTGAGCATTCCCAGTACTGGTGACAGCTCCAGCCTATTCTGAAGCAGCTTTGTTACTGGTGGGATACCAGAAGCAAACTGTCAAACAGACCTTCAGATACAGAGGAAATTGTTAGGCACAATTCCTAATAGGTGATAGAGTGAGGAGGAGTAACACTTTGTATATTCAGACTGACATAGCTGTACTAAGATAATTGTGAGAGAGGGGAAATACAAACTACTGGCAGGATATATAGAGACTGGAAAGTATCTAAGGGAAAAAAAAAATGACTAAATACCTTCTGAAAGTTATTTTCAGCTCAGAAAGCTTCTACCCTTTTCTGTACCTTCAAGGGATGGTCTTTCAATTCATAACAAGTGGGTAAATTACAGTATGTGCAAATCAGGTAGGTCTGCCATACTGTTTCTATAACTCACCATGGGATATTTTGGGGTTTGGTTTGTTTTGTTTGGTTGTTTGGGGTTTTTTTGTTTCATATTATGAAGATGCTGACGAGGGATTGCTTAGAACAATTTTTGTCTGCCCCCTGCTCTTCTCTTTTAGTTTGTGGCCTTGCACCCATCATAAGCATGAATAAAACCCCCTTGATGTATCAGCTCCCTTGTGTGCATTAGGTGGATGTGTCAAGGTTGGTGGCAGGTACTAGGGAGTAAAAACACTGGTATGGTTGGTTTGTTTATTTGGAAATAACTGGTTTGCTATTACTGACTTCTGTCTAGTGGTTGGATTCACACTGTTCTAATTTGGAAAAGCTGCCTGTGAATGCATAATTATTACGAAGTTGGACGTGGTACTTCTCAAAGTGCAGTTATTCTTCCTTAGCTTTTTTAGAATGCTTATCAAAATAGCTGAACTTAAACTAAGTAGATTTAGATTTTTTATGAAGAATTGCTATTTTTCTTTTATTTGTTCAAAATTCAGTTACTTCATAATGAAGTCCCTTTGAAACAGATCAAAAAAAAAATCAAACCTACCAACATTCTTTAGGAAAGTCAGAAGAACATAAGCACACATTTGCTGACTACCTCCTCCATGCTTACGCTACATGAAGGAAGCAGGAGTTTGAAAGAAGCAGCTTCTGTCAAGTCAGAATGGCAGAGCTTGTCGGGAAAGATCTGTCCTAGTTGCTGAAAGACAGAAAAAGTATAAAATTTTCTTGCCTTGTCTTCCTTTGTCTGAGATAATGTGCAGTTCCAAACATATCTACAACAGTAGTTATCAGAAAGTCTTTGAAAGTGCTTGTCTGACAGTGGAGTATGTGACACACTGAGGCCTGCCCTGCAGCAGCAATCTAATGTTCATCTATTGCATAGAACAGGATCAGTTTCCCAAATGCATCGGTCCTGTAGGTGGCAGGGCATCCTCTGACACTGTTCCAGTCCCATTGCTCTGAGTACTCTACATGCAAAGACCCTAGACTTCCACCTTTATTAAAAGTTGAAAATGCTCTTAAATACTGCTGAACTCTAATTCTGTACTCCCTATTTCAGGTCTGAAATCACCCTTGATTTGCTTCAGAATCATTCTTGTGAGTTTAATTCCTCTTCCTTCTCAGCAATGTCTTTCTTTCATGTCTGAGCAAGGACACAGAAGATTTTGTTTTTTGAAAGCTGAAAATGGGAAGGATCAAAGAAAATGTATGTATTTCTAAGGCAAGGCAGTACAGTAGGAGAGGGAAGAATGAATGCAGATGTAATGATTGGAGCACTGTGCAGGCAAATGACCTGAGGAATGGTATTTTGGATGGAATGTGTCATGGAAATGAAACCCCTGCACAGTCCCCCAAATCACCTTTTTTTTTGTTTGTTTTTTTAAGGGGAAGTACACTGCCTCTGTCTCTAAGGAGCTTTGTATACTATTATGGAAAAACAATTAGAGCCTGCATTAATCTGTGGTATATAACCAACAAAATCAGCTCATGTGGAACAAGACCTTAGAGCAGGGTGGGCCCCTTTGTACTTCGGGGTGTGGAAGGAAAAAAGCACCGATTTTCAGTCTCCCAGGGCTTCTTAGCAGGTGTTCTGCTTCGTGAGGGCTGTGTGGAAGACAGCAGTGAAGGAGTCGAATGATAGTTAATGTAGCTGGCAATGAGAAGTGTTGCTTCAACAATCTGGGGAAAAGAGAAAATGATTAACTGTAGGTCAAGTAGAGGTAAGAATGCCCTTTGATTTTTAGAATCTATTGACTGCATAGCTTTTGTAAATGTCTTTCTCCCATGGAATTGTTCAGTTTTAAAATGAAACTCTGTCTTTAAGAGTTAGTAGAATAAGTCTCTTGTTGAAAGGTTCCAGCTTACAAAGGATTTGTTGAATATATATTGCTAGTGCAGTGGTTACAAGTACCAGTCCCCAGGGCTTGTACAAAATACCCAGCCCTGATGCTGCCAGCTGGAAAGAAACTGATGTTTCATTTGTACTTACCTTTGGAATTGCCATTGTGAAAAGGAGTTTTTCAGTGCTATTTTTTCCAGAACTTCTTTCTTTCATTTGACTGACTACAATCATGAAGTCATCTCGACAGCCTCCAAAGGTCAGCACAGAGGAGTATGAATAAGCAACCTTCAAATGCTGCAGGCAGAGAGTTTGAAAAAGTCATAGTTGTGTAAAAAACTCCAAATGTCTACCTTAAACTAAGATATTAGCTTATATTGCTATTTCCTGCAAGAACACCGGGTCTCCAGCAGTGAAGGGCAGCAGAAGGCACTATAGGTAAGAGCTGGCAGAGAAAGTTCAAGTGAGAATTGCATTTCTAGTTTTCTCCTGGTGTGCCCAATGCCTCACTACTTCACAGTACAGATCTAGTTATATTCCAGATGGTGGTAGTAAAGCACACACCACTGAGATTTTGCAAGATGTATGAATATGTTTGCTGCCCTACCTTACACTGTAGCTGTAACTTTCCTTTACCTTTGTTCAAACATAACACTGACTTCCCTCATCACTGACTTTAACAAACTAACTTTTGGATCCATTTAAAGTTAAAGAAAAACTGTTAGTGACTTTCACTGGACTTAGGGGAATGTCTTTCTGTGCTAGGTAAGGTATTCTTCTTAAACAGTGTTCCTCAACATACCATTGTGTTAAAATCCAGTATGCTGATACCATCTTCATTCACAGCTATCCAGACTGGACAGTCTTCCAATGAGGAAGGCAAAATAGGCTAGAGAGAGAAAATTATTAATTCAGGTATTTCTTGACCACCACAGAATGATGTTTCTGATCTAAATGTTGAGATTTAAGGATAAAGTGGAGATGAGAAAAAATCCTAAACACTTACTGGTGTGGCCTGGTTTGATTTTGAAGACAGCTTTCCCCAAAATTTGGAATAACAACGACAGATTTACATACACTTTTTAGAGTTGTGACACAAGAGGATAACAAAGCCTTTGAAATTAATTAGAAGCCATTATTGTGGTTAAAGCTGAAGGAAATGCTAGGACAGAGGAACAGCATGGCAGCTCTGCTCAGCATATGCATTTATACTGCTCCTATCTGTCAGGAAGGCAGTGAAACCTGCTGGTTTCTATACCAGTGCACCCAATACCATCATATCAATGCCATTTTGTTTCTTACAGAATCTTATGGCAAATGTGCATCAATTGTTTGTTGAAGAAGACTTGTTATGGCTAATGATACAAAATCTTTCCTGGGGATCTGCTATTACATGGCTAGTGCCATAGGCTTTGCTGTTTAACTGCTGAAAAATTATAAAATATGTTAATAATGAGGAATACCAACATTATTTCACCTGTGGGTGGACCTATTTTCTATGCTGATTCTTCAGTACACTCAATTATGTATTCTGTCAGTAACCTCAAGTACCAGTAACCTGTTGTGACACTAACCTGTTTTAGTCCTGACAGTGGAAACAACTGTCTTTTGAAAACTTCTTGTATATTTACTCAAGAGGCCCATCATTAGACTTTTTTTTTTCTGTAACCAGAGCAGCTTTGATATTAAAACAGGAGACATATAACCATGAAGAAGGCCTCCCTCAAGCTTTCAACAGCAGAAATTTCTGCTGGGATGGGGAAGATGGTTAATGCCAAAACAAGAGTTCTCAGACAGCCATTTTGTGCTAAGACATTAGTTCAGGCATGAGCAACAGGTACAGAGCTCTAGCCTGGAATGGTGTGAGGGATGGTACAAGCTTCTGGGGGAAACACTTCCTGCAGCTGTTCTTTGCTCTCCCACTGATGCCTGTGGGCTGGTAGCTTACCCAATGTGTACTTCCAGTTTTGTTTGTGCAACAGGACATTAGCAGTGCTTGCCTCTCTCTTGTGGCAAAGAAAGCAAGCAGTTCTGTGTCAAGCAGAGAATAGGACTAAAGTACCCATTCTCCTTATAGCTGGCATCAACTGCCAGGTGTTATTTAGGGGGGACTCCTCCCTTCCTCTTCCACTGTGGTATGTAAATATTATTTTTTACAATACCATTGCAGCCTTGTTGTCCAGGAAAACTCCTGCCTTAGAAAGCTTTGGCAAGGCTTTTGTAAGGACAGGTAGTACTCTGTATTATGATCCGCTGACACAGCTAGGGAACCTTCCCTATTTATTTACTGAACACTAGCAACCCCTGGTGGTTAAAATATACCTGTCTTCCTTCTTTCAACCGATATGGTACCAGGGCTGCTCATTCAGAACAGAATTGATCAATTTTTTCCCTTTCTGAAGTAGAAGCATTTTCAACCTGTGTTACTAAAGACTGGAGGTATGTCTCTGCTCAGATAATTCACTTATTGGAAACAGAAAAAAAGTGTGCTCCAGTTACCTTAGCTGCAAATATTTTGGTTCCAAAGAGAGGCCATTTCCGGGCCACTGTCAAATAAATTCGAATGCATTCTGGTGGAGAGCATCCCTGCAGCACCATCCACTTGGTCGCCAGCCTGTCTGTCAGTTGCCTTTGGGAATCCAAGACACAAGACAGTATTATTTACTAATGTCTTCCAAGGAAAGATGTGTAAAATTAGAACAGTTAATAAATGTACCTCTTTACTCCAAAAGGGCCTTTCTACACAGCACTTACAGACAAGGTTGCTAGCACTGTCAGTTCCACAACCTGAATTTATCTTAGCTTTTCTCTACTTTCTCACCTTTCTCATACCTTGCCTGTAGTATGTTCTATATGGAGTGGCAATATATATTAACTTGATTTGGCTCACTAGGGATAGTTTGGCAGCTACCTTGCCACATGCAGATGTAATTTGCATCCAAAAGGAGGTAACTGTGTTAGTTCCACCATGGCATTCCTAAGTAGCTTAGGATCTGTAGGAAGACCATTCTCTCACTTTAACTCAGATAGATCTGAGATCTGTGGCAATATCTGAATTTTGTACTTGAGTTCTCTGCATTGTGTATGAGAATTTCTAAGTCAGAACATCAAAAAACCCTGCCAAAATACGTCCTACCAGAATTACTGCATGGCCTGAAGCAACCCATATGAGCTGGGCTTATGGCTTAATGCAAATGTTAGGCATCTGGATTCAATTGACACTTGGGGGAAGTGTAAAGCAAAAACTCAGAGAATTCATCTTAGGCTTGGGTTAGTTTGCCAAAACTGAGATGCCTAATTTGGAAGTGAAAGGCTTAAACTTCTTGTCTATGGCAAAATTAGTTGGTGATTTGTCTCTTTTAATATTGTTTTTTCTTTTAAGGGAACCTTTTCCTGACACTTTTGTTTTGTTTGAGTTTCTACATCAAATAATCTTGACAGGGCTCCTTGAAACTTCTTAAATGTAAAAACAATTTGGTAATTAAAAGCTGATTTCAGTGCAAAGTACTGAAGAACCAACAGCTTACCTGAGCTGTTCAGGAGTAATGTTTTGCTTGTAGTGTTTGGGGTAGAATTTATCTAAAACCTGGTGGAGAAGATGCTGCATTTTCAGTTGGGATGTTCCCCCAGGACTTGAAGATCCTGGTCGATCCAAATCCCCATATTCCACCTAAGACAACATTATAGTTTATAGTGCAATAGAACTATGATATTTTAATGCAGTAGAACATTCTATGAATTCCCATACTGATAACTACTGTGTTTATTAGTCATGCAAAGAGACACAGGGGAACGTTGTCTACAACAATCACAGTAAATGCATACAAAAGAGTAGCCACTGAGGACATGACTGCCCAATGAATTATCTACTGATCTAAGAGAGTGGAATATGATCTCAGCCAGGTGTTTGTTGTGAGGAGACACATCCCTATAAACTGCCAGGATTTGGGGATTTATTTTTCAATTGGCCAATTAAAACAACAGCATATTTGTAAAGAGTTTGGATCATGTCCACAGCTTCTTCACCTCAGTTTAAGCTGCTTTAACAAATACAACACTCAGTTTCAGGTCAGTAAAAAACTAAAAAACTGCTTATCATGCCCACAACCCACAATGTGTGTTTTATGTGATAAAATACTAAATGCAAGACTGGGCACCTAATGGAGGATCTTAGAAGATGATCTTCCTGAACAGGAGGGCATTGGCAGTGCAAAAGGGGAAGTTTTTACTATTAATGGAATTCTAGTGGTGGTACTATTTCCACATCTCTACTAAGATACTAATTGGAGCAGGTCTGGTCATAGTCCAGCCTCAGTCTGTTTTTTTCCAATATTCTTCTTGAGAAGGAAAGGGAAAGCACAGCTAGAGCAAATTTCCCTGCAGCAAAAGGTGTTCTAACATATGTAGGCTACTATAATGTGTCTGTCATGGTACATCTGACGGTGTGTTTATTTGATACATCACACTGCATGTTTGATGTAAAAGGGAGCTGCTTAGTCAAACATAGTGTACAGCTGAAGGAGGACAAAGGAGAGGATTTCAGCCATACTCACCTGAGCCATTAGAGCCACCATTTCCAGAGCTAATTCCTTATTAACAGGAAACCTTCCATTGGCTATTTCATTGCTCACTTGGAAGGCCAGCAGCAACCGCTCACGGTCAGTCTCACCTTTGGCCTGGCTCCGAAAATATAGTCTAGAAAGCAGAGAGGATTGTGAAGGTAAAAAGATACTGTGAACTGAAAGTACAGCTGGGAACTTGAATTAAGATGAGGCAAAATTAAAATGTGTTTTTGTTTGGTTTATTTTTCATTGAGGGGATACTAGACAGATTTGGAAGCTGAGGTGCTTCCCTTATGAACAAGATTTAAGCAAGGAAGCTCAAAACATGCTTTCTAGCTTGGGAAGCTATTTGAATTCTGTAAGCCAACCACTTCTAGACAGTGAACCCTTACTAAACACAGCTAAATCAGTGTTAATTCATCCCCATCAAGCACAGACAGGCAATATTTAAATTATTGCCTTCTCTGCTTATCACAGAAAAGAGAACTACCTCTGGTTTACATGTATAAACTTCTACAAGGCAGACTTGTAGACTTGCCAGCTTGAATTTGACCACTTACACTGAAGACTTATTAAAAAATGATTCTGTTTGTTTCAGCAGGAAATAGGACACCGAATTAGCAAACTTTGTTTAAGGAAACATGCTTGAAAATCAAAGCATCCTATTGTTTTTTATTCCATGCATACTTGGAATTTTTTGACATGGTATAGCAAGATTACTAGTTGGGGTTTAGAACACCAGCTTGGCGAATGCTTCCCAGAACCATTCCTCATACTTACAGCAACTAATTCACATATGAATTTCAAGCTACATCTATGACTATAAATTCCACAATTCCACTACATGAGATATTCATTCCAGTGGATCAGTTTATAGTTTATTTATTTTTATGTCGCTTTAAGATTAACTACACTATTAGGACCATATTGACCTTACAAATGGCTTATCAGAGTCCTTGGTGTTAGAACAGTCCAGCCTTGGAAAGACCTAATCAAAACATCCTTGCTGTCTAGCCTATGCACATTCCAGCCCAACAAAATAATACTACAAAGTTTCACTCCTAAAACAAATACAGCCTTCTGGGTCAAAAGCAATAACTTCTGCTTTCACCTCTATTATACCAACTGACAAAATTGACAGAAATTTGTTTCCACCATTACAGTCTACAAAATCTTCATATGTTCAATATTGAACTCTGTTCAGTTTTGGGGCAGGCTTTGTTTTGCCTGCAAAGAGAATTCATTCCTTTTTCTCATACAGCTCTTTACTGGAATTCCGAATTCCTACCTGTATTATAAGTGATTAACTAATCCCAATTTTTTATTTAGATCTTTGTCTTGTACTTCCCTTCTCTACCATCTTTCATCATCTAACTTTCAACATCTCCTTCTTTACAAAGTTTGGGCACTGCTACTACATATCTCTTGTACAGCTCATATGATTTAGAACATTGTTCTTTGTATCTTTTTAATTTTTATGACTGTTCACTTAATTGCAAGTTTCGGCATACTTGTTTTCACTAGTGATTTTTCCTCTAGGTTTCTCTCCCTCTCACCTAACACACCATTTTCAATCATGTCTTAGGATCTAGGGAAATGAAATTGTGCCAAGATGCCTTATTGTGCTACAGCTAGCTATTAGCTCATTTTAAGTCTATTCTGCTATTGCAAAGTGGTTTCGGTTTTACCCCTAGGCCATGTGCTTTTGTATATGTAACCGACAAAACCCATCACATATCCTGAAGGATTTAACTGCATCTTAGCTAAAATAGTTTTGGCACCAGTGATGTTACTAGTCATCTACACAGATATGTACAGTCCAGAGTGTCTAATTAACAGCAGTAGTAAGGCCACCCAACAGAAGACAGTACCTGTTCTTATAGGTCAACTTTACAATTCTTGTGCCACCTTCATATTTCCCAGGATGCAATTCTTTTAAGGCTTGTTCCCATTTAGAAATGACATCACAGATCTTTAAAAAATATCAAGGAGAGAGGAGACACAGACTGAGGTGAAATATATAGTCAAGGCTTGAGGGGAAAGTAAGTGAACAAAATATCATGAAACATAGAAGATAAAGAAACAGACTGGATCAGCATAAACACAGCTCAAAGTGACAAAACACATCCTTTTTCTATTGCACAGTATGTAAAAATTAAAGCATTCCAACTGAAAACTCCAGCTCTAACCTGTGCAGGGGGACACATGAATTCTGGTCTGGTAGCAACTCTTGTGGCTATGTCTTTGTTAGCAAGTAGCAAAGCTCAGGAGGAACAGATCTGCACAGAGAAACACCCATTCCTAAGTCTCCATGCCTATGCTAGTAGTCCAACTGAATTACCTGAAAGCCCACTATTTTGTTGAATGATATCTTCCAGTTCATATTTCATGTAAAAAGAATCAATTTAATGCTCACAGATTATTCCCTAATGTGAGTGAAATCATGGTTAATATGAATGATTGGTAGGTTTACTTCAGAAGTGCCCTCCTGAGCCAAACTAAAAGCAGTAGCATGTCTTCTGAACAGCAGCAGAATGTCTGTGGCTATACCAAACCTTTGGATGTGAATGTCCAAATTTTGGGAATGTTTGGTCCTAGATTCCAACTTTGCAACTCAGACATATTTTTCATAATAACATGAATTTTTTGTTTTGTTTTGTTCCATTCAGCTCCCCCTGGTTATTCTAGTCCTTTTACAAGTGGTCTATTGAAGGCCCCTACTTCTCTTTTGATGGCATCTCAATGACAGGAATGTGAACATAAGAAGCCACATGACATACATAATCAGATCTCTAAACCTCTCTTATGCTACTGAGATTTACTGGTCATTATTTACTTGCCAAGGCAAAGTGATGCCTTGGATTGTCTCAAGCTCCTTTATTTACCCTGCTACCTCATCTCTCCAGATGGTCCAACTACCAGCAAAGGTCCAGATACCTGATTACCTGTATCAGGCCATGAAAACAAACTATATAATTTGGCACTGTCTGTGGTAGTTTCCTTTCAAACCATCTATTTCAAAGTTATTGTTATCTTCTCCCTCTGTTGCTTAATATTAAATTTTACGTCGTGTAAAATTGATTGTTTAAGTTCCCTACAGGCATCAGGACCTCTTCAAAGTTGTCGCTACAAGTATTCCTCCATTAATGCTGTCTGACAAATTATTCTCACAGATTTGTACCAAAATCTGACGGGTCTCGTTCATGGCAGCCAGCCTGCTCAATTAATTCAGCTGCAGCATGAAAAAAAATCTCCATATGAAAGTCACAGGTGCTTCCTTTTTTCCTTTGATCTGGAGCACTACACTCTTTCTTAAAGTCATTCTCAGTAGAGCTTTATCCCCTAAGTATGCTTAACAACAATGGAAGTCTGAGTTATCTGGAGATAGCAAGGAGATGCTTCATAATCTAACAGATGGAATTTATACAGACAGGCCGAAAGACTCACAGCCTAACACAAATTTGTCTCAATTAGGAGTGTCACATTTGATGTCAGTTGTGATATCTGATCATGCTGGCTAGCTCAGTCATGTTTCAATTCTGTAGTCAAGACAAATTAAACTTTAATATGTGCTAAAATCTGAGTCAGACTTTTAAAAAATCAACCAATTTATCACCTACTAAAATAGATGTTTCTATTAATAACTATATCAGATTAGGCTAGCTAATTATAGAATCATAGAATCATTTAGTTTGAAAAAGATCTTTAAGATCAGCAAATCATCAAACCAGGACTGCCAAGTCTACCACTAAACCATGTCCCCAGGTGACACATCTACAGATCTTTTAAATACCTCCAGGGGCAGTGATTCCACCACTTTCCTGGGCAGCCTGTTCCAATGCTTGAAAAACTCTTTCAGTGAAGTAATTTTGCCTAATAGGCAATCTAAACCTCCCCTGGAGCAACTCTGGGCTGCTTCCTCTTGTCCTGTCATTTGTTACTTTGGAGAAGAAACCGACTCCCACCAGGCTACATCCTCATTTCAGGCAGTTGTAGAGAGCAAGAAGGTCCCCCGAGCCTCCCCCCCAAGCCTCCTTTTCTCCAGTCCAGGCTAAAGAACCTCATCTCCTCCAGCTGTTCCTCATCAGACTTACTCTCCAGCTAAAAGTCTCCAGACCCTTCACCAGCTTTGTTGCCCTTCTCTGGACCCACTCCAGCACCTCAATGTCTCTTATTTTGAGGGGCCCAAAACCAGTGCTGAGTCACTGGAGGCAGTCACTTCCCTGGTCCTGCTGGCCACACTGTTTCTGATACAGGATGTCATTGGCCTGCTTGGCCACCTGGGCACACTACTGGATCATGTTCAGATGGCTGTTGACCAAGAGCCTCAGATCCTTTTCCTCTGAGCAGCTTTCCAGCCACTCTTCCCCCAGCCTGAAGGGTACCCCAGCTGCATGGGGTAGTTGTGACCCAAGTGCAGGAATTAATATTTCATCTGTGAATATTAATCTAGATAAATAATATCCAACCTTATTTGATCTTAATTCATTAATAAAGATTTATTAACCACTTAGCAATCCTTCAAACATGTATACTAAAGTTAGCAGAAGAGAAAAATAAATACCTTCATATTGCCAGGCAAACAATGTTCTAAATTTCTGCCAGAAGGATCATCTGTGAACAGAGAAAACCCCATATGGGATGGCTTCCTCATTCCTGTTTCCTGGTTCAGTCGCTGGATGAATTCATCAACTGTTGAGGAACCATCAAAACCTACAACCTGCAATGAAAGAGCACTTAACTGAGGATACAAGGATTGTGACCATTGATAGGTATCACAATTAATGAAGGGGTCTTCCTGTATGGATTAGCATCTCAGAATTAACTGCCAGCTCCAGACACAACTCTTGTGTATCGTCTCCCTTCATATCACATTCTTTCCCATATTAAGACATCTCTGCCTTTTTCTCAGCTACCTTTTCTTCCTAAGATCTGTAGAATGAGGGATGAATTCCTTTCACTTTCTTGGAGAATCAGCTAAAACAGCAAGGAGGAGAAGCAGTGTTTATCTCCCAATACCCGAAATGTATAAATACCTTGGTGCCACCCACCCACAGGAAGAAGGCAGGTTATGGTGCAGTCCTCCAGTGCCCAGAAGAAAGGCAGCTGTGGTGGCTCACCTGGTACGTTCCATTCATGAAGTGCACTGGGATGCTGAAGGGGAGTGAGTGGTGGTAGGGATTTCTCAGCAGGATGGACACGATCTCCATCCGTGAGGGCTTGGCTTCCCGCTCTCCAGCCTGCACCGTGCGGTCTACTGATCTCTGGCAGTAGATGGCATACTTGCCTATCTCACTCCTAGGCAAAGAGGGAAAAAGAACCACAGGCATGCTGCAAATGCCATGTCCTCTTCAATTTCCCATGCCATGACAACACATTCCTCCCTCAGGCTTTTGCTCAAGCAAAGATATGTCTCTATGCAGATACACTGTTCATCTGAACAGAGTAACAGCTCAAGTGAAAAGCTACAACACAAACCTGAGCTCCAAGGACCTGTAAAACTAAGGCAGATAATGGACTCTCTAGGAAACACAAGAGTATTCCCTGCTTCTGTGTTGCCTGGACACATCCTCATCTGTACCCTGTTGCCATCACAGTATCTGTCAAGACCAATTCACCCTCAAACTTGCTATCATGCCAGTGGAATTTAGTTACTATCATGTCAATTCCTGGTAAATATTGAGTTGTATAATCCTGTGAGACTAATGCTTACAAGCTGCATTTATTAATTTACATGACTGCACAAATTGTAGGTTTCCATTAACCCATCTGCCAATCAAGAGACTTGACAGAGATTCCAAAGAAGCTTAGATTTGTTGACAGTTCAATACAGGATAGGCATAGTTACCAAGATGATCAATTTACTGTCTACTGAAGAGAGTGCTCCATTGAACAGTATCAAAAAGATGTAAGTGTCTCTAAAGCCAAGCAGGAGCGGTCAACTACACCTTGCACAAAAATCTTAAGAATGTATACATTCAATAAGTTCTGAAATGGAAGGATTTATATGGATTTGTAACTATGCTATCACTTTGCAGGGGAAAATAATTCCATTCAAGATTCCTTCAGGAGCTCAGTACATGATTAAATTTCTAGTTAAATCCCTACAAGCAACATGGAAGTCAGGAGTTCTGCCTTTTCCCTGTAGCAATATATTGCTCATCTCCCCTGTAATGAGCTTGGACAATATTCTAATAGATAATCTTGCTTCATCAAGAAGCTGTTATGTCTGGTTTCCAGATGCTCCTGAGCCCTGTGACTTCTCACTTAGAACCCTGCCCCATTTTTCTTCCTCTCTTAGAGACTGGATATGTACACTGAGATCACCTTTCATTAAAAACAATACCTAGAATTAAGATCTACAATTCTTCTAATCAAGATCTTTTAATACCTAGAATAGATCTGGACCATAAGCATTATGAAGTCTAAACATTCTAGTGTCTCACTTTCTATGTGAAACAGGGAAAGTATATCTACTTAACTGGTCAAGAAACAGCTGTATCTGCTCCATCCAAAAAGAAGAAAGTACTCATAGAGCTAGGCAGAAGAAATCATGCTAAATCCCATTTAGCAACTGCTCCAAATCTAAGCTAAGCTATAGGTGAACATAAGCACATTTTCATGTAATTTCTGGGTTTTTTTTCTAGCCCTAATAATTGTTTCATAGCTGGATCATATAAATAAACTTCTTTATTTCTGCTTGGAGTGTATTTGTTCACAAAGGTGCTTTTGGGCAGACCATCAGCACAGTGGAGCTCGAAGCTGATGTAATAAATCAGTTTTACATGGCCCAACAAATCCTTATGAAATTCAACAGTCTCCAATAGTAGAGCAGTTCCACCAGTGAGTTGAATGGGCCCATCAGGGAACTGGTAATGCACAAGTTTGAAGAGATGGTTCCTAGTACTACACAAAAGATCCCTAAGATGTTGTCTTAGCAGTTGGAGAGAAAACCTGAACACTGAGGAGTGCCCAATACCTGTATTTTTGCTTTTGAGAAAAAACAGCAAATGTGAGGCAACATTTAAGAAAATAAAATATTTGATAGGAGTACACGTTTCCTTTGCAGTGCCAAGAGACTTTTAGCTTGAGTTCCATGGCAGATTTAGGATTATTAACTGAACATAAATATTTGTTTGAAAGGATTTTTTACTTTTTTACTTTTGTCTTAACAACAGTGTATTTTTGCAACAGACAACTAGACATCTCTAGCTGTGACCTCCCCGCTAAGGACACAGTGAGAAACATTGAAGACCAGATCACCATGGAAACAAAGAGCACAGCACGAACAGTGGAGAACAACTTCTTGCTGTTACCATAGTTACACACCAAAGAGGTAAGAGAAAACAATACTAGCCTATGTTTCAGGTTTGTTAGTTTTTCCTAACTTTTTTACAGTTCCCTGAGATGTTTTATGCCCCACTTTTGTTCTGTCACTTTGTCTGTAAATGTGACAGCAGAACATAATTACCTAAAATTTGAATAATTCATTCCAAGTAATTAGTTTGGTCTGTCTTTCTGTCAATAAAGGAAAGTACTTGCATAAGCAAAACACTTGCCAATGTAGCTCCAGTTATATCTATAAAAAGTTCTTTTGCTAGCATAGGTCATTCAGTTTTGTGAACTAGCTTCATCTAAGTGACAAATTAATGTGAATGGCTGAAGGGGCACAGCTTCATACTTCTGGGAACCTTCTGTCCTCCCTCTCAATATATATTTGTGAGTGTGCGTTCCAGAATTGCTTCCCTCTTTATCTGTAGTGGGTGCAAGAGGCAGTCAGCTGAGCAGAATGAAATACTGCTGCAGTCCTTACCTGGGGTCTGCATGTCGCTGCAAGTGCTGTTTGACGTACCAGAGGAAGTGATGTTGAGGCAGGAATAGAGGAGCACATAAAGCCAGGAGCTGCCAGCACTGTGAACACAAAACTAGACATCACTCTTCTTCTGTACTTCTTACCTGCTGTCTTCCACAGAATACTACAGCCAAAATGATGGATGGTAACTAGTGCTTTTTGGAGTTATGCTTTTTGGATGTGTAGTTCAAGATATTTCAGAGGGCAGTAATGGTCAGACAAACATCAGTATCTCAGTCTGGACTCTGAGAAGAGTTCTATATGATTGGCTACTCCTGAAAATTTTGACTTCTGAAAATTTTAGTGTAACCACAACTGAGTCAACAATTAAAACTTAAATTAATACTATGTAACTAAAAATCATAACCAAAAAAGCACTGGGAAATTTTATTTCAAATTAGATCCATTATTATTCAATCTGATTTTAATGTCTCATTTGAACTGGGAATATTGTAATCATGTATGTACATTCGTGCTGTAAGTTATTAATTTTATTTACCCAACAATTACAGTGCAAGATTCAGATTTCATGTTTAATAGTAATATTCATGACTTGTATGCTGTTGATTATCTAAAATGCAAAACAAAATTAATGCCGTGTGACAGTTATAGCAAGACAACACAAGCTATGAACTTTGATTCTGAATATGATCTGAATAGACCATTTGCAAGTGGAAAATAGTTACATTTAAACTAAAATTTATTTTTCAAGTAGTTATATTCTTAGTGTTCTTTGCAGATCAGTGCTGAGATTCTCTTTTCCCCAGCACATCTTTAGCATAAGCACGATTTTAGGAGAACCAGTGCCATAGCTACCAATTAAAAACATGGGATTAAAAGGAAAGTTTTTGCAGAGTGGCATACATAAAGAGGAACTGACCTGAATGACTGAGTGGTTCTGGGGTTGTCGGCAGCTGGTCTGTTTAACAAGCTGGCAGTAAATTTCATTCTGCAGCTCAGTATGTGTCAAGCACACCTGCAGTGCTGTCTGGGCAAGTGACACGTGGTAGTCAATAGAGGACGCCTCCACAGGAACGTTGATGAACAGCTGACAGGACTGTGCAAGGGTAGAAGTTAGTCAATGCCACAAATACAGCAAGTTTTCTCTGGTACTTTCCAGGCCAGGTTCACCAGATGTATTCATTAACGTACAGACAGTTAATAAATAACCTTGAGAGGAGGAAAGAGTCAATTCCTATTCCTCCTTCCTTAGTTATGGCAACTAGAAAGTTTACTCAAGCTCCCCCAGTCTAAGGAACTTAAAACTCAGCAAGAGAATTGGGGGGAAAACGAACTTCCTGCCTTCCATGCCTGTGTTTTACCTTGTTCACACTGTCCAGTCTCATTCCTGATCTTACATTTGGAGAGTGCAAAAACGTAATCTCCAGTTCTCCAGTGGCTTCACCACTGGTCTTACTGACACATCTGAGTTTGCCAGTTAATCGTTTCTGTTTCCTTCAGCTATTGGAGAGGAAAGAGGAAGACAAGGCTAATTTTGAAGCATAAAGTCTGTGGGGAGCATTACTCCTAAATCCAGATTCTGCACAAGAAAAGCTAAACCTCCAAAGAAGGAGTGACACTTAAAATCCAACAGTTCTCTTGTAATTGAATGAATCAGCAGGTCTGTCTAAAGCAATCCATAGTGACACTAAATGTTGTACAACACAGCCAAACAATGTTACTGCCCCAACAACTGAGCAAAATAACTGAAAACCATGCAATGTCCCTTTAAATACCTTGAAAAGTTTCAGGGCTTCAGTCTGTAGAGCTTCTGATGGCAGAGTAGTGAGGGATGTGTGCAACCCATCTTTGCTGTAGCACAACATAGGATGCTTCCACAGAGGAGAATCTGAGGTAGCAGATGGGCAAAAACATGCAGCGTCAGAAACAGGAGAGAGTGAACAGTATCCATGTTGACAAGGAGCCTTTCTGAGATGGCAAAGGAAGCAGCACTGCAGTAGGCCACATTATCTCTGGTGACACTTCTCTGATTTCAGCAATGCCCACCTTTGGATAGGATAAGGAGTCACCAGCAGCATTAGCCATCAGAACCGCTAATCAGAAGAAAGAAGTATTGGCATCCTCAGTCCTGCTACATCAGAGCTACTCATCAGCTGGATTCTGGTGAGAAGCTGCTCAGGTGTGTGTGTTCAAACCAGAGACATGAACCCTGCCAAGGGTAGCTGCCTGCAATGGGGGTCTTTTTTAGTGCAAGTCATTATTCAACAAGAAGCAAGGCTGATATATGGATCCAGAATATATGAGAGTGCAAGAAAATAGTTTTAAGTGTGAATGAAAATATTAATCCATATTTGAGAACATGGTGCAGAAACAGAAATGCATGAGAAGGGAACAAAGATGAGGAGGAACAGATGAGCATGGATGTATTTTTAAGGGTTTATATGTGCAGACAGAAAAACAGATGGGAAGGCAAATGTGTTTGAGTGTATTTAGAGAAAAGACCACGTGTTTGTATGGTCAAGATTTCCTGGAAAGGAAAATCAAGACCAACAAAGACAGGAAAAATAAAGAACCATTTCTTTGTTTTACTTTGAATTACTGTTACAGACATTTCAATGGCTTTGATAAATGATGTGACAATGTGATGGACTTGTCTGAGAACAAGGGGAGAAGGAGTCTATACCATAAGATGTACTACTGAAAATCTCCTTCCCTCATCTTTGACTGGATTAAACTGGGAATTGAAATTATTCTTCCTTATGCTTTGCTACCATGGAAGAGTTTGTTGTGCTTACTTACTAGGGTCTCCCTCTGCATCCAATAATTTTCCAATGAGCTGTTCATACGACGTGCCCACTGTGGCATTACTGCTACCAGCTGCAACGGTCAGATGGTACAGCCAGGTGTTCTAGGCATAAGGATGAGAACAGGATGGGTCAATTCAGACCTGTTTTCTACAAACAAATGGGCAAATATGGCCTGTTTGCTCATTGTTAGCAAAAGTCTCTTGCTCTCCAAAAAAAGGAGTCCCTTTTTGTACCTTCTCCTGTTTGGTTCGGATAAGTAAGTATGTGGGACTCTGGTCCTGTGGGTGAATCACCAATGTGCAATGGGATGAGAGAAGTCCTCCACCAGTGGTTTCATAATCTTCATCAGAGTCACAGGAACGGTCTACTTCTTCCACCTTGGACTCACGCAGAGGCAGATGCCCTAAAGGACACTATGAGGAGCAGAAGCACGTTAGATAAATCATCTCCCAGTATGGACAGGTAATACCGGGAAAGAAGAGCCAAGTAGAAATGCTGACAGTTCTGTAAAATGGAAGGAATAAATAATTCAATATTTAGCTAATGTAATCTTGCACTTCTAGATAATCTCTTCTTTCATAAAGTACTTACAAAGTGTATCACTACTTTTATTTTTCTTGGGAGAGCATCTACAGGTCAGAAGGAGACTATGCAAATAAAAAGATTTTTACTTTCCCAAAAGATACTGCTTTCTTCCCATTACACTTGAGGGTCAGTTGCTTAGTATCTTGAGCAACTGTTTTCAGACCCTGGTCAGACTTTCTACTTGCTTGCTACTGGAAAAGAAATACTTTTAAAATTTCATAAGTAGTTAGATTCAGACAAAGAGAGGGTATCTGCTGTGCTAACTTTGGAGGTCAATCCCAAATATGAGTCACAATATTTTTTGATATTCTAAAATTTGGGGTTTGACATCACCAAGACAAAGTAATGGACTATTGGGCAAGGTGTCCAGAAATGGAAGCACATTACACTGATTACCTCTCTCTTCCCAGAATGTTGATGCTATCTGTTTTCATGATGATAATGCAGGATCTATCAGCTGCTGTATAAAAGTCTGCCCAGAAGACTACACAAGACCAAATGGAGCAAGCGAGGAACAAGATACAGAGTGATCTGAGAAAGAGCAATTACTTGCCTTTTAAGTCTGCTGTCATTTAAGCTTAAAAAAATAAAATCAGGGAAAATATTGATTCTCTTTGTGGAACAGGTGCTGTTAAAAGAGAAGTACAAGCAAGAAAGAGACCTGAGATACAGAAGCAGTAACAGTAAAGAAAACTTCATAAGAAATAGGAAAGGAGGGTCCAGGAATAAAAGGAGAAAAAGGAATTACCTTATCTTCATGATTTCGATAGTAGTAGAAAGTTTTTCCAATCAGTGCACACCAGACCAGCTTAGAGTGACCATGCTTGACCTGTAAGGAGGACAAACACATCCATGTATCAGCAGTATTGCCAGAATGAGTCTCTAGGACTTCAATTTTCAATTTAATTCTCCCTTAAAACTTTGTATATGTTATTTGTTTTATTCTAATATAAGCTCCTCTCAAAACATACAGGGCACCCCTTCTAAAACCAGTCAAGTACATGAGATATAAGTGTTTATGAGAATGGGTCTAAGATTTTGTGAAGTGTTTTACTCACTCATAGTAACTTATCATTTCTGCATACTGAAACACACTATTAATGATAACCTTTTAAAGATATAAACGCATATCAGTTCATCTCAGCAAGAAAAGACCATGTCAACCTACAGTCTAGACAGTTGTTTACTACTGCAGATGAATAGCCTTCAGATGCAGGTTGTCTTTAGCCATCTTAGAACCTGACAAGACTTTTATTAAAATATTCACAGTAACTTGCAATGTCAAACAAATCTTTGGAAATCATATAAAGAATAAGAATTTTCAGCCATTGTTCTTTGCACTAACGTACCTGGAGTCTGTTGGGACAGAACTAAATGCTAACCTGGAACCATGCAAACCATTTTTTTTAAACTCTCCTATATGACCAAGTTAAAGATTAACTAAATGTGACATTCAACAGTGTTGTTTTTTTTTTAGTATGACATGCTGTGAATTCTGCTGAAGAAAAGCATACATTAGCTAGATATTTGTTATTACTACCTGACAGTCAGTACCTATCCCTTATCACTTATATAAATGTTTCACTCTGAAATACAGAAATCTACAGACACTTTACCTTCTTTCCCTACTCTTATAGAGAGTATTAAAATACTAATTTATTGCTCACATTTGCTGTGCATACCAAGAAGCTGGTACACTGTCAATTTTGAGCTAAACATAAAGTAAGAAATTTTATTTTACCTTGGTGAGCCAGCCTTTCACAGTAGGCTTAGCATCACTGTGAGGAACACCAACAGGACCGCTCACTTGTACTCTCAGAATACTCTGTAGGACATGAATCCATTCCTCCAGGATGTTGGGAGAGTCTGCTGTCAGGAAGTAGGTTCTCTTTTCTGTCACAAGCTGGAAGGAAAAGGAGTGAGAAAGTATGAAGCTGCACACCTAAAATCTTTTCTTCAGTTACTGAGTTTCTTTATCCCATACAGATTTTTTTTTTGGTCATTCAGGAGAGATTTTTTTGAGGGTAAGAAAAAGGATACTAATCCTCAAAGCCCAAGTGAAAAAACTGAAACTCAGATGAATCAAATTCTCATAAGCTTTCTTGCTGTTTCTGTTGGATAATGTGGCTTTGTGTACTCTCTCATGCTTTCTTGTTTCTCAGTGCTGCTGCTAGTTTTTCATTTTAAAGGAGACTACATGAATGTGGGGTTTTGCTGACTTCACTTTGCGTTGCATTTTGCTTTCATTACTCTGTGACTGAGAGGAAAGATGCTATAAATCTAATAGTATTAGGCCTTAGCAACTTCAGTCCCATAAGGGCAGAAGGTAGCTCACAAGCTAGGCCATGTACCTTTCAAAATATGAATGAAACCTAAATGCTGCCTTTCTAATTAAGTTAATAATGACTTAAAAGTGAACCCAGTGATAGGCTAACTTCTAATACTTTAGAAGTCAAATTCTAAAAGGAATCAAACTACTCAGATGTTTCTTCAGATCCTCCAGGCATGTAAAGTCAGAGATCTTGTGAGAGAAGTCTCTCAGAAAAATGCTAGGTATAGCTGGTTTAAACATTTTCCCCCACAGATTTCAAACCTTAACTCCTGCAAAAAAAAGGAAGTGTTGCGGTGTAAAATAGGACAAAAATAAATATTAATTTCTTTCAATTTCAAAAGGGTCTATTTGGCTTACAATTTAGCTCTTCCCTCATTATTAATTAGACTAACTGTTTTATGCCAGGAGACAGAGACCAGATAAAGTTAGCTCTTATCAATTGAGACACACAGTACCATTCAATCTGAATTAAGTGCTCCCTCCCTCAGCTACTGTGTTTATGGTTATGTTCAGAATAAAAAAGCAATGCCTACCTGGAATGTTTGGGACCCCTCACCCCTGACAATTTGGCATGAAGAATTCAGCTCCAGCTGCCCTTGTGGTTTGCGGATAACATCACTCTGAGGAAAGAAAAGCAAACAATTTTTTCAGTAGGAAACCTCAGATGGGTCTTAGATTACTTAAATACAGCATAATATGCATGTGCAGGTTGGAGTCTGCATTTGTGAGCTGGAAAGGACAGCCTAAGGTTGCCAGGTGAAATATAAGACTGTGTGATGCCATTGCAAAGGTCTCCTCAATAGTGGCAGACAATATAACAAGGGCAGTGATAGTATTGTTTTACGGAGTTCAGATTGGACATTATGATTAATAAAACAAAAGCAAGCCCAAACAAACACCAACAAACCAAACCCTTTCTAAGTGGGAAGGCAGTACAACACACAATAGGTACCAAGACAGTGCCTGAATTTCCACCTTCAGAAGTTTTCATGATTCAGCTAGACACCTTTTAAGTGACAAGTTTATTAATAATAATTTTGTTCTTCACTTGATGCATACAGTGATTCTTTCTGATGTTCGTAATGCTTTTCAAAACAGTGACATGTCTACCCAAAAGTGTTTTGTATATTAAATTTCTCTGTGCCTCTGCAGGGGAGGAAATGTATGCCAGGGACTTACTGGGGACTTGTAATACATGATTTGTCTATTTCTGAGAACAAACCACCGTCTTTTCCACGTCTTCACCTGACTGCCCATTTTCAGCAAGTAGCCTGATTTCTCCATAGGTTCCTGGAGGACAGAGCAAAGAGAAGAGGAGGTCATTTTGCAGCTCTCAAAATACAAATGAAAGTGTGCTGAAATCAAGCCCAGACATCTGCTGCATCTCCCATAAATTTCGCTTTGTTTAGTATCATCCAAAGATCATTTCACTGATTGTTTAATGCACTGTAAACTTATTTCTCTTCCTACCAAGGGTCTGATCTTCCAAATAGAAGTGAAGGCTGTCTCTATGCCATGATTAGACTCCTGTTCCTTGTCTGTTTGATCTTTTACATTAAAGAGTATAGCCTTTAATGCTGCCTGTTTTGAGGTTTCTTTCCTTTCTCCTTTCTTCCTCTGAATTTCCAAGTTTATTTTGTCCCAGAAGTGTAAGACCATCATTAAAATAGAACACAACTACAGGAAACCAATTATAGGTCATCAAGAAAGAATACAGTCCTTGATGCTTATACTTTTACCTAACCACATAATAGAAATTGCACCTTCTTCTGAAACATCAGATGGTGTTTTTTGACACCAATGAGCTGGACCAGTAGCCCAGTCTGTTACAACAACACTTTGCAGGGGGATTACCCAATATACTGCAGTTACACGTTTCTCTTTTAAGGCTGAGGCTCTGTTTGCACCCCCTTGAAACTTAGCAGTTACAGTGCAAGACTTACAGTGCAGATTCCACCATCAGTGGAATAGGAAGATGTTCGCTGTAGCTTATGTTCTGGCTCTGAATAGTCACCATCCAAGGAGTAGGCATCAGGAGGGATGGCATAGTCACTCTCAGAGCTCAGTGAGGACACAGATACACCTGTTCAAAATAAAGGAAGGGATGAGAATCATAGCTAGACAAAAGCATGCACTGAATATTGTACACTCCAAAATAGTTTTTGCATTCACAATTAAGGCCTTTTTTGGTTTGAAGGACAAATCAGATCAGACTTTGGAAACTCAAATTCCACTAAAGTGCCTTCTGAGGCCTCTTTTTAGTTCCCTAGGAAGGCAAGTAGTGAAAAGTGACTTTTGGATACTGACAGTGAAATATATATGAAATAATCAACAGACTTGTCATCTGAAAGAGACAATTTGTTTTCATCTGGGAATGCCCATTATAAAGTCTCTCTCGCCCCCCCCCCCCCCGATTTCAGCTAAGGAAAAGGCTTCTTCACTAGCAATGGGGCTTTGCTTTATGTCAGTCTTTTACCACAGGTACATGTGGTAAAAGATTCACAGAAAGCAATGCACATGGCAATGCATAGGCACATCAGCCAATGCATCACAACAGAAGTTAAGACTACATGAAATACAACTCTGTTTGAGAGACAATGAACTGTAACAGAAATTCCATTCAACAAGCAGATTAGCCTTCTCAGCAGGTAAGAAAGATAGTCCTAATCAGGACTCAGAGCACCTGATGTCTCTCAAAGACAGGTGAGATATACTTACTGATCAAGAAATTACCAGTCAATAACAAAGACAAAAAAACATTTTCTGCATTGTGTCAGCAGCTTACTTCCAAGGAGAAGTCACAGCAAAGGTATGGATGACTGGATATGTGATGAATTTGGGAGGGCAATCCTTCCTACAATCTTAGTTTAGCAATTGCCTGAATGGAAATCTATCAGCAGTAAAAACCATCTACAAGAACAGGTTTCTACTCTTCCTACTGTTGATGTCTGCACTCATTCTGGGAGAACTCCTTGTTAGCATCACTGAGCATTTGCCTGTCACAGATGATGCTGTTCAGGGCATCTTGGCTCTGATGAAAGAGCTCATCCTGCTCAGTTACTCCAACTTTACCTCTCTTCACGGCACGAGGGCTGCCTGGCATGCTAGCTTTCCTGTTCTCGGATCCAGCAGTAGAAGTCCTGAAGCTGGCATGGGAGCCACAGTCATCATCAGAGCCTGAAGACTCGTCTAAGAAAGGCACATTGCTGATCTGTGTGGCTTTCTGGAAAACAGACCTGTATGGTTAGTGTGTGAGAGAAGAGTTTCTCCAGGACAATCTCTCCTCAATCAGGAGACAGAGAAACCCATGCCCCTCATTTTCACTGGCTTGCCCACTTCTGCCCCAGGGTTCCACAGTGCCTCCCCTTCTAGTCTGAGAACTTCCAAGCTGAACTCTCTAATCTGATGTTTGGGTCTCCTCTGGTTACACCCTCCTACTCTTCCATGAGCCTTAGATTCCATTCAATTCCTTAAGCTACACCCACTGTCACCCCTAGGTTTCCTAATGCACACTGCAACTTCCTGGACCAAAACTTGTTGCAATGTTCTGTGTTCTTAAATATATTTAACATTTGCTCTGCTTTTTGTTTTCCTTTGATGTCCAGTACTTCCTGACATTCTCTAACTTTCTTTCCTTCACTACACAGTTCCATCCTGTTTTATCTCAAATTACTAGCAGCCTTGGACCATGTTTTCCACAACAGGAAAAGTGAGGTAACTCCTTACCCCCTTCAGCGTAGTGTAGACTGGTACTGTGACATTTCTGTAGATGAGATAGGTAAATGGCCCAGAGGTTGAACACGAGAAATTGGAAACTGGGGAAATTCAGAGAGAAAGCAAGAGAGCAAATAACACAAACTGGTGAAAAGGAGGAGGTTTTAATGGAGAAGCACATGGAGAACTGCCATCCTGGACAGTCTGGCTTCAGAAAGGCCAGGAGATACATTATTATTTCCACACAATTCCCAGAGAAAGCTGCAATGTTCCCTCCATTTAGCCTGTAAGACACCTTACCCACCCTACGGGACAGTGGCAATCTGGTGTACCCTGTACAAACAGAAAAAAAGCCCTAACAGGCAAAGGTGACGGTGAATCAGAAGACTGAAAACAGACCACAGACATGCAGAGGCAGAAGACTGGCTGCAAAACTGATGGAGGAGATAATGGAATCTCTGAAGATGTCTCTGAATGTAGAGGCACAAAGAGCCCAGCACCAACCATCCCCAAAATCAGATATCCTCTTCCCTTCATTTATTGAGGCTATCTATGAGGTCAAATTTACTTTGAAAACAGGCAAGGAAAGAAAGAAATGTGAACAGCCAGAAGCTCAGGTCCCACACTGTCACCATGAACTCCCTCTAAGGATGGATCTAGTATAGAACTTACAGCAGCTGGAAGTCTCATTCACCATGGCCACTTCAGACAGCCTCATGCCAGACTTGGCCACAGCATAGATTCGGCTCTCCTGGAACAGTAACACCATGAACAACAATGATCAGGCAAAAATGTAATTCTTAGAGACAGAAATGCCCATGTCACATACACCAGAGTCACTCCTTTGGGCAGGAAGGAGGGGCTCTCTAAGAAAGATATATGAATTCCACCATATGTTGTGTGAATGACCATTAATGGAAGCGTGTTACTGTGTGCAAATTCCCAGCTACAGAGGTGACATCCACACACTGGAACACCTACACACAATTGTCAATAAATTACTGTATCACAGCTTGGAAAGAGATGGGTTTTTTTCCAAAATATAAATATTGCATTAAAATGAATTAAGAACAGCCCTATACCAGAACAATTCATTGAGTCATCAGCTGCAAAAGATGTCCATTCTGTAATAAGAGAATGAAAGAAACATCTGGAATGATCTCAATAAGTCTGTGACACAGTTACAGCAACATACAGAACTTTCAGTTCAAAGGATCTCCAAGTGCTTCATGAATTGATAAAAATTCCAGACGGGGAACCCAACTCTGTACCTAGATGCAGAGTTATGACTAAGACATCAACCAGTGTGAAATGGATAAGTCCCAAAGCTAGGAAACCTCTTGGTGCTCCTTAAAGCATACAACCAAAATTCACTATGAAATAACACGCCATACATATACATAAAAGTACCTAAGATTGAAAAGTCAAGTACACCAAAAAATTTGTAAGACATAAGAAATTAACTATGAGTGCTTGAGTTTGCACTTTCAATAAATAATTAGTTTGCCCATGTCTATAAAAAAGCAAATGAAAACAGAATCACTTCTTGATAGTACATTGATTTCCACCAGGTTTGTCAGTTTGGCCTGTTTAGGAACCTGGCTGATGGAGTCCCTTGGGAGTCAGTCCTGATGGAAAAAGAATCCAGCAAGACTGAACATTTTTCAAGAAGGAAATCCTTAAGGTGAAGGAGCAGGTCATCCCCATGTGTTGAAGATGAGACAATGAGGAGGACCAGCCTGTCTGATCAGAGAGGTTTGGCTGAACTCTAAGTTTGTGACCGTTGGATGAAGGGAGAGGTGACTCAGGAGGGTTACAAACACACCGTGAAGTTATGTAGGGAAAAAATTAGGAGGACCAAGGTCCAATTAGACCTTCACCTGGCTACTGCAATAAAAGACAATAAAAGACTTCTATAAATACATGAGAAACAAAAAGAGAATCTCCATCCTTTATTGGATATGACTAGGAAAGAGTGACAAAGGATGAGGAAAAGGCAGAGGTACTCAATGCCTTCTTTGCTTCAGTCTGATGGTAAAATCAGTTGTTCTCCAAGCAGCCAGCCCTCTGATCTGGAAGACATGGATGGGGAGCAGAATGAATCCCCCATAACCCAAGGGGAAATGCTCAGTGACCTGCTTTGCCACCTGGACACACACAGGTCTGCAGGGCCAGGTGGGATCCACCCGAGGGTACTGAGGGAGCTGTCAGAAGAGCTCATGGAGCCACTGCCCATCAGTTACTGCAGCCCTGGTCACCTGGGGAGGTCCCAGGTGATGGGAGCCTGGCAAATGTGGCACAATCTACAAGGGCCAGAGGAGGAGCTGGGAACTGCAGGCCTGTCATCCTAACCTTGGTGCTGGGGAAGCTCATGGAGCAGACTATCCTGAGTGCCACCACACAACACATGCAGGACAACCAGGGGACCAGGCCCAGACATCAAGGGTTTGTGAAAGGCAGGCCCTGCTTAACCATCCTCATCTCCTTCTACAACAGAGTGACCCGCTTAGTGCAGGAGGAGAAGGCTGCTTTTTCCATCCTAAACAATTCTAGGACTAAAAAACAATTCATCTAACTGACCTCACCAGTAACTGTAAGAAAGAACAACAGGATATGTATATTCATTTAACCACAGGTTTTCACAAAATTTTCGTAACAGCAGGAGCATGCCATGAGATAGGAATGCTGAGATCTAATCCATGTATCTGTTCTAGTATTCACAGCTTTTTCTCACTCTGGAGCTATCTGGTCTGGTCTACTGCATTTATGATTCATTTTTCTATCTTAAACACATGACAACAGAACAAAGGATTAACTTTTGATCACCCCTATAATGATAAACCACAATGCAGTACATTTTGACTTTCACTTTTATTCCTATGATTCTTATGTGCTGTTTCTTCAATGGATCTTTTTCCCCTTATAAAGAGAAAAAAAGAAAAAAAATCTGTCAATGGAACCAGCATGCCCCATGATCTAGAACTGTCTAACTTGGTGGCTCAGGAACGTAACCTGTGTACCCACAGGTAACAATTCCTTGAGACCAAGAAATGTTGCAGCCTAACTACTGGGCACAAAGATAAGCAGCACTTCTCATACTGTTGTCATTGCATTTCTTACCCATGATGGGAATCGGTGCAGCGGTGGTGTGGGAGGTTTACCTCCTGGGTCAAGTGTGCCAGCCTCAGAACTCACAGCTTTTCTTTGCTCTGTGAGTAAATGGTACATTCCCTCACATGTTCCAGCTTCTCCCCTCAGCAGGCCACATTCTGTCTCCATCTTCTCCATTACTCCATCATCATCAATGTCTGTCTCCTCCACATGCCCACAGCCGACTGGAGGGTCTGTTATGGGCTGGAAAGTGCTAGTCTCTAAGTGCATTACATGATGGAAAGAACTAGCCCCTGACTGTGGTTGGCTATGATGTCTCTTGGCTAGTTGGATACTGTCTCTCGGTGTACTGGGTGTTCGTATTTTTGGAAAGGTCATGCTACTCCCAAGGCTGCATTCCCTCCCTGGAAAGAAGGAATGTGCTGTAACAGCTGATGTTGACACAACCAGAGGTGGCTCAGCAGTTTTGAGATGGCCCTCCAGCAAGCTCATTATCTCTCCCGAGGAAGAGGAGTCCAGCCGGTGGGAATGGAATCTGGCACTCAGATCATCAGAGAAGCAGGTGCCTTCCAAACCCACTTGTTGCAAGGTGCTCACAGCACTACAGTTTTCTTCCAAAGATGATTGGAAGGTCAAAGCCTCAAGAATTTTTGTGGTCTCAGCTGGAGGGTCCAGTGATATGGGACCAGAGCATCCTAAACCGTGTTCAGAATTTATGGCTGGAAATATGTTTTTCTCTGTGGAGAGATTCCAGCTTGATGGGTCAGACATGAGCTTCAACACCCTCTGGGAAAGCAGAGATTTATCCTCTCCATTCTCAGTAAAAGTGTCATTGGCAAGGACTATGTTTGCTGAAGAGAGGACATGTTTGGAAGGTCGTGTCTGACACACCTCTCTGAAACCAGGTGCAAGGAGCACAGATTTCTGGTCTATCTTCTCAGCAAAAGAGGCCTGTGATGCTTGGGGCTTCAGGGAATCACAGCTCCAGAGAGATTCGAAGGGAGGAATGCTGGTCATGTCTACAAGGAAGGAGAACATATGGTTAAGGCGTTCAAACATTTCAATGTCTTCAGTGTTGCTTCCTAATGTACATTCAGTTGTATTTCAATAGCACCCTGGCCTGTTTAGGACAATACAGAAAGGAAAGGAGATGGCTGGGCACAGTTACAACTAAAGCACTATACATTTATAATTTGGAATAGCACAGAAGAGATGAATAGGAAATGATTCATCATTTTGCTGACAAAAGTGAAATTAAGGGGTTCCTAATGAAATTAGGCAGCACATTTGAAATTTACAGAAGAAAGGTTTTTTTCCCAGACAAAAAAGCAAACAGAACACTGCAGATAGGCCAGGAAAAGTAAAGTATCAGTAGTACAAGAGTTCTGGCCTGGGAACTCCCTCAACTATTGAGAGCAGAAGCTGGAAGTGTTTATGGAGAGGACAGCTTTACTTGCATTATTTTGTATGGTTCTTCCTGGAATGTGAACAGTAAACCAGGAGATGGGATACTGGTCTAGGCAAGCTTTCAGCCTAATGCAATATAGGTGTTTTTTATTCTTACCTATAAAATTATCCCTCCTCTCTTAAAACATGAGAAGGAAGATCATCTATCCACACAACACTTTGTTAAATACGCCTAAGTGGCCAGAACACTGCTTAGTGTGGCTTTTGGCTTTAGTGGACCTACAGTGATTTAACTCATCAAATAATCTGGTATGATTCCACCCATTCCCTTGGCCTAGATGGGGCTTCCAGCAAAGGTATAGAGACCTTCCTAAACATCACAGCAATCAGGGAGTTTACTCACTTCTCAAGAATTTCCTAGAGCTTTTTGTTATCCTTTTGTGCTATATGACCCACACAGTGCTTTATGTCACAAAGTTTTATAATAGTTACTTATATGGTTTTGCTGTAAAATCTTCCTTCTTTTAGTTTTTCCCTGCCCTTACAGTTGCTAGAGATCCTAGATTGCTCCATTGTCCTTTGTCTACTTAGCACCTACACTTGATACTTATACTTCCTTTATATAATTATTGAATACTATCTCAGTTCTACAATTTCCACCAAATAGCAGCTTTAGAATATGAGAAAGTGGGGGTAAAACTTGGAATGGCAGAGGATGTTTGATTGACCTTGGCATTTATATTTAGTTCAGCCTGACTGAAAAAGAACCAAATCATTAGATGCTTTGGAAATTGCAAAATATGGGTGAGCGTGACTCTGCACAGCTATTGCTGAAAATGCTGCCTGAACATCAAACTCTATGGGTATTGCTTAACCATCCGTGGAATTTACAAGGAAATAGAAACAAACTGAAGATACAAAGTTACAGAGGGAAGAGCAAACAGCAGAATAAATTACTGTTGACAGTGGAAAGGATGACACCTGCTCTTGGTAACACCCAAGAAAAAGACAATCATGAGAGCATGACCTTGGCACTTGATTCACAAGGAACTGAATGTTAGCAAAGCTAACGCATAACAATGGCACACACAAACCCTAGCACATATTTTCCCCTGACCCTAAGGTAAATCATTAGCGTAGATTGAAAAGAAAGCATTCATTTCAAATATTACTGTTATTTTTGCAGCTTCCTAGATGTGACAGGAAATTAAGAAGAAGAAGCTGTTACAATTAGCATAGCAAGCAGAAGAGATTTGTCTCTCTTCAAAGGCCTCTGACTTCAGCCTGGCATGGTGAGACTAGTGAGGGGTAAGAGGAGAGGGCAGTGCTGTTTACTGCCCAGAGCTAGGATCCAGGGAACACTTAATACCAGATTATTAACACAGCTTACCAGGCATTCTCTTTTTGTGAACAGTCAGAGCCAGAGGGGATGAGAAAAACACAGTCATAAAGCATTTCACTAGAAATGTGGTGGGATTTAGAAGGAATTTTGCCCTATTCCCTTGTTGTGGAGTAATAGGAATGCCAGAAAGACTTCTGTAGGACAGAAATGTCCCCTGCCCGAGTGCCCAGTGAAATTCTGGAAACTAGCTCATCTTACTGTGACCAAAGCAAGCTCATTAGAGGAAAAAAAAAAAAAAAAAGGTTAATAGATAATTTCTTTTTCAAAGTATGCCATAACAAAAGGTGCTGAATTCAAGCCTGAAGACCAAAGTTTTACATCCAGACACCACAGAACTGCAAAAAACCAAAACACCACAAGCAGCTTTCTCCAACCCAACCTGATAGCACAGAGGAACTCAGCTCCTAAAGGCAGACCAATGAGCTGCTGCCTTGGTTCATTCAGTTACTCAGCTCACATGCCAGCAGAAGTTTTGTAGGGGTGAGAATAATTCACATGTACACTGAAATAATACATCAGGGACTTATCCTCTGCAGCACTGAAGTGAATGGAGAGTAATATTATGTATTTCAATGAATGCTTCTAACTCAGGGGTTCCGTGGCTTATTTTAATGGCAAATGCAGATTATTAAAAAAAAAAAAAAAAAAAAAAAAAAGGAGTCTATACTCAGCTGTTGGTGGGAAAACAAGTAAGAGTTAAGGCAGGTAAGCATGCTATTCCCATCTTAAAAAGGGACCTGGCTAAAGAACAGAGCAACTCTACTGCCTCCTGTCACAAGTTTTAATTTCTGAAAGTTAAGAATACAACCCAGGAATGCAAATTTCCACTCTTACTGGTAGTTACTAGGCTACAGTGCCAGCTGAATGCGTTTACCTTGCAATGTATCCTGAAGAGCTTCAATTTGCTCCATCAATCTCTGATTACAGTTTTTCAGGTGGTAATTTTCTAGCTCAAGCTATGAAACAAGAATAATAAAAACTGAAAAATAACGCAAAATTGTGAGCACATATGATCCACTACAGAGAAGGTGCCTTCATCTTTACCACTTTCAAGTTTCTTAACAAGAAAAAAAAAGATGGGTGAGTCTACCCGTCACCTCAAAATCCTTCCCATCAGCAGCAACACTAGACAACCCCTTAAAATATTTTGCTGAGCTTTCTCAACCAGCCTCTGTACGAACTATTGGCACTTCTCAAATACATCTTTAAATTTACTTCCCTGCTATGGCTTATCATTTACTCCTGGAGCAGAAATAATGCTCATGAAAGAGAGAATCAAAAAAATATTACCCAGAAGGAGTGTTTTTCCATCTCACCCTGTATGTAGTAAAAGAAGATCCCATGGATCAGAGGACCAAAGAAAAAAGCAAAAAGCAAACCAACATTAAGGGTGCCTTTACATTTCCAATTAGGGCATGAGAGATTCTTTGCAAATTTTGCCTTTACTTGAAGAGTCTCAGCATGCATTTTAAAACACAGCAGTGGTACCCCCAGACAGACTTCCCTCTTGAAGGAATCACCTGCGATGATGTCTCAAGTAACCCACAGGCAAAACAGATGCCAAGTTCTCCAACTGGCAGTGATCCACTTGCGCATGCTATGCACCTGGAATCAGCATCTGGCACAAACCTCATTGCCAGTAAAGACACAGTGTGAGTGTATGGTCCTGGATTCACAGCAGGTCACACCAAATCAAACCCTCTGCTTCCTCCTTTGTGCCACACCAGTCATTAACCTAAACACACCTTAAGTTATCTCACAGAAAGAAAAGCAGCACAGCAGCTCAGTAGATTATCTAGGCAATCTAATGACATTACAAAGTCACATCATAACATCATCAGTGCCTGCAAAGACAGCTTCTCCCAACTCCAACAAATTCTCTTTCTGTCAAACTCGGAAATATGTTTTTAACTTGGAATAAAAGACCAGACAGCCCACTCCCAGCTGAAAACTACTACTCCATCTTTAAAACTGCATGCTGACCCACTGCTAGAGGGGTTTTCTAGAGGGTAGGCCCAGACAGAGGCATAAATCCACAGAATGGATAGAATAGAGAGGTCAGAGAGGGAAAATACTGGGCAGTAGGAAAACAGCATTAGTCAGAGATGGTAAATTATAGAAGAGCAAAGGACATGTAACAGGTGCTCTGTCAGAAAGGAACAGAAACTGCATACAAAGAAAAGAAGGAGAGGTAAAAGGAAAGCTAGGTGAAAGCCACTTGTGACTTAACCTTCAGAAACTACTTTTGGGCACTGGTGACTTCACAGTCATTTATAGTTTGCCCAATAAAGTAAATAGCCATGGGTAAGAGTGATGATCCCAGCCCTACAACTGAGTATGCGCAGGGCCAAACAAACAGAGTGCCCCTGTGGCAGATTTACTGTCTGCAGACTGCTGTCCTACATAGGAACCCCCTGGCTGTGCAGCCACTGTACTTACACACCTTGAAACCTGGCAGAAAGCCAGAGACTTACCTCCCTGAGTTTAAATGTTACCCACTCTTTGATCTTGGCAGCTTTCTCTTGAACAATTTTGGCTTCCTCAGTCCTCAGCTGTTTCTGTGCCAAAAAACCAAAACCAACATTAGACACATCAGGAGAGTACAACTAACTGTTCTCAGTGAGTTACCGCATCAGGAGAAACACAGAAGCTCCCTTTCCAGACATAAGATTTAAGACTGCTACTTGGATACAATTGTTCAGCTGGCCTCTGAAAAAAATCAAGCTCTAAGTTGTCTTACACAGTCCCTAGAGTTAAATTCAGATGCTTCTTTTAAAAGTTTACTGCGGAATAGCAAAATCCAGGTCAGTTAACAATTGCTAACCTACCACAATATGAGTAGAGTCTGCAACTTTTTCTGTTTCAGGTGCCTTTGCAATGTTGCTGTTTGCTATTGAGCATCTGTAGTGTTCCCCCAGCCAACACACATATTATTGGCCAAAGATAATAAGAATTAAGCAGCATCTATTATTTATTCATAAAACATCAATCATTCCAAGCAAAAGAGACTCAGTTGCTGTAAGCACGAGTCTAGAGCAGAATCTTTCAAAGGTGCACAAGATGCAAATAACATATTTAACACACACACACACACACACACACACACACACACACACACACACACAAAATATTGTCATTGAGAAATTGAATTTAAAAAAAAGCTCCACAACCTGACCTTGAAAAACACTAAGATCTGCTAGGAGGATTTCAGATGCTATAAGTGGTTATATGTTTACATATCCATTAGAAAGGTTCTAGTCCACACAAAAGTGTTATGGCAATATTGTTGATTTGCACAATGACCATTGTTCCCCCAAGTTATCTGCTTGGAAAATATTGCTACATGGTTTTAGCAGCTGTGTTTTCTCAGCTGTGTTTTTAACTTTTCTGGAAATTTCCTTTGAAAGATGCTGAATTAACACTATGATCACCTGAAGCTTTCTGTTTTATCTTCTGTGTGGCTTCATCAGAAGCAACATCACTGAAAACTCTCCTATCTACAAAATGATTTAAACAACTGCAAGAAGAAATCAGTTCTGGGAGCAACGGAGGGAGGGAAAGAAGAGGAAAATACGCTACATGGCACATTAGCCCTGATTTATCCAATTAAGGGGCAAAGATAATGCCTTCTGGTAGCAGTTGGTGATTTCCCTGTTACAGTGTTTTTTCTGAAGTAAACAAATACCAGTAATTACAATTACAAAAAATGTCAGTCCTTCCCCCACTTTAAATTTTTTACACTGATAAATAGATCACACAAAATTCCCCACATTTTCACATCACTTTTAATCACCACATGCTGTTTACCACTACAACTGCACATTTAAAGGCTCTTATTCAAGTATGTTTGTTGACTTTAAAATAGGCCCTATCAACATTATAGGCAGCATTTGTAGTTGAGCATAATGAAATAAAAGCAATCAAATCAGATGCTTCAAGAAGATCTATTTAGATTTTTTTCCCTTTTATATGATTGTGTGTGTTCCTAATCATTGGGTCTCAGCCTCTGCAGGAATTAGAATACTAGATATGCCTACAGGTCTGAAATGATCTGGCACATATAGTAGATCTACCATCTCTGAATATCCATCACATGGGAACTGGCTTTGAATCCCTAGTGACCTGGACTTGTCTTGGAACAAGGTCCAGGAGGTAAAAGATTATTACACTATATGGTGAAGTGCAAAGGCAAAATTTTATTTATTTTATCCAAAGTAGAATAGTGACATGATTACAGCATTGTCACCACGCTTAGTAAGCCCTGCCTCTAAGCAGAACCAATTCATTCAGCCACAGATGCAGTTATTGTGCTTTAAGATCCAAAAGCAATTAGAGATTCTTTGTGTCCCACACTATTGTGTGGTCCAGACATGACCTCAGTGTTCTCTTAATGATGCTCTGAACTCCATGGCTCTTCCCATCCCAGTAAAAACAAATAGGATGCCTTACAGGGACCCTTAGTAACCTTCTAACTCTGCCAACATCTCATCCCATTCTGAAACTAAACCAGTGACTCTGATAACAAGTATTTCTTGTCTGGAATTGTCAAGCTTTGGCTTTCATTTCTAGAAACTCATTTTGCCTCCTGTTGCTGGACCAAGATTTCTACTAACAGTACTTGAAATAGGTTTGTAATTAGCTCAGTGTAACTCAAATGGCTGAGTAATATTTTGGGTTTTTTTGTCAAATTCTACTTCTAATTAAGTTATTTACTTAGCAGCACATAAGAATACCTCATTCCTCACATTATAGAAACCACGGTGCAAGGCCTTTACTAGAACTGAAAAACAAGCCCTGCTGTAGACGTAGCACCTTCCTTCCACCAACTGAAAAAGGAAGAAACTAAGAACTATCCATACTGAGAAACAGCTGCTCTTTTATAATGACATCTGACAAGTGCTTGTTCTGGGCTGGACATCATCGTACAGCTGATCTGGAAGCAACTAAGAGGCTAACTTGTAATGAGACATAATCCATATCTTTGAAATATTCATTACAGAATCCCTCTAACTCATGAAAACTACAGGCCTCCCTGTAGAAGATATCCCTACCTGTTTTGCTAGCTGTGTCTCCAATTTGTTGATCAGATCCTCCTTTCCTTGCATTGTGCACATCAGCTCCTGGTATTTTCTGTGCAGGGTGCTGTCAGATTCACCAGTCTTCACGCTGGCAAGTTTTATCTTCTCTTCCATAACTCTGATCTGTAACAGTAATCAGAAGGAAATTGAATAAACCCAAGAAACACCAAAACAAACCAGTGCAAATCAAGGAGCTGCTTGCGTATTGGTAAGAGAATAAAAATAAATTAGAGTATTTGTGGCTTTCTTATTTTTCAAGTCAGGCAAGGAAAAATAAAACATCAAAAACCACAACACCCTTCAGGTCATACTTAGTTTATATCCACATCTGTGAAAGGAACATTGCCCATTCATTTGTAATGCTGAAGCAGTAACAGATGCAAACTGAACCGTGAACAGATAAAGGCATCATGGATTGTGAGATATTACAATGAAATTATTAATCGAAGAGGCCATACAGGAACCATAGTCTCCATACACATAGGGACACGGTACATCCCACTTTTCTCCTTTGCAATATCATGGCCATTTTTTAACCTCATTCACCACCAAGGCATGTACTACAAACCCCTGGTCATTTGCTTCAGATAAAGATTTCTATAGGAAAATGTACTATGGAGGTCATTTGTCCTCCTATCCCCAGCTTAAGACAGCGTTTTGGCAACTCCTGTCTTTCTTCCAAGTCTTTTCTCCAGACCTGTGAAGAAGTTACAATGTTAGATATTTCAAAAGATTTGCCTGTCCTTGCGCTCCTGCCAGTGCCAAGACTTCTTCATCTCAGCAACAGACAGATCACTGTAGTGCTCCTTCACTACAGACAAAGTTTCAATCACCTAAAATCCAGTGGCTACTGAAGCATTTCAGGTTTTTAGCAGATTTTGAAAATCTCTTTGCTTTCTTCAAAACCTTTGTCTCTCAATAATGCCACTCCATTTTACCATTACCTCATTCTGTTTCAATGGATTATAAGATTTCATTTCTAAAGATCAATGGAATCCCTTCAATTTAACTCAAATGTACTTATTGCAGCATTTGATGATGGGAAAATCTCTGTGCTACACACATCTCAAAGAAGCTAAATCTGCAAAGAAACCAACTCCAAATACCATAAATTTGGCATGAATTTAGAACCAGAAAGACAGAATCCAGGCAGCAATCTGAGCACTTCACAGAGTCTGTGCAAGAGGGTTAGTCATGCTCTATTGAGCAGCCTACACTTCATACTTGCAGAAGCTGTGTTTTGTCCTCCTGTCTGTCTGTATTAGGCAGAGAAGCAAACTGCCTCTTCCTCATACTGAATCAGAAAGGTAAGCGCCCAATATCCGAGCCAGAAAACTAAGCCTGCTGAGTCGGATGTGCTTTCATCAGAGTTTAGGGTGATTATAGTAAAAAGAAATGGCCCCTCCTTCCTGTCTGATGCCCAAATGCTGACTCTGACTAGAGGCTCAACGAGGGGACTGCAAACATGTGATTTCCTTAATTGAGGTTGGCAGCTACAGGGAGTCCATTGAATTAACAAATCCAACCCCCCAGACTCCTGGAGAGAAAGATAACAAGGGATTTTGCACTTGATGTGGAGCCCTCTCATTTGTTGGCTGCCTCTCATTCATGGTGAATGTACTCATTAGTAGAAAGGAATAGTCCTACTCTTATTACTCTTATTACTCTTACTCACTTTTTCAGGCTGCCAGGCAGCAATGTAGCATTTCTCTAGGAACACTTAACTCTGGATGTGGATAAGGCTGCTTGAAAGGCAAACATTGAGGGTTGCTAGTCTTTAGGACCTGCCAACATATGGCTACAGAACTCCTGATGGCAGGTGAGTGAAGACAACCCTCATTTCTGCTACACCTTCCCAGCCAAGTTCTCCCTTTCTTGCCCATTCTTGGACTGGATTTGACCCATTCTCCATCCTGTCCCTTGCTGTCATTGCATCTTATTGTACCCTGGGCACTCTGCTCCTGTCACTGAGGTGTCTGCTAGTATGAAACTTCCACTGGCCAGTGGCAATAACTGCATTTCCTGCTGGTGCTGTCACTTTTGCCTCTGTTTTGTTATCTCTGCCTGTCTTGGTTGGGTGTGGATTCACCACTCGCGAGAACAACTCTTGTTCTTCACTAGTACTTGCTGGTCTAGCATAGAAGTCAACAGCACAGTGAAAAGACATAGCATCTTTCCTAGAATTAAGCTGGTTAGTAAAAAATCTCAATGTCAATATCAAACTGGCATGGATAAATATGTTCTGCTGTATTCTGACAGAATACCTTTCCAGGTACTCCAGGTTCTTGATTCCCAGGTGATACGTCTCCCAGTGCTTATAACACTGCCTATTCAGTCTTTCACTCTGAAATCATCTTTGACAGTCATTCTTGGCTGTATGGCTTTTATTTCTGCTCTTCAACCTTAGTGCTCAGTCCTGCAGCTCTTGTCCAGCTGGAGGGAGTTGATTCACTTCAGGCCTTCCCTTCAGCAGTGATCTGCAGTGATCCAAAAGCTCAGACCACCTGGCCCATCTTGGCTCTTTTATTTCTATAGTACTCCTAAGAGTGCAGAATGTCTGCTTCCCAAAGGTCTATTATTCTCTATAGCCTGTTCAAAAGCTGAAGTCTGCCTCTCTCCCCTTCTTCATTATTCAAGAAGCATAAAAGAACTAGTTTAGACAATATGCCTAATTTTTAGATGATACAGTAATAGACAATGAATCCGGCTCTTACTGTTTTTCTCCATGGGCTCCTGAGCCAGAGCAGTAATTACTAAAAAGTCCAAAATGAATGATAAGGGTGTGTCTGCAAAACCTACTTCTTTCACAGAACCTTCTCTACTTGTAGACAAGTCCTCACCAGTACTCTTAAATATTTGTTTTCTGAGGACCTGCCAAGCAGCTGTGTCTTTGTGATTTAATCCTGAGGTATAACATCCCCTTCCTTTTCCACAACCAAGCATGCCTGTCATGGATGAGGGGGTAAAGGCTGTGAAGTTGACAGGAAGGTGTAAGGTGCTTGTTTTCACTTAGGGTTCAACATATTCTGGCACCTGCTCACAGGTAAGGCTCACAGACTTAGAAGTAGACCAGAAAATCCATTCACCACTGTAAGTCGGTGTTTCCCTAGCAGGGCATAGCACCACACATTGCTGTCTGTATGCTAGACTGGAAGGAATTTAGAGTGAGTTAACTGCTGGACTTGTACCAGAGCCATCATCAAAGAATCTCTTACCTGTTTCTCTGCATCCTCAGCTCTTTGCTCTGCTTCTATCACTCTCTGTTCCAATTCCTGCATCTTCAGAGACAGAAAAGGAAGAAGAGGGGGAAAGAAAATAAATTAACATCACCTAGAAAGAAAATAAATTAACATCACATTTCCTCAGGATTTGTGCAAGCCTACAGATACTTGGCATATTTTGAGTTAACTGGACAGCTTTGACCAGAAAAAAAAAAAAAAAAAAAAAGCCTTTGACCTTTCCCAGTCTTCTGCCCTACTTTGAATACACCGGAACCATTTTCTCATTAGTGAGCTTCATCATTCATTACATGGGTCAAAGGAACAGTGCCAAAGTCTTGACCTCATCTCTACAATTTACACACCATGGGCTGTCCCAGCAAGGAGCCTGTCTACAGTGCACCATTCTTCCCTGATCTTATTTCAGCTAGGATTCATTCACAATGGTAAATAAAAATGAATAAATCTTGGAAAGCTCACAGCAGGTTCTCTATGATACCACATTATAACCACAGAATACTTTGCTTTGGCTTCAAAAGCATCATAGACTCAATAACTGACAAGATTAACAATGGTCTTAATTTTCCTATGCTTCTTTTCTTTTTAAAGAGCTTTGCAAAGTGACAATGATGTGATTCAACATCTGAACATTGCCACTATCAAAGTCAAAGGACACTGAATTGAATTTTACCCTAAATATTTATAAGTCATTTCATTCTCATAAAATTCGTATGTACCTGGGGTTCTTCTAATAATTTACCACTAGAGGCCTTTTTTTGGTG
Organism: Certhia americana; assembly: GCA_018697195.1. Taxonomy (NCBI): domain Eukaryota; kingdom Metazoa; phylum Chordata; class Aves; order Passeriformes; family Certhiidae; genus Certhia; species Certhia americana. Next base: position 30,073,099 of record CM031861.1, on the reverse strand, counting down.
GGTGGTGGTTGGTTTGGGGTTTTTTTTGGTGTTTAATTGTTTGTTAGTTTTTGTCTTAAATTGTTCTTTAAATAGCAACCAAGTATCTCATTTGATGTTTGACAAGGTCATCTTCACCTGATCTGATTCAATTTAAGCCCAGTAATATGAAGTCAGTGACACTAAGTTTCATCCACCAAGTTGCAAAATTTGAGGAGTGCTTCATGGAGTTTGCTGCACTTAGTTATATTTTACTATGGAAAGAATGACAAGGAAGAATCTTCAGAAGGTTAGAAGAATCAAGCTTAAAGAAGAAAAACTATAAAGGAAACTGAGCTCCTTTTCTCTGCAATGCATTTTTGATAAAGCACAAGTATTCAGGTTAGTCACTAACAGGACCAAAACAATATATCTGAAAATGGGACTCATTCCTCTTGGGTTATCAGCTAGAATGGACGTGGCAGCATTCCCCTGTTTCCATTTGCCTTCCTTCATACACCAACAAAACAATTCTTCTTTCCATACAAGTTCACTGATACAAGAGGAGACTGACCCCTATCAGCAATATTGAAAGGCACATACATATAGACACCTCAGTAGTCAGGTAACTAAAAGAGCAATGGGATAAATTAAAACCATGAAGATCAAAACCTGTTATGTTTAGCATGATAACTCTCACGTTTGTTTTTTCAGTGGAACAATCTAACACAACAGTCTCTGTAATGTAATATCCAAATCAAGGATGCTTCTTTGGCAGAGGAACAGAGAGATGCCACAGAGGACTGCAGCCATGACAAAGAGTCTTCTCAAAGACTGGGCTCAAGGCAATCTAACACGAATGGCAATGGTCTGTGTTATATGAGAATGTGTCCCTTCAGAACAGTGATGAACCCATGCACTTATCTATTAGTCTCTGGACAGTCACCACCACAGACAGGAGGCAACAAAACATACTGGCAAAAGAGAGATGCTAAACATAACTATTGGGGAGATATAATATGCTTTGTGAAACAAACAGTATTTAAGGCATTAGCTTCAGAATCAATGGTCTCTCTTAGTTTTCTGATTAATTGTCTACATTCATAGCACAGATAAAAATCTGGGCCTTTTTACCAAGTGGTACTCTTAAACTAATAATTCAATCCTCCACAAGGTGACCAATCTCCATGAAAGACTCAGGTTATTTTAACAAGACAGCGCTGTTCTGACTGAAGAACTCCTTGTTTCCCAGCAGTTGCTTTGCATTGCTACTAGTTATGGATCTTGATCCGGACAGAGAATCTATGTCGGGATCATTTTTGATCACTAAGAAGTTACAAAACTTGTGCAAGCAGGGTGACCTGGCTAAGTTCCAGCCAAATCAATTACTTTTGTTACCCTAATTCCCTCTGCAGCCTTAAATGAACTTGTACTTTTCTTAATTTCCTGTACTACATTGTTGGGTTGTCCTACTATGAACTGTTAAATAACTGCTGTGTTCCTTGTGTACATGAAATCATTATTTCACTCATCCCCAGTGTCAGCACTCTCACTGGAGCACATTCAGATTTAATACATACGTGCTTGTAAGGGTCTTTCAAACCCCTCAATGAATTAATAATAATGCTTGGTATTTACATGGGTCCTTTCATTCAAAATGCTTTATAATTTGACAAATGCTACCCAGGTCACATAAAAAACTTAGTAACCAAGGCAAATGCATGGAACTCACCAGCCCAGACAGCTTGTATGGGAGAAACAGGACTAGTTGAATAACCATGCTTACATGAGACAAAACAGCCTTTTTCCAAATGTTCGTTGTTTATTGAAATAAGACAGAAGCAGGTTAAGTTACCCAGATGGCCCTTCTAAAAACTGCAAAAGGTCCTCTCATCAACCATTCACACAGGCTTTCCCTCTCCTGATGGCTCAGAAGAGGCTACATAAAACTGAGGAAAAAAGTTCCTTCATCTCTCAGCTTCATTTTTCTCTTGTTGTTCTGTTCCAGAGCTCACTCCTAACCAGGTCAACTTGCTGCCGAGGCAAAGACCTGCTATGCCACTCACCAACAAAGGAGCATCCCTCTTCCTTGCACATGTACAAGAAAACAAGAAAATCAGGGTGAAAACAACTCCCTGTTTCCAAAGCAATCCCTGCTAAAGTCCACAAGGTAGGACTCAGGGGTCTGATGCCCTGTGGGCTCCTGCAGGATGGCAGAGCTTTGTCTGGGAGACCAGGTGCTAAGGCTCTTCTGCCCTGCCTGGGGCAGGCTCTGCGCAACTTGGGCAGCTCTGTTAGATAGCCGAGACCAGGCTATCAACGTGAAAGTTCACACCATGTGAACTAGGGCATTGGCAGTTAAACCACTGGGTTTCAAATTCCTCATGTTCTGAACAGTGATCTAGTTTACTCAATCTAAGCGGATTTTAAAAATCTCAAGTATTTAAACTGTTAGAGCACATTGTATTACCAATGCCAGGCATGAGTGGTTGGGATTTTTTGTGAGTTAAAATAGTAAAACCTGTCTTGAAACCATAAAATTAGTTAAAAAGAATAATTTAAGATGTGGGGAATCAGGTTTACAAGCTCTTCAATCAGTCACTTCCATACCTACGACAACCTAGCTGGTGAGCAAGTATCACACCCCTGTTAACATTGTTCTTCACTTTCACCATCTAAAAGCACTTTAAAAAAAAATAATAAAAAAAATTACTGTTACTGCAAATCGTATCAGCAGGATCTCAAGAAAATATTTACAACAGGTTGGCACACAGCTTCAAACTGTTCAGACTTCACATTTTCCCAAGATCACCCCCCCTCACTGCCCCAAAAAACCTTTCTTGAAATGCAGGAATCTCCAGTAAGTGTGAATCTCTTCATTCTCATAATGAGGAAAAAAACCTTAAAAATCACAGTTGCTATAAAATCTATGACAAAAATTCCTGAAGCTGGCATCACTAGACACAAACCAAGTGTTCCTTCAGTTCTGCATCACTACCCACCTAAGGGTGAGAAGGATGTAGCGCAGACAGGAGCCCATGTTGCTGTGACTGCTGGGGTGTCCTGTGGTGACTGAGGAGAAGGGAAGGAGGCTCTCCGAGCAATTCATTACAGACCAGCTGCGAACCTGAGGCCCAGGACACTTCCCAGGAGGAGTGTTCAGCATAAGCTGTGTGTCTGAGTTCACCTGCAGCAGGAGAGCCTGCTGGAGCTGCGCCACAGTCCCTGCTGAGGCTCCCCCCTTCCCACATGACATTTGGAGTTGGGAACTGCAAGCCTGTTAGCTCTTTGACCCTTCAAGTAAAGCTACAACAGCACTGCACAAGTAGTTACAGAATAACCTGATCACCGAACCAAGCTACTCCTTAATCTTAACAAAGGGAACATGGCTCTGACTAAAAGGCTGGATAAATGGTAGCCAGGCCCTTGAAGATGAAAATTTAATTCTCTGCCATGACCCACAAACTTCCCTAAAGAGATAGTCAAAATATATCTGGCAAGTCTGTTCTCCAACAAGGAAGTCTGGTCGGTGGACTTGTCTCGTGTGTGGTTACTCAGGAAGTTTCTCAAAGCAGAAATTAATAAAGCACAAGGACACAGATCTAACAATGCAGCAAACTTAAAGTATTGCATATGAGTACTGGTTGTCTTGACCAGACCTCTTCCACATCCATACATGTTTCTTTTAATGTGCCTTTATCTAAACGGACTTTACAACCACTTTCAATGTTTTTCAAAGTAAGTAATCATTAAGGTTCATCTCAGAAGCTAATTTGAAGGGATGAAGAAGTTGCTTAGAATTGCACAATTCCTTAAAATTTGAAGGGTGGAAAAATGTCTCATGCAGTATATGGCAATAGTGAAAATGTGACAATAGCGACATAACAGTGCAAGCTGGGATGAAAATTACTCCACTCTCAAGTACCTGTCATCTGGATGTTTTTACATCCAAAACCAACGAACAAGAATATACACATAGAAGTTATACAATGCAAAATGGAGCAAAAGTGAGTTTAGAACATATCAGTCATCATGTATAGTAAACTGCAGTCAGCTGTACAGATTTCAACTTCATCAGCAAAACTGTTCTCACTTTCCTATAGAAATTGAATATCTGAGCAATCCTGGACTGAACTGTGATAATGTCAGCCACATTTTGAAAAAAAGGAGCCCCACAACTACCTACAAAATTTGGACTTTATATAAATTCAGTGAAAAAAACTTTAATTCTAATTGAAAAACAACATCATTTAAGGTTAAGAAAACCCACAAAAAGTTCACACCATGACAAAAAAAAAAGGAAAAAAACAAAACTCCAATAAAATCCTCAGATCTTTACCAGTTCTCTCCTCTAGGACGCAAACAAACTCACCCAAGGGCACTTGAAAGAGATTAATAGGAGATGTCTCTAAAACCACAGATGCCATGTAAGTTTCTAACATCCAGATCTCAAAATATCTGGCCTTGCTCTTCAGTATCCCCCAGAATGTTTTGGCTGGATATGAAATGTTACTGTAACACTGGTAATACACATATCCCTGTCTGGGCTTTTAACATCATAGCATAATTTACACTCCTCCAAGCTTTTCTTTTGCCAGCCAAGTCCTGATCCTGCTGTTCTTATCCAAAACATCCATCTTTGCTCTGCAGTTGTCTCAGTCACTTTAGATATCCAGAATCTTGCTGGTACAGTGTTTTCCACTAGAGTCAAAATACTTGGTGATTTTGCAGTAAACAAGGCTAATTCTTATTATGCCACTTTACACCACTATGCCAGTCATCTCATCTGCATCTCAACTGACAAGCAGAGAGAAAAAGTATACTGTAATCAAGGACGAAATCCTCACTAAAAGTAATAGATAAATTGGATAGCTTGGCATTTACAGATTTTTTGCTTTTGTGTCATAACTCATTGCAAAGTAGAGGAAGTCACCTCTGCCTCACCTTCTCAGCTAGCAGCTCTCGGATCTTGCTTGCCTGCAAGCGGAATTTGAAGAGCTGGGACTCCAACAGGAGGCATCGTTTTTGCCAATCCATACAGCTGCCATTCTCCACTGTGAGTTCTGCCATTGTGAAGTTAATCATCCATTTAGGATGTCGTCTGAGGTGCTCTAAAAACCCTATAGAATCGAAGGAAGAAAAAAGTATATATTTTAGAAGGACAAACTTATCACCTCTGTGCCTAGTTTTCCTTGGTCTGTCTTACAGAACTGGTAATAAAGGCCATTTTTCTCCAAGCAGAAGATGAAGTGGTACTACCCTGAGTCACTGATATTGCCCTCTGCCAGAGGTCATTCTTAATGGATAAACGTTTACCTTTAGAATGAGTAAATAATTTACTAATGCATTATACTGTATATTCCAGAAACAGCCTTATTGCTACCCTTACAGTCTTGCTTAGCCAAGAGATTGCCCAGAGATTAGGAGTATTTTTTACTCCCGCCTCCTTTGTTCCAGTATGGCTGTAAACTCTTAAGTCACTAAAATCTGCTGCCTCAGGTATCACACACACATTTTCAGCTTGGGTCACCAGTGCCTTATCTCTTACAGACTGTGTTAAGATGATATGATATATTAAGCAACTACTTGACACAGTCAGTTGAAAATAACAGTGGAAGTGCCCCAGTATCTAAACAATTACTCTGTCAAAACAAAGAGAATCCATACAGGAATAAGTTAGGGCTCTACTGAAGTCCTTGTAGACATCAGGAGATATATACAGCCGCGGAAATTGGAGAAAGATGTAGTTTTTGAAGTTATTTTATTTTCCTACTCAGTAACGGTTTAGACATTTCAGATACTTTGTGCTTATTGTAAAAGACATAAAAAAATCTTGGTAATAGATGTTCTTAACCAAATTCAGGTATTTGTGAACAAAAAGGTCAACTCAGTGTGTGTAGTCCAGCAGCCAGCTGTATTATCAAACAATAACAAATGTTTACAAAGCTAGACCAGCCATTAGCTCAATTTCATCAGAACAATTAAGTCCTTACTCATTAAAGGAACTTTTCACCAGCTCACAGGCAAACTCACAAGTCCCAGACAGTGACAGACCAAGAAACAGTCCAAGATTTACAAGAAAGCAACAGTCACTCAGCCTCATTGCCCTTACATCTGTCTTTGCAGAGAGGAAAAGTTTAAGATGTCCCTCCAGTTGTACTCACTTGTCAGGATACCTGGTTCATGTTTTGCATGTTAAGACTCAAGATTCAAATTACTGTGAGTATACATTATAGTGTGAGTATACAAAACACAACAAGCCATTCTATCCAGCTATATGTCTGATGTTCCGAACATCACAAGGAAGACACATTCTATACCTTTTGGCTATAAACATTACCTGTGAGTTATTTTATGTTCAGGTTGCTTTGTTCAGTTATAGAAAGTTTCCCAGACAGCAAGTTGCCTACTTTTTCAATGACTTGTGAAATACTATTCCAGAAGGCAGCTTTAAGTAAAACAAGACAAAAGTATGCTCATGTGCAGTACTGCAGCACTGAGAACACTCCACAATAAGAAAGAAGACCACTTTTCCTACAAGCAGCACACAAACTGCTTTGCAGAAATAGAGGCCATCCTTTTCCACAGCCCATCCAGTACACTGCTCTAATCTCAAGCCTTAACTCCTGGCCAGGCATTTAACCAGGTTACCATTGGTACACTTTCCAACACTACAGTGTTTCCCTGTAAAGCAGTGCTATCTGTCCTTCCAAAGCCAAAAGAGTGCACTAAGTCATGGAAGGATTCTACAACACTGTTAAGTTTATTTACAGCTAACTCTGTTTTGGACATAAATAATAATTCAGCTCTCAAATGAAATTCTGTTCAAATGTAAGGAGCTTTTAGTCTTTATTCATAAATTTTAAATCCAAAGAGGACATACAAATGAATGAGATGGACTATAATGATGCAAAGTGAAATTAAACTGATGTACCAAACAACTTACACCAAAACAAAAGTAATTTTCCCACACAGACCATAACTTCTGGTTGAACTAAAATACTCTTGGTACTAGCGGGGTCTATGATGGAATAGGTGTCCTGAATCATTACATTTTATTTTTTATCACTACAGACAACTGCATTTTATAATCCCTTTCATAAATGAACACTGACCTTCCCTAGAACCATGCTGGCAGATCTCCCACTATTCCTATTATTCTAGAACCTCACACCTCTAATGAGCTGCCTTCCAATTACCAGCATAAACATAATCATAACCAGCTTGTATCTGTTAATTCTTGTAGATTATTGCCCTTCAGTTTAGCTAGTTTTTTTCCCCCTCCCTCATATTTACCCCTTGGTATATTTATAGATATCAAAAGCTACTTCTTAAGGATCTCAATTTGCAAGGCTAGAGACAAGGGGCTCCTTTAGTCTCATAAGAAAAGCTCCCTGCTCTCCTTCTGCACCTGTTCCAGCTTCAGTGCACATCACATAAAAGAGCTGGTTCTTCTCTTCTCTCTTCTCTTCTCTTCTCAGCCATGGGTGACCACAACTGCATTTAAAAGGCAGCATGCACCCACAACAAAGCCTTGTGTAAAGGTATTTAGCACTTCTCCCTCTCCTAGGGAATGCCTCATCTGATTGTGTTTGCCTTTTTTACAACCATATTGCACCAGTGGTTGACATTCACAGACAAACTGACACAACTGGAACAGAGGAATCTCAGCTGACATTTCCTTTGCAAATGGCAGATGTGGGAGAGCAGGAGGGTAATTACAAATGGACAGGAACAGATTAATAAAACTCAGATCTGTGCCAGACCTCCGAAAGATCAAATTTTCTGTACTACAGTCCATTGTGGTACCACACAACAAGACAAGAGGCAACGGACAGAAACTGATGCACAGGAACTTTCATTTGAACGTAAGGAAGAACTTTTTTTATTGTGCAGGTGACTGAGCACTGGAACAAGGTTGCCCAGAGTGGTTGTGGAGTCTACTCACTGGAGATATTTAAGAACCATCTGGATGCAATCCTGTGCAATGTGCTCTCGAATGGCCCTGTTTGAACACGGACGTTGGACCAGATGACCTACTGTGGTCCCTTCCAATCTGAACCATTCTGTGATTGCAAAATTCAACATGCCCATGGTTACCCTGTGACTGATTAGTGTAACTATATATTTTTAATTACAGGCAGTATTTTTATAGATCACTAATATTTCAAAGGCACAGTTTGTTTTAGGGTATCTGGAAGAAGTCCTACTGTTTATGCAACTGCATCTTTTCCTCCTCTACTACTTTTAAAGAGTGCTCTTCCAGGTTTTGTGACCACTTTATTACTACTTCCAATGTGCGATTTTTTTTTGTGTAATTAGATGAATCTACTGTGTCAGTAGTCAATTCTACCAGCAAAATACCTACCAGCTAACCACCCCCTCTTTGGCACTGTGTTGTCACATTCTCTTTTGTCATTTGTCTATCTTACCATTCTTCTATTAATCCCCATCTCCTCCACTTAAGCTAATAACTTCCCCATGTGTCATCATACCAAATGAGTTCTGAAGGCTAGAGATAAGAATTATAGCTTTTCCCCCAGCAAAAACCTTACACTTTCTCAGAGAAACATATTGTACCACAATGTCTAATATTTACCTCTAGAGTACAACTTTATTTACAAAACGTATTCTGCATTTTCATTTACCATTAAAATGCATTGTTCCTTCTCCCCTCTTCTTTTGAACGGAAGCAGTTCATCGGTATTCCGCGAATTACAATATCAACTTCATTTTGACAGACTGACTTTAAATCACTTCCATCACATCTACCATTTCAGATGTCCTTTTTTGTAAGCCTTAACCATCTTTTTTCAGCACATTCTTTGATTCCCTCTCCCCTCCCAGATATTGGTCCTTTTCATATCAGATGAAGAATTCCCAGACCCGAAAGCAAACCTCAGAGATGACACAACATCACCCCCAGAATGCTCCCCCCAGTCCCTTTATGGTCACCTCCGAAGAAAGACAAGCCTGAGAAGAAAGGCTGTGCCAGCCAGCCCCGCGCAAACCGGCCCTCCAGAGCCCCCGGCCACCCTCTCGCCCCCCGGGGCCCGGGGCGCGTCCCCTCCCGCGCTCACCTTGGCCGGCGCGGGGGTCTCTGCCCGGCGGGGCAGGACGGGCGCAGCCGGCGGCGTCCCGGGGCTCCTGACCCGCGGCGCGGCGGGGCCGGCCCCGGCCGCGGGCGGCTGCGCGGTGCCGGGCGGCAGGCAGGTGCCCGGCACGGCTCCTGTCCCATTCAGCACTTTACCATTCCCTCCCCGGTTTCCTTCGGGCGGGAGAGCCCGGCTCAAATATCAGAGCCGGCCCTCCCGAGGAGCGCAGGAACTGACATCAGCCGCCCCGGGCTTTTAACCCCTTCCCGGGCTCGGCGGCCCGGCAGGTGGGGCGGGCAGGGCAGGGTGCCGGGGCGGCCCGGGGCACAAGAGTGGCAGCCGCGCTTTGCCCAGGGCGGGGACATCCCCCTCTCCGCCCAACTTGCACCCTCAGGACTGCCACCGAGTTTCCTGAGATCTCCCTTGCCGTCATCTCCCAGCCCTCAGAGCTGATGCTACCCAAGCCGTCCCCAGACCACCAGGGCAGCGGTGTTTCCGTGGAGCAGCCGGGCAAGAAGCTGATATCCCCAGAAGCAAGGTGTCCTTGCTGCCACTGCAGCCCTGAGGGGCTGGCAGTTCCTCCGAAGCTCCAGATGGAGCGCCCCTCACTCGTTGTAGGCAGCCCCAGGGCATGAGGTTGGTGCCACTAGGGAGGTGAAAACCAAACCAGCGTAATAGTCTTCTGACCAGAGAACACCGACCTGTACCATGTGCTTTGGCCATATCTCACATAAAATAGCTTAAACAAACAGGTACAGAGCCTCAAGCATTTCTAATGATAGCTGCCAGCTCACAAAATATGTTATTCAGGCATCAGGCCATCACTTACTGAGCTGCTTTACATGCAGCAATGCCTTATATGAATATATAGTGACATATAGGACTATATTGCCCATGTTCTACCATGAACTGGTGATGTCTCACTGCCTTGGGAGGCTGGGCACTGGAGCAAGTGTGTGCACGCACCATGTGCTGCTGGCTGCTGCCCTCTGCCCTGGTCACTCTGTGACACCCCAGGCTGGCAAAGCCCAGGTCTCTCTCTTTATGTTGAGCAGACCACAGCATGCAAATGGAAGTAAAAGGGACTGGATGGGAGTGGCAGGACGAAACGTCCCCAGAGATGTGGGCCTCCAACCAGTGTGTTTCAAAGCAAAAAGCCAAGAACTTCGTTCTGGTTCACGTTTAGCAACTACTTGTTACTTATTCCATTATCAAGCACATGCTTCCATCAGAGATACTTCTAAAATGTCTGTGTGAGGCTCCCCTCAGTGGAGATAACAACAGTCATTCTGACGTGTATCTTTCCAGCCATTTCCCATGGACCTTTCACATGGACCTCTTCGCTGCCATGAAAGTTGGTCTCATCTTGAGTAAATGAGTCTGGCTTGTTAAGGAAGGGTTGCACCAGAATGCTGATATCTTGAGTTATGAGAGATCCATGAATGCTCTGAAACTGTACTTTGTCACCTGTTGAGACTATTCACGCAAAATGGGGCAGTCTGAGATAAACAGGCTTCAACAATCTATGAAGGAAGCACATAGAAGAACTGAACAAAATTATCTTCTAGGATGATAAGTAACACTATTCACTAGACATGGTTCAACAAGATCTTAAGAGTTGTTATCTCGGTCACAGATACTGCCTGGTTTGAGATCTGCTGTTTATTGAACTTTCATTGTAAACTTTTTCTTCACATTGACAGTGTGCTTTCATTGATGTCTCAGCAGAGAAACACTGGGTACCAAATCACTTACTATGCAAAACTGAAAAGACTGATTTGATTAAGTGGTTAAAATATAAAAATATAACTAAAAACATAAGGTCAAGATTTGAACTCTGGAGTGAATGAAGGCAGACTCTGAAATCTACACTTCATTATCCAAATAAGTAGTCATATTTCCAAGGACTCTGAGAACCCTGCAGTTTTCTAAAGATGGTTTCGCTTTAGATTTCTCATCTGTTTTCAGTTCCAAGGGAATTTGGTTGAATGAAGCTGCCTGTTCCCAGCTAAGAGACAAAGCATACACTACAGAGCTGGTTCAAGCAGAGAGCAGGATAGCACTAAACAGGGATGGCTGGAGAGCCAAGTGGAGATAGGCAAAAACTGAAAAGAAACAGGCATCTGGTGAGGAACTCTGCCATTTGGAGAGCTGAATAGGGACAGGCAGAAATACAAGCAAAGATCAAGCTGGCTATTGGGACAGTATCACCCAAAGAAATTTCTCTAGCAATTCCCAGTAGAAGGGACTCCAGTTGCCTACAGTCTGCATGTTGTGTGTGAGTCTGTATTAATCATTATGCCCAGTGATCAAGGAACTGTAATAAATAATCAGAAACAGCACAGTTTGTGCCTCCCGATAGGTATTTCAGAGGGCAAAATGTAGGTTCATTCTTTACAGAGTCCACTCCTGAACTGAGGCTGGCCAAAGACAAAGTGAGAAAAGGAGCTATTCCCTTCATGCTCCCATCCTATTCCTGCTCTTTTCAACCACAGCATGCAAGCACAATATTTCTTAATCTGAATTTTATAAGATATTTTTAGCCTTCCTTTAAAGGCACTGGTCAAGTTCTCTCATTTGCACCAGCACGGCCAACTGGATCATATCACTCACTGAAACGTCAATATCTGGCCTTGTGTTTTTCCCAGGCAATGAAGCTTGACTGCCAGGACATTCCTCAGCCACTGAACTTTTATACAAAGTACCTCCCTAAGAATTGCTTGTGCACACCTTGCTTTAACCCCTGGAGGCCCAGAACCACCTCAGCACTCACAAAACAATGTTCTGCCATGTATTTAATGCAATTATTCTTCAAAGCTGTACCTCCTTATATCTTCTGTCACTTCTGTTAAAGTATTTAACAAAATTATTATTAAAAATAATAAATCGTGGTTTCCATTAAATGATGCAAATACAAAAACAGTTTTACTTCAGAAGGAGAAGGTTGTAAGAACAACCAGTAGTATCTCACTGTTCCCAAATTATTTCTCTTGGCAGTAGTCTTTAATATGGCTGCTCAAACACTGTATGTCAGGTCTTTCCAATCTGCTGACAAATCATTCAGCAAAAAGTAAAATTTACTATAAACAGCAAATATCTCATTGACAAAACAAACTCTCTGGCTGATCCAAGAGAACTAGCGTAGCACTGTTAGACTACCCTTATCAGAACATAAGCAAGGCTGCTTTGTTCAAAGCACCACATCCAAGATACCTAAATAGAAGGACAAAGAGATATATGAGAGCGAGGGGACAGAAGATGAGAGCAGAATGAACTTTCTCTTAGTAAGCAAAGTTGTCATAATTCTGCAGCTAGGAGAGATCACTGTGCTCCACACGCAGTGCTGCTGAAAACTTACCAAAGAGGCAAGGACACCAGCCAGACCAAAAGTTTCAGTGTCAGAGCCCCACTGAAGGCTTAATCCTGTGTGGGAAAAAACTTGCACAAAAACAAAACAGTACCTTGAAACACCTGTTTGAGGTACTTGTCGCTCTCCACAAGCAGCTTAGGCTTCATACTGTAGTTCTCTAAATGCCACCTGTGTTAGAGGCTTAAAAATGTTGAAAATGGCCTTTGTGCCTAGTTCCTTTTCTCTCTTTCTCCTGGTTTTGCAGTGTGCTGACAGACAAAACACAGAGTTGCAACCCCCTGCCTTTCTTCTCTTCTAATCAGCAATGACAAGTTCATGCACATTAAAATAAGAGACTGGCAACTGTGGATCACCTTGATGCATAAACCAGTTGCTCGTGGGAGGGCCCAGTGGGAGGGCCAGGAAACCATTGCCCTCCAGTACTTTGTCAGCTGTTTTTGATCGTGTTATGGTCATCTCACCACACTTCACACACAGACACTCGTGTGTACTATTCAAGCCAAAACTTGAGCAAGAACATATGTTTTATATATACAGTCTTGACTGGCACAGAGCAAAACAATGGAGAATTCCCATTTTCCTTAGGGAGTCATCCCAGGGGCAACTCAAGTGTTATTCTCAGTGTTAATAGTTCTTGCCTTGTTTCATCTCTAGGTTTCTCCAGTTTCAACTGCTAAGCACCAGATTTCACCATGTCTTTTTCCAATAGATTAAGAAGTCATCAACTATCATTAAAGTAGCCTGTGATAAAAAAACTTAACTTTCTCCTCTATAAAAATACACAGATGTAACTTCTCTCTCAGTAATTAATATTTTCAAATGCTTGCATTCCCATAGGTTTATCTAGATCATAGATTAGACAACTGGATCTTAAAAAGTCAATTTGGGATTGTTATCAGCATGCTCGTGTGTGTCTTTCAACTCCTGTTTCAGAGCAGGGAAAAAAGGAGGATGGCATGTGGGAGTCTTCAAGCTGCAGAGAAGGAAAACAGTCCTTACAAGTGTATTTGTTTTGTGTGGTCTTTTTCGTTTGTGTGTCTGGCATTGGCTGGTATGCAGCCCCAAAGGTTCCCACATTCCACAGGACACTTCTAATCTGTTTCTGAGTCCACAGGCTACAGCTGTAAGTGCTGTGCAAGTGGTGCTGCACATGATGCCTGTCACAGGTAAACTGTATCAGTCCAGATGCTGCAAGTTCACAGACAGAGCTTGCTCAAAAGCAGTCAAAAAACCAAGTTTTGCTGCCCTTAGGATCAGAGTCCTGGCTGCTCCTGCCAAGAGAAGGAGGCATAGAAAGAAGATGGTGGAGCTGTGACAAGGTGCTGGAAGGAATCAGGAAGAGCCCTGAAGAGCTGGACCTGCTGCTCTGGCAGCCCCAGTGCTGTAAGAGAGGGCTACGTCTGCTGTTGCAAGGGACAGTCCATACCCCTCAGACCCTTCTTAAACGGCAGGAACAGGTCTTTCCTCCCAGGGGAAGGGAAGCTCAGGCAAAGTAGGCAACAGCCTATGGTAATTTTGCTTCCCAAGGTACCCTGTGAAATGCCAGGAAAATACCTATTTACAGAGCTGTTTCTGGAAGCACAATGCAGAAAGTTGCACCAGAGAAAGGGATCTAAACAACATGGGAAGCAGGGAACCAATTCACTTATAGATCACTGGTTTGAACTCAAGCTAAGTAAAAGAAACAACCACTGGTCAGTGGTTAACCAGATTTCTGGTCAGAAATAACTACTGAGGAGCAGCAGCAGCAGTGAACTGTATGGACAGACTGGTCATCTCAGCCCCATTCTTAATCATCATCTGTCTGAGGGGCATGTTTGTTAGGGGTGAGTGCTGAGGAGGCAATAGTGTGTGCTGCAGGTAGCCAGAGGAGCTCCATGGAACATGGACCCCTATTACTTCTGTTGTTTATTACAGTTCTGCACCCACCCATCACTAAAAATAGCTTCTCAGCATAAAAACTCAGACCACAAGAGATCATGGGGAGACAATCCATGTCTGATCCTTGCTAGACCTGTGAAAAGAGTTGTTGGATTGGAGAAATTTAGGTAAGCTAGGAGAAGGTGTTGTCCTTGTCCATAGCAGAGCTAGGGGAAAATACTTGAAAATACTAGAAAATACTAGACTTGTTAGATCAGTACTTCTAGTAAAGACCAAAGTAGGTCCCAGCTTGCCCTCTATTTGGGTGCTGATCTAAGAACTTGGAATGGGCCCCTGGGGCAGCTCTGTGGTCAGAGGCAGGGGAAGCTGCACAAGACAGCTTCTGATGGAGATTCCCTGCCCTTCCATAACCAGTAGGTGGCTTGTGCTGACTGGCAGTGGGGGAGAGAAGACACTAGTAAGAGATGGGGCTAATCTCTGGGAAGGGTTTTGGCTGCCTTCCCAGTATTGCACTGAAATTATGCCTACAGCTGCCAGATGTCAGGATGGGGTGTGGAGAAGAACACAGTTCCCTGCCATAGGACAGCTACTTGCAGGGCTTTTGTTGATGAAACCAGCATGCAGGCTGTCCTCCATGAGAGTGCAGGAGGGGTTAGCTGGAGAGGTTTCTGTCTCTGTTCCTGGTCTCACACCAGAGCCAGGCACACAGTTCCCAGATGTCCAGATGTTTGTGATCTTTGCTCTGGGATCTTTCAGACTTGTCAAGGCATTGTGTTAAGGGAGGAATTATTTCACTTCCACAGGGAGAGTGGAAATGTTGAGAGCTCCTGAAGAGATCCCTCTGCCTGCTTCTCTCAGAAGGGGTCATCAGAAGGGGTGAGCAGTGTTGGAGAGAGCTCAATTTCTACACAGGTGAGGTCCCCAGACAGCACACCCTCAGAACAGTGTTGAGCTTCCCTGGCATGACTGTTTCTGGCAGTTTCCATGGTGATGCACAAAATCAGCACAGGGAAGGCAAATAATAGAACGTGATAGTACATGTGCCTGGGGAGGGGGTAACAATTCCACTTTAATCCTGTCAACAGAGTTCTAGGGTCAGTCCTGGGGCTTGCCCCCCTGCCTTCCTGAGCTGGTAAGGGAAGCATTTCTGTACCCTTCCCCAAAGAGCTCAAAGCAGTAGCTCCACTGTTACAAGCTGCCATAAATCTTGTTACAAGCTGCCAGGTTAAAACGGCATTGCAAATTGTTTTTTTGTGGAAAATACTGGCAAGTGATGTCAGCAGGCAGCCCAAGCAAGCAGTGTCTGATAGTATTTTGACTGCTTGGGATTAGTGGGAAGCACTGATGAGGAGCCCAGGATGCATTACCACATAGTCCAGCATGCAAGCACATCCTTGGTCATAGATGAAAATTATTCATGGGCAAGGAACAAACTCAATCTTACCACCACAGTACCATGCCACCAAGACTTCACTCTCTGTTCTCAAGGTCTGAACCTGCCCTCTTCTTCATTACAGAAGCAGTGTTACTGAGCACACTCTTCCACACACAGTTTGGAGGCGCCTGCCTGATGTCCACCTACCCCTTTGCATGCATCAACAATTGCCAAACAGCTGCCAGGATGAAAAGACATGGAGAGAATGGGTTGAAGGGTAGTTTTCTGATCTGCATAATTTTTGTGATTCAGCTTAAGATTCCAGAAAACTCTGGAGGGGAGGGGTAAAAATTGTGAAGGATAATATGGCTTTCAAACACAGTCAACATAAAAAGCCAACCTAATTTTGTGTGCCTCCACCTCTGGGCAAAATGTTCTTGGCTTGGTTTCAAAGGTGCTGGGAAATTCAAGGGTTGGGTTTCTCTGAAAACCAGCCCCAGGGTGCCTGTAACAGGGTGACCTGGAAAAGGTGCCAATTTTGAAAATGTTATCTTAATTTAAATTTTTTTGTCATTTTGTAATTTCCTATCAATGAGCTCTCCCTGGGAGGCTTAGAGATTGATCTAGAACTTGTCTTTCACTCTATGCACTGCCTGAAGCAGGAATCTTTGTAAGAGAAATGGCACCTTAGCTGTAGATTTAGAAGGCGCTTGGCTTTCGTTGCAGTGACTGCTGCAATGTAAGAGACTCTCACCCATTTCTTCATGCTGTGCTCCCTTGTCCAGAGTCCTGTGGGTCCACAGGGGAGCTTCTGAAGCCAAGGTCACTGCCCAGTCTATCGCTCTCTGAGGATCCCTCTATCTGTGATTGCCTCCCCTGTTCTGGGGCAGCCCTGTAACCTCAGTCTCAGTGCAGAGGTGTTACCTCAGTCCTGGTGTAGAGGTGCTCTGTGTCTCCTTGCTCCCTCAGAAGCTCATGCCAGGATGCAGCACTAGACAGACAGCCAATTAAAACAGCTCCAGCAGCTACAACACAAAACTGTTAGGGCCTTCTGCAAAGTATGTCATGAGTAATTTTTACTTATTTGTTTAATTAGTGTTAATTGTACACAGTAGGAGGCCAGAACTCTGCCTGCAAATGCTCAGTTGGCTGTGAAGTGTAACTTCTCCAGCTATTCTGGAAACTCCAGTCAAGGGGCAGGAGAAAGAGGGGGATTTGCATTTGGTGTCACAGCATCAGTTTCATTCACAGCAGATGAATGAAACTCTGGGAATTTTTCTGGACCACAAGGAGGAAGAGAACAAGAAGTATAGGAAGTTCATCCAGAGAGCCACTAAGAGGGTTAATGGGCACCGTGGACCGCCCTCTGCAGCAGAGACCTTGGCTCATCTCCCTGGCTGCACTGGAGGTGCCTCCCGAGGCAGGCATGGGCACTCCACCCCTGTCCCACATACGAGGGCTTGCTGCGGGTGTCTAAATTGCGGGGGCTGGGGGGAGTGTTCAGTTCAACTTTTCCCTTTTGGGGTTTTCTTTTTGTCAGAAGCGTCTGTCCATTTGTCGCTGTTATAAAACACACTGCCAATCTCGTGTCTCTGCAATAACGCGCCCGGCAGGCCCGCACGCTCCCGCCGCCTGTGTGAGGGCGCACGGCCCCTCACGGCCCCTCACGGCCCCTCACGGCCCCTCACGGCCCCTCACGGCCCCGCACGGCC
>CM031861.1:30038468-30055698 GCA_018697195.1 Certhia americana | reverse complement strand
CACGGCCCCTCACGGCCCCTCACGGCCCCTCACGGCCCCGCACGGCCCCTCACGGCCCCGCACGGCCCCTCACGGGCCCGCTGCCGTTGTGCTCCGGCGCCGCCCGGTGGCGGGAGGCGGCGCGGCGGGCGGCGCTCCGCACGGCGGGTTTGAGTTCGGGCTTTGGGCTACCGAGAACGCCCCCGAAACAGACAGGCCTGAGAGTGGGCGACACTTTTGGCTGCTTTCGGCCTTACCAGGGAAACAAACTCCCCGGCGGGACAGTCAGGCATCGCCCTCTCGCAGACATAAACACAACCTCTGCTAATTAAAACTCTTAAGAGGTCTTTCTCCATCTGGAGTAAGTAGAAACCTTGGATCAGGCCAACACCCAGGGTGTTTCTTGGGACCATTACGGGGGTACAGCTCTGTGGAGAAAGGCAGTATGAACGGCCATAATTTGTTAAGGGCTCCTGTTGGAAGGGTGCTAAGACTTAGCCCAAACCACATCTCTGAGACTTTGGATAACATACACGTCTCAGATGCTAACATACAATTCTGACTCAGTGGGCACTTGGGTAATTATTCCTGAAAAGCACATACGCATTGGATTGTTTTGCCAGATAAACATATGTGACTGTGTAGGGGAGTAGGAAAAAGTGTTCCTAAGTCGATGATTGCATGCAACAGCTATGTGTTCAGTTCAGCCATTAGTTCAAAGAACTATTTTCTCTTTGGTGTAAAGCCCTTAAGACTTTTTTTCCTTAATATTTGTTAAAGTTGGACCCACTCCCACTCTTAAAGCAGGTCAAAATTCAAGCCGGATGTTTCTGTAGAAACCACTTTTCTCCTCTCAGCCTTGATTTTTTTCTCCAAAGAGCAAATTGACATGAGTCATTACCATTTATATTTGCCCAAAAGGTCATTTAGCTTCTCTGAAGACATCACAGAAATAAAAAGCCGTACATTAAACCTTTCATAAATTAAAACTTTTAACAAAATATTTTTGTGCTGGACCAAAATTATAGTGTCATTCTTCTAATGAGCCAAACTAATGCCACCATTACTGCAAGGAGGGGTTGCTTTTGCTTTTAAACCTAGGAGAGCTTCAGGGCCTGAACTGCGAACTTTACATTCCCTTTGCTAAGCAGTGTGTGGCCATACAGAAATGCAGGGTACTGACTATAGCCTTGTCTGAAACAGTGTCCACAGTGTTCTATCTGGACTTAGATTTATGTTTACAGTAAACCTGCTGCATAAGAAGTATTCTGTGAATTGTAGCCATGTAGGCATAAAAGAAGAGAGGATTCAGGACATCTTCCACCAATTTTCCTGTGCAGGTTCAGGCAACATACCCCTGCTTGCAAGAGGTTATGCTCACATGGATTTGTGACTGGGTCACATCTTACCACCTCTGCAGAAGAGACAGCACATTTTGGATAGCAGCAGCTGTTTCACTCCTGAAAGCTCGTATTGGTTCTCCCAGAGACCAAAATCTCTGGGAAGTGTCCTGAATTTCCAGTAGCTGCTTACACGATTATTACAAATCGATCACAGATGGTGATTTTGATGCTGGAAAAAACAATCTCGTCTCTTATATCCTGAGCACATTTGATCTGGACTGACTGGATGGGATCAGGACAGCCCATCATCTTCTCATTAGAACAGAAACACTTTCCTGACTGCAACAAACATTTGGGCAAGGATGAATACTTTCCTTTAAATAGCAAACTTCAGCCTTAAATAGTTACACTTTGCCCTTGCTGTTTGGCTCTGCTGCATACCAAAGACTTAGCTCTTAGCAACGTGAAATCCCATCCTAATTAGCTACTGTTTAACAATACTAAGCTCCCTCTATTCTGGAGCTACAGAGGAGAGCATTTCATATCAAGCCCAATGCAGTTCAAGTCTCTTTCTGTGGACTTTTTTTTTTTTTTTTTTTTTTTTTTCCCCAAGTGGAAAGTAGCCCTGTATGTTAAACCTGAACCACTCTGTATGAGTAAAAGTGACACTCAAGAAATTAAACCAAACATAGCCTGGAGAACCACTTGCACAAAGCATCGGGACTCACATACCTCACTAGAATAAAAAATACACCAGATGACACATGCAGCTCTGCCCACCATAAATGCCATTGACTAATGATGATCATCCAACATTACAAACCCACAAACATGTGGGTTCGTACTTGGTCTTTTTTATGCTATTACGAATACTTTCCTCACCTTACAGCGTAGACCCTGGATTCCTGTCTCTTTCCTGGTGCAGTCTCAGGAAACATACAATGACAAGGCAAAGTTTTGGGTTTTTTCAGCCTTTCAAGAAAGCTTGTTACAATCCATTTCACCTGTTATCCTTGAAACTTTGATCTAATTTTCATCTCATAAACTTACTCTCAATGACAACATTATTCACAATAATGAAGACTGTATGATAGGTCTATTTGCTTTGAATTCTAATATTTTGGTTATATAGAATTCTGTAATTTTCTGTACGTTTTGAAGTTGTGCAATCCATGCGTTCACATTCTTTAAAGCAAGTCTTTTTATTTTTTGAAGCGAAAAAAAGAACCCCTTCTTGAAATGGCTTTGGTGTGTATTTTAAAGGAAAAACTCCGTCATATGACACACTCCAACAACTGCAGGTAAGTATAAAGCAACCTGGGAAAAAACTTACCTCAAAAAGCTTTGTTGAGATAAACCTAAGGCTGCAAGTCTGAGTCACTGTAAATTGGATGAGCTTCATCCTGTAATATAATACCCAGCAATGTTTCATTTTTCAGATCCCAGTGCCCCTAAAGCCCTGGAGTCAGGGACTGAAGTTTGTTGAGGTAATTCCAGCTTGCTTTAGCTTTTCAAAATCAATGGGTTCCCCTATGAAGCATACATCAGTACATCCCTTGACCTCTTGCTCCATGGGGATGCAGACAGCTCTGCAGAACTATTATGTTTTCCTCAGATTACAGAGGTAAAAGACCATGTACTTAGCCAGCAATGGAGTCTGAATAAGGGCTAGTTGGTAGAGGTTGCTTCCAGATAAGATTGTTGGAAATTATTGTCATGGAGAAATCTGTATTAGTTCCTGTCAGTGGCAGAGTTTGAATTTGTTACTCAGGCTGGTAACATACTTTTTAAAATTATTACCTTTGGATCATCATGAACAAGAACCACAGAGAACTGCTCAGACACTTTAAAAAAAAATCTACAGATAATTTTCTCTCCTTCTGTCATCCAGCAGGTGGGAGGAGATCAACACGAGCAGTGAGCTATAGGGTTACTGGTTGTAGTGTTTCCTGGGCATGCCTGATATGCTTGTGCACAAGGCAGGGCAGGGTGTACCCAGTTACTCTAATTTTCATATGACTATCTGCCAGACTCAGGGAACACAACAGCATCAGTTTTTACTCTCTTGGAAAGAAAGGAGTTGGATGTCAAATATCAAAGTGTTTGATATTCATGGGTCACGACAAAGGGACACAGGAAACCCACAATACCTGCTGCACCTTGGCGCTGCCAGCTGGGGTTACAGGCCTGCTGTCAGCAGGTGGGGACAGCTTGGACATTGACTTGTCTACCTGCATCTTTTCACTGGTTGCATGCACATCAGTTTTAGACGTTTCTAAGGTTAACTCTAAACACAGCTTCTTGGGAATTCCAGAAAACAGTGTTCTTCTATGCCAAAAATGACCTAAAAAAGATAATCAGCAGAAGTCTAGTTAAGTTGCTTTGCCAGAAAGTGTTAATTTGACTGCTGAGATGCCCACCTGGTAATGAACTTTGTTTTTCCTTATCCTGATCATGGAACAAGGGCAGTGAGAACACAGGAACTGTAAAAATTGGGGTGAGGTTGTAGAGACCAGTTGAAACGCAAGGCAAAAGCAAGGAACACCACAGTCTGACTATGGAAGTGGGGTTTGTGATTTCCTAGTTTATCCAAGTTTTACTCATGGCACAGTGATGTTTGCAAATAAGTAACAGCTAAATATTCACAGAATTTTAAACACATAAATGTTTTATAGTCAGTGCAATACAGTTACTAGTGTTGGCTCATGCATGGGATTATGCTAGAGAAACAGCTTATTTGAGGAAGATGTACTATTACTTTGTCCTCTGGTATTATTAGGGGAGCTGAGAAAAACATCAATTGATAGTGAAATCTGTACCTCTGAGATGGGCTAATAAAGAACACTTAATTGCTTGTGTTAGGATAGACATCCCTTAGGAAAAAAGCCTACTGAAAATGTAGCTGACTCCAAATGGATTTTATAAACTGATATCATCTTTGGCTGTGTTAAAGTATAATAGAATATTTCTCCTTAATAGCATGCCCAGTGTTACAACAAAATTTAAAATGGCTTTGAACCAAAAAGCAACTATGGATTTTTTTTTTTTTTTTTAAAGAAGTGAAATTTAGTCCTGACACTTTTGCAATCAAATTCCCCTTCTATTAGCTTGTATTTTTCCTTTGGAAGGATATAAAAGAGGTCATTTAGTTCCCATTTGCAAAGACGTATATGAAGAAAACTTTTGAAAGCACTTGGTGGCACAGGTGTGGTAGAGGTCAAATTATGAAAGTGAGATGTACTTACGATTGAGAGCCTAATCTGGGCTTCCTTCTGACTCTCATTTGACAAGTTTAGGGTCTGTCTCATGTAGTTTGTCAGGATTTTATGAAACAGAATGTACCTAGTTTGACCATGAGTCTGGGATTATTTTGCCTAACTTCAGTTACCCAGGAGTCAAGAAATGAGCCTGAACTACTCATCTGGCTCCATATATCATCAGTGAGGATAGGGAAACTTCGTTAGTTTCCTTAAGATGGAGCACATTGTCATGCAGAAGTGTCCAGTTCTCACAACTGAATAAACAGCGAATTGCAGCAATACTGTTAAAACCTGGATCAGTCCATGGATAGAGTCACAACTAATTGTGTGGATGACTTTACAGCTGACCTCAAAGGTGCAGCAGGGACCTTTGCTCACATTCAGCTCACTTGATCTGATACTTATATTTCTGAGGTCAATTTATAATGACCAGCATCAGTTTTACTAATTACAACTGAGTTTATAATAATTATAACTGAGAGCTTTGCAGGATGACTGGGGTGATTTGGTATCTGGAAGATAATTTCTGGCCTCTTCTGGAATAGAAAATTCTATAGATCTCTGGACTGAATATTGTTAAGCAAGCATTCATAGTCAGTGTAAAATATTCAATAATCGTAAGTTACAATAGAAAATCTAATTTTTTTTGACGTATCATGAACTAAGTATTCTACAATATTATGTATTTACTGAATCGCATTAAATTCTTTATGAAAAAATGTTCTTAATAACTTTCCAAAATAATAATTTTGGAAATGATTCTTTAGACAATATTATGGCCATCCCTATGCAATCTATGCTGGGGCAATACCTATTGATGGGGATCTTTGCTGTGTAATATATAGATGAATATTTAATGAAGTAGTTATTTATTTAGCATATCTGTAGAGAGACAGTCTTTTTCATCTGACTCTTCTTAGTCATCAAAGAGATTTGGGACCATTTAGCTCCCACCCTACCTGACCTGCTGACATTTGTTTGGCTCGTGTGTTTACTGTGGGACTACTACTAGGACAGCGGCAAGATCTGAAAACAGAGGAAGGAAAGAGCTACTTTTTAAAATAGAGCAGTAACCTCCCTGTGCATCACTTCAATATGTTCTTCATCATATGCATGTATATGGCAGCTCAAATACATAATGAGATTAGATGGCTGCTTGTCCAGGCTTCTGGATACTCTTCAGTCCTGTGAGATGAACTTCAAATTTCTTTAGGCCTGAGGCTATCTGCCTGAATGGGAAAAATATTCCTATGTAACACATTCTGAAACTGACATAACAAAAATGATGTAACAGTGAAATATCAGCTACTGTATTCGATGAAGACTGCAAAAGGACTCTTTTGCTTGTGAAACTGTTGTATAACTCACATATATCGATTAAGAATAATATTAATTGATGTTAATTTTAAAGAAAGTCATTCCTCTATTCATTGCTAAGAAGAAAATTAATTGAACCAGCATTCTGAAAATGGCTGCGATAATTTATACATTAAAATTACTTGATTTACTTTGTTTCCAATGAAAAAATAAAAAATGAGTATGAGAAGGAGAGTGCAAAAAAGAAGGTATGCTCTCTCTTATGTACAACCTCCCAGTATTTTGGAATTATTAGTTACTCAGACCCACAGGTGCTTTATAATTATTTTTATATAATTATTTTTAGTGCATAGTGGCTTAATGCACTAAATAATAACAAAACAGAAGATACCATTGTAGAAGAAGAGTCTTTCAGAGACCACTGAATCAGACTAAAGAACAGGACAAAACACATTAAAGCTGACTAAGAGAAACTCTGACAGAAAAATATGGCAGATAACTGAAAGCTGTGTAAGAGTCACTGGATTTTAAAATAAAGTCCCAATTTTGTAAGCATAATAGAGAATAATATTGTTTAAAATGCCATCCTGGATCAATGTATGAAATGAAGGTATAGTTAGAAAATAAAAAGCCTACAAAGCAAAGTGGGAAATATTTAGCAATCAATATAAATTGGAAGTTACATAATATAAAAATAGACAAAATAAAAAGACATCAGAGGAAAATCATTGGCTGGCAGGCCTTAAGACAATAAAATGAGTTAAAAGTATATTAAGAACATTTGAAATCTTAACAAGGATACATGCTGATGCTTGATGCAAATGAGGAAATGATAAAGTTGCAGAAAAGACAAATATTCCAGACATATTTCTGTTCTGAAAAAAGAAAGATGATGCACTTATATCACATGGACTGATGAAAAATTTTCCACTCTGTTAGTGACCAGGAGGAATGTAAAGTATGTACTGGAGGTAAATATTTTAAAATCAGCAGGTCTAGATGGCTTACATGGGCAGACTAATAGAGCTTATTTAACTGATCTCTAGCCTGCTGATACTGATATTTCATAAATCCTGTAACAGCAAGGAAGTAGCAGAATACTAAAGGAGTGTCTGTTCCATGGCAATATTTTTAAAAAAGTGGCAAAGTCAATAATCACAGTAGATGTGCACTAGCAAGACTAACAGCAGTTTATTAAAAAATATAACCAATAGAGAATTCTTTGACAAAAAATAAGAAAATCAAGAGATGTATTTTTCAGCATCACAATAATCTTGATTAAAAAGTAAATTAAAAAAACAAAAAGGCAAGAATAATTTAAGTACCCCTGCCATGAGCAAGAAGATGACTAGAGACGCTCTCAAGGTTCTTTCTAGCCCTACCTTCTGTGGATCTGTGAAGACATAACGTGGTAGCCAACAGAAAGTCCTGACTGGACAAGAGTGAATATGTGTATGGGTTGTGAGTCCTGCTTGATTTTACTTATTAAATTGTTTTGTCACTGAATCAGGATCAGGAGCAACACTGGATGACTCTCATTCTCTGAGAAATACACAGGACACAGGATGGTTGAAGCACAAGGAAAACAATCCAGCCAAGCTTGTCCACTGAACATAGTGAAAAATAAAGCCATGTCACCTGTGCTTTGCAAAAGCCATGGAAGTATTGGATGAATTTTAGATTCAGTGTTATTCAGTATTTCCATCATTGCTGTAGAAGTAAATAGAAACTCAGAAGGAACTGAAACTGCTGATAAAATATGCAGGTATTGGGAAACCTGATGGAATGGCAATAATGAGGGGAAAGCATTTATATAGGGCAGAAAGGATCACCTTCATGTTCAAGCAAAAAGCCTTTTACTATAGCAAAATGCAAAATTATGCATGTGGGAACCAGATAGGAGATTAGGAGATGTGTAATCAGAAACTCCACCCTGGAAAAAACAGCACTCTGAAAAGGATCAGGATCATCAGAGTATGGAGCAGTTTCACTCCAGTGAGATACTGTGGCAAAAAGGGTGAAATCAATCCTTGAATGCATAAACATGGGAATAGTGAGTACCAGTACCAGGTTGCTGTTCTTCCTTTTGTGGCACTCATTAGACTAATCATATGCAGGATATTTATTTTCAAAGGTTGCTGAAAAGCTGGGGAAGGTGCAAGGGGAGCTTGGGAATTATTCAGGATCTAAAGAAAATGCCTTATTGTAGAAACCTTTTGGTGCTCAACCTGTGACTTACTGAAAAGGAGATGACTTGATTTATGGCTTGATTAATGAATTGGTACTGTTGGAGGCATAAAATACTATCAGGAAAGGGCTCTGAGCAGACTAAGTTGTACTGAGGACTGAGTGGAGGAACTATTAAGCCAGACAAATTCAAGTGAAGAATGAGATACAGAAAATGACGAACCACTAGAACAAGCTAATGTGGTGAATTCTTCATCTTCTTATGTCTTCATCAAAATTAGACATTTTTTATTGGCCTACAGCCAACTACAAATTGTCAAGAATGAGTTGCAGCTTTTAATACTGGAATATATCCATGAAAATTAATGGCCTATGATAGCTAACAGGTCATTCTAGGTGATAGTAATCCCTGAGATCCATTACATTGTAGAAGAGACATATACTTATTTTTTATTACTATTATGTCAAGAAGCAGTAGATAAACATGCAACTTTCTCTCTGTTTGGAACTTTAAGTGCTACATCTTAATGATAACATGATGAATTTAGGTTGCCAAGATAACTGATGATGGAAACTGGTGGACTGTAAAAGTCCATTACTGATTTTCTCTCTTCAGATATTCCAGTATATGGTCCCAGTATATTATCAGGTGGATTAGCATAATACAAAGGAAATAAAATCTGCTGGGTGACTTTTTTCTCTTTCTTTGTTCCTCTATATAGAAATGTCCTTGGCTGTGACATGCATCTATGATAACTAAGTAATCTGACCTCATCTCAGAAGTTTTTGTTATTCAAAAAGCTCCTGGCCTGTGGAATGTTCTTGGGCAGCTCATTGTGGATATTTGAAACATGAAAGTAGAGAGTCAAACCAGATTTTTATCTCTGAATCATTTTTTGTATTCCTTTGACACATCCACTCTCCACATACTTTCAAATCCCAGAGGAACACTTTTTCAATTTCATTCCTATTATGTAATTTCTGTCAGCCATCTTCATTTATCTTTATTTTTATATTGTAATCTTTGTCTTTTCCATCACTTCCCCTTAGCCATTCCTCTCTAATCCCTGGTTTATTATCACTACTTGACTGATGTTTGAGAAATATATTGTAAGTGACTTGGAACAGACACTTGTCATTTTACTGTTGATCAGAGCACTTTGCATGTCGCATTGTATAAATAATAACTACCGTTGCAAAAATATTTAACGTCTCAGTTATATTTTGCAGTATAATGTGTAACAGAGACATTTAATGAAAAATAATTATTTATTATAATTGTCCCATCTCTAGCACTGACTTTCAAAAGCATTTTAGGTAAACCATGTGTGATCTCTCTCCTCTGCCTCAGTTCCTTAGCTAGCTCAGAGTTACAAGATGTGTCAGTGAAGTGCTAGCATCAGGTTGTTTACCATTCTAGAAACTCTTCAAATCTAACACTTCTTCACTTATTCTGTTTTCCATTGGCTTGTCTCAAAGCTTTCTAGCAAAGGAATTGTGTTCCCTCTTTCACAGCTGGGGAAAGAGAAAAACAGATAGGTGAATTTGAGGGCATTGGGAAGGCCTGAAGCATGTGTGTGAGTACAACTCAAGCCTCCAAGCCTCCCACTTTTAATGGGAAACACATCTCCCTAAAACAGAGTATTGAATCAAGTTGGACAGGACATGTACAGGTTTGTAAAGTGGCTTGCCACTCCCTAAAACTGTGTTTGCATTTTGCTGAACCTGGACAAATAAGAGATTGCTGCCAAACCCTTCAAGTTCTGTAATTTTTGCATGTATAATATTTGCTTTTCTTCTGCCCTTGAATCTAGAACAGAAACCATGATTCTTTTTACTTATTGTCATTAAAAATTCAAGCAAACACAGGCTAACTTAGACACCAGTCACACCTCAGGTAAATCTTGCCTGCTGCTTGTCCTAGAAATCTCAAGCTGCTCTGTTCCAAAGGACCTGTCTGGCATCTAAGTCACATGAAGGCTAAGGTGGCAGAAGGTAGTGGAGAACACTAGTTCTCTGCTGAGAAATTTTTTTGCCAGTCCAAAGAGGTGATCCGTGAACACACCAGAAGCTATTCACAAGCTTTGGCAGTCTCTATGAAATAATGTCTTACATCTTTTACCATGGACACCTTGAATAGGAACACCCATGGAGCAAGCTTTCCTAGACTCTTTCCTAAAGAGAAATGCTTTGCTGCATGGCACTTCGGTCACATCTCTTAAGAATAAAAATTTCCTATTTGCAGTATTTAGTTTCAGCACCAAGCCCTTACCAAACCCAAAGGCATGGCAGGTGCCAATTACAGAAAAATGTTTTGAAGGAAAGAAAAGCTAAATACTAATGTTTGAAAATCTCGCTCAGGTTTCCTTCAAAAAACTCAGCAAATCCATGGCTTGTATTTTTTCTACCAGCACCATAAAGAAAAAGAGACAAAGAAAGCAATTTCCATGGCATTGCATGAAGACCTATGCAAGCTGATCTGAGTAGATGACTTGTGGTATTCTTCAAAATCCATTTCCTCCTTCAGGTATTTGAATAACATTTGTCACCACAGTGGCTGGGGCCCCTTCAGGAAAAAAAAGTTCCTTCTTTCATTTCCTTGCAAGCCTAAAACTTACTCTTTGTTCCTCCATTTCCTGTTAGAGAAACCGATGTTTTGGACATACATCCATGGGGGGATTATTAAATAAACACAGGAGATGAAATTCCCAATTTCCAATTGTGGGACCTCCTCAGGAAAACAGGACAGAAAAAGCCAAACTTCCCCAGAGAGGGAAAAACCCTGACTCCATCCTGACAGGTTTTTAACAATTGTGATGAAGTTTTTCATGATAGTTTTTTCCTTCAAAGCACTGGCTGAGCTGTGTAGGATGGGGAGTGTTAAAGGTGAGAGTCTCATTTCATTTGCTGCAGAAACCATTAGCATGTAGAAAGAAATTAGGCTAAGGAAGACTTAATAAGCCTGGAAGTTAAACCCTGCTCTGGAAATATGGATCCCATTCCTCATTAGTTCCTAAGTAATGCCAGATAACCCACTTGGACTAAACCAGTAAGACTAATTTCCAGGTGTTACTTTTTCAAGACAGGACTGGATTTACATAAGGGATGTATATCCACTGGATTAAACTGGAATTTAAATATAAGGAGCCATATAAAACTAAGCTCTGGGGAAAGAGAGATGCTATGAATCTCAAATTTAGAATTCTTTTTAACTGAAACATGTCTGAACTTAAAAGCACAGTCTGCAGAGCAAGATCTTACCTTACTGGGAATGACTACAGTGGCAGTGATATTTGTGATGTACTCAGATACTAGTGTAATGACCATATTAAAGTGTTTCTGAAGACATAAGTAATTCTTTTTTCTTTTTTCTTCAGTGTAACAGCATGCGACAAATAAAACACAAATTACAGTGAGGGATTAAGCACTGCCTGTCACATGAATGGATGAGTGAGGAACCAGCAGCTTGGGTATTGCTGCAGTGCAATACTCCTTACCGTGCCCAGATACAGGAGTATAGCACCAAACAAATATGATTATGCCACTTTCCAAGATGTGTCCATACAGTCAGGTGTATACAGACAGACTGGTGTAGAAACATCTGAACTGTTTTTGGGAACACATATAGGAATTAGATCAGGTATTATACATGATCTATGCTATTTCAGAAAAAGGCAATGCACATGAAGGGATTATGAGACCATTAACAAGATCAGCTGCATTCCCTGTGCCTGTTTACAAGTGGCTGCAGAGAAACTAGAGAACCCTTATGTCACCACAAACTCTTTTCTTCTCGGACCCAGCTTCCTGTGTGCAAGCCGGGATGCTCTGCAGAGAATGGTGCTTGCTCCCAGCACCAGGCCTTGGAGAGCTCAAGCTTCCTTCTTGCCTGACAGAAGGGCAGTTCTAGAAATTGCCTTTGTCCCCAGTCTTCATTCTACTTCCACTTTCACTGCATTGTTATCTCAACTTCATTTTTTTCCCTCTTCCTTTCTCTACTAGCTCAGGCTGAAAGAAACAAGGCTGAACAGAATAATAACAGCTCTTCTGGACCAGCTAATGCAGCTAGAGAGAGCTGAATAAGCTCTCAGGTGTACAGCACCACCATCAGATGCTCGCTCTGACATTACTCCCTCCTGCCTGTCCCCTCAACACAATACAGTGTCTTCATTCTCCTCACCTGGCTTTACTGCCTCCTCCTTCCTTTCTTACTCTGTGAGTCCTCTCCTTTGTCCTTACCTCCTCTTTCCTTTCTCTGCGTAATGTGACTAGACAGGAGAATTGAGATTTATGTATTCCCTACAGGTGCTTCTCATTTTTACCGATCCATCTTTGGCTATTGGTTTCTCCTTCTTGTAGGTGAGTATCTCTCAGCTCTCTTCTTCCTCTCTCTTTGACCTTTCCTCTGATCCTTGTAAGGCATTCTCTCATACTGTGAAACATTCAGGCTGTCTCATACTGCATACTCATATCTCACACTCTCTTGACTATATCTCTAACATGGTCCTCAGTGCTTTCTAAAGGATGCTATTTCACAATAAATACATAAGCATTGCTTCAGGCTGCTGTCTTCTTCAACTGCCTAATTGGATATGTATTTTAAAGGTTCTTCTTAGAACATCAAAGATGCCTTTGCTATTTTACCATTTTCCTTCTCAACTCTGTTGAAATTTATACAAAGCAATTGTGGTTTTTTTCATCCAGCTTGGGGTCACCAGCACATGCAGTGCTGCCCTAGCTTGCACAGCTCGGTTGCTGAGGTAGGGCTAGCTGTGCATTATTTTCCATTTCCCCTTTAAAACACTCCATCTTTCTGCATCTCCAACTCTCACAGTGAGATTGTGCAATCAGGTGACTCGGTGACAGGCCGGTTTGCTGCATTGTGGCATCCTCGGAGCAGCTTACAGAGGTTTGTACACAGAGCTCCCCGGGCGAGCGCAGAGGGAACGCCAGGCAGCAGCCCGGGCACTCCCGGGTTACGCAGAGCTCTCTGTGCACGGCCGCTTCGGTGTGTGCAGCGTCTGCTGGCCCGGCAGGGCTGGGGCTGAAGGAGCAGCCTCTCCAGAGAATACCTGCCTTTAACAAAGTCACTGCCGCCAGACATCTTGAGAATCCTTCATCATAATTGCTTCGGGGTCTGCACAGATCCGATGTTGCCTCATTATTGAGGCTATTTATTCTTGAAACCAGAAATGCTGAGTCATTAAACACAGGTCATAAAAACATCCTTATTCTGCTAAAAGCATTAGCTCATCATTTCTGGTACCACAGAAGGTAGGACAGACCTGGAATCCTTGTGCCTGTGAGAAAGAAAACGTGGACTGCATCAGAGGCCTGGGAAGATCAGACAAGAAACCTAAGTCAGTAACCCATTAGGAAAAGCAGGGTGCTGGTTAAAGACAGGTCTCTGGGCTCAAGATCAATTGCCATTTCTGCATTTGTGTCATGTCAGGTCACCATTTTATCCCAGAATATGTTAATATCTCTCTCTGGAAATTGATAGAATTAAAAACCTCGCTCACTTTTGTCTGAAGACTATAAGGCGATTCAGAGGCACTAGCCAGCTACACCTAACTGCAGAGAGCTACTGTTACCTCCGTTTTTTCAGAGCGAAGCCAGAGGTACGGGCGGAGCATTTGTTTGCTTGCAAGCCCTGGTTCAGGACTGCAATCTCATGCCAAAGAAAGGCATTTTTTTTCCTGTGTTCTTGTGTTGCTGAAGAGTTAATGTAGCCAGAGAAAAGATTTTAATTCATTTTTACTACCTATGCTTCAAATTTATTTTCTTACTATTCTTTCTCGGGCAGTTTTCTGAATCTGGAGAGATCCTTCTGGGTGGAAAACCACATTTTTCAGAGTTTATGTTTCCCTATTTTAATACTGAAGCTGCAGACAAATACTTCCTTTGATAGCTGTGTTTGATTTCCGGCACTGCAGGGATGTCCTGACAGCGTCCAGCTCCAACAACAGGCACATGGGGGTTACATCCCTCAGCTGATGGGGTGTGTGTGTTTATTTGTTTTTGTTACGGATTTCTTCAGAGGAGTAAATATGAAGAACTCGTACTGCAGGCTCACCAGCCAAAGCGCACTGTGCCACATCGTGTTCCCGGCCGGAGCCAACACTCCAGGCGTTTGGGCAGGGCAGGCAGGGTGTTCCCGACGCTCACCTGGCACACACCGGCCCGCACCGGCAGGGTCCGCTTCTCCGGGGGAGACAGGTCCCTCCCCTGAGGCTCCCCCGCCGCCTTCAGGCTCTGTGCCCCGCGATGGCCCCGGGCGAGCTCGCCGGGCCGGCCCCCCGCCTGCGGGCCGGGGGAAGCGGCTGCAGGCCGGCGGGAGGACGCGGGGCCGGCGCCGCGGGGCGGGGGAGGCAGTGCGAGGCAGTGCGGAAAGAGTTAAGGGAAGGTGGCGGGGCAGGCTGGCTGTCGGGAGCGAGCATGTGCAGATTGAAACCGCATCCATACTACGGGCGAGTGTCAGTGGCACACTTCACCTCCCGCCGGCCGCGGGGCACCCATGGACACCGGTGAGGACACGAGCCGCGGCCGGGCGGGGGGGCCGAGCGGCGGCACCGGGAGTTCCCCGCGGCCGCTGCCCTCACGGCCGACCCGCCGGGGTGAGCGCGGCCCGCGGCGGCCTCCCCGCAGCCGAGCGGCGCGGGGGATGCGCTGCCCGGGGCGGAGGGCGGGGATGGCGCCGTTGGTTTCGCTTTCTGGCGGCGGGAGGGCCGTGCCGCCCCCGCCGGGGGGTGCCGGCCGGAGCGAGACAAAGGCAGGCGGCCGAGCGGCAGCTTCCCCGCCAGCGGCGGGCCCCGCGGGGCCGCCGGGCACCGGTGTGTCGCCCCCTCCCGGGCAGCGGCGCAACCCCCGCAGGCCGGGCCCCGCCGCTCCTCGGGGCGGTGAGCGTCGAGGGGATTTTGCTCGGGAGCTCCCGACCCCGGCTGCGAAGTTTGCGGGGTCTCTGGGAAGGCAGGGTGGAAGGGTTGTTGAAATCGGAGCTGCCTTTCACTGGACAGGCTTTTTTTTTTTTTTTTTTTTTTTTTTTTTTTTTTTTTTTTTTCCCCACAAGAGGAGAGAACGGTCCGAAACATCTTTTTGTATTGATTTCTGTAAAACTTTTTTTCAGGCACGGGGGTAAAGAAATAGCTCTGAATGAGCCTAGCGTTGCAGAGCAGAAACTAGGAGGTGGGGGCTGGCTCTGGTCCGTTCAGTGACTTTTCTGCACCTTGTGAATTACTGTGTGTAATCCAGAGGGTTAGGGAAATTACAGATAATATAGTCAGCTGAAAATGAGAGGTTTATTTTTGTTTGTTGTTTTGTTTTTGTTTTTGTTTTTTTTTTTTTTTAATTTAAATTAATCTCAAGATGTTTGCTCTTGTTCCATTTGGTCATGGAAAAACTCATTCAGAAAGCTGAATTTTTGCAAAATGGAAAATCTGATTCCTTCGTCTCCCATTCACTTATTTACTCTCGGGTTTTGCCAAATTATTTCTAGGATGCTTAGACGCAGGAAGTGGCTGAGGAGGCTGCCCTGTTGTTCATCTTAAGCTGGACCATTACACTGGGACTTTTAGACAGAATTCTTTTCCATCGCTGGCCAAAAACTACTAGGGGATGTACAAACGTGGTTAAGCCTCATAATTACACAGGAGATTGCAGTAAGTTAAAACTCTTATT
The DNA here is from genome assembly GCA_018697195.1 of Certhia americana. Lineage (NCBI taxonomy): Eukaryota > Metazoa > Chordata > Aves > Passeriformes > Certhiidae > Certhia > Certhia americana. Next base: position 30,039,935 of record CM031861.1, on the reverse strand, counting down.
ATGTTAATACTCGTTATCGTTCTCTTGACATGTTATTTGACAGGTTTTTCCGGTTTCTCTTTTTCTGAGGAGGGAAAAGCAGTCCCTGCAGGAGCTGATTTTTTTTACAGGCAGGGCGGGGTGGCTGGGTGCGTAACATCTCTGTGACTGCAGAGCTGTGTGCATTGGGGATTTGCAAGAAGAACAGATTGCCCAAAGAGCTCCATTCTGTGGTTTCCAGCACAAATGCTTTAATATAGGGTACAGCATCAGTTAGAGATGGGGCTTAGCTACTGTTTGATTAGGTTAAGTAGGGAAGGCATGAAAACAAAAAATTAACCATAAGTTATTAGGAAACCAGAAAGAAAAGACTTATTGACATAGAGCTCTATAATGCCCTGTAGGCACTTTCAGGCCAGCACTGAGGAAAACTGTGTAGGAAATGTAGGATAATTTGTGTCCATGACACATCCTTCAGGTCCTTCTTGTAATCCAGCTACATTGTCCCAGTGAGAAGGTTATGGGACTTCTCCTGGAGAATGAGAAATGTTTTCCTGTGTTAGGTGACAGCAGCTTCATACTGCATGATAAATTAAGATTTTTCATAATTGAAAGTAGTTATTTTCTCCCTGAGGAATGTATCTTCCTCCATATGTATTTCTGAGAAATTTCATACTTACTCTGTTGAGGCTGCCACCGAAGAACATTGTGTTCTCCAGGTTGTATAAGAAGGGGAAACTGAGGTACAGGGGGAAAATGGCATTTCACAGGTTGTTGTCAAATTGAACACAAGACTTACTCCAGATAATTTGGTTTAAATAGTAGCTGTATAGCAGCTCTCCTAAACAAAGCTCAGCAAAAAGTGCTAGAAGCAGCTGATACCGTGTGACAAACATTCTGAGACATCTAGCACAGGAATATTGAAAAAGCATGTAGTATAGTCTGGTGGGAAAGGAAATGGAGGGACAAGCAGAAGTTGAATATTATTGCTTGTTACTGCATAAACTTCAGCTGAAGCTCTGGCACCATCGTCTGTTGGACTTGGTCGGGTATTGCTGTTCCCACTCTACTGAATGGCTGATGCGTGGAGCAGAAAACAAGCTGATGATTCCTTGGAAGGTTCAAACCTGGAATTCTTACAGCAGTTTACAGAGAAGTGGTTAAGGGGGTCTAAAAACAAGAGCGGAAGGGTTGTAGCACAGATGTGTGGTGGTTGAGGGAACGTAGATCTCTGCATCCATATGGAAAGGTACGGTAGTGGGGGACTCTGCAGTTTTGCTGGCAATATCATAATGTTATGTGGTGCCAAACATGTGAAAGGCAAATTAACCTTGTGCATGGAGATGCAGGTTTATGGCTTAGAGTGTTAAGCAGGAAGAGGGTTTTTGGATGATGAAGGTGATGACTTGACAAGCATGTGGAGTCATTTAAGATATCTTTTTACATTCTGTATTTTATGTAAGAATCTTGGAGATGGTCTAGGGAGTG
>CM031861.1:30015001-30038368 GCA_018697195.1 Certhia americana | reverse complement strand
CTCTACCATGGTCCGCAATGCTTTCTAAAGGATTGCTATCACAATAACTCATAAAGCACTGCGTAAGGGTGCTGTCTTCTTCATAACTGCCTAATGGACAGTATTTTAAAGGGCTTCTCTAGAAACATCAAAAGATGCCTTAGCTATTTTGTACCATTTTCCTTCTAACCCTCTGTTTGAAATTTATACAAAGCAATTGGTTTTTTTTCATCCAGCTTGGGGTCCACCAGCCACATGGCATTGCTTGCCAGAGCTTGCAAACAGCGGTTTTAGCTGGAGGTCAGGGCTAGCTGTGCATTATTTTCCATTTCCCCTTTAAAACACTTCCTCTTTCATGCATTCTCCCAACTCGCAACAGTGAGATTGTGCAATCAGTGTGGATCGGTGAAAGGGGGCCCGGTTTGCTGCATTGGGGCATCCTCGGAGCAGCTTTACCAGAGGGTTGTGTACACAGAAGCTCCCGGGCGAGACGCAGACGGAGAGGGGAAACGGCCAGGCGCAGTCAGCCCACGGGCATACCGGGTTTAAGCAGGAGCTCTCTGTGCCACGGCCGCTTCGGTGTGTTGCAGCGTCTGCTGGCCCGGCAGGGGCTGGGGCGAAGGAGCAGCCTCCTCAGAGGAAATACCTGCCTTAAACAAAGTCACTGCCGCCAGGACATCTTGAGAATCCTTCTCATACTTGCTTCGGGGTCTGCACAGGATTCCGGATGTTGCCTCTATTGAGGAATTTATTCTTGAAAACAGGGAAATGGCTGAGTCATTAAACAAGGTCATAAAAACATCCTTATTCTGCCCTAAAAAGCACATCGCTCATCATTTTTATGGTCCCCACAGCAAGGTAGGACCAGGACCCTGGAATCCTTGTGCCTGTGAGCAAAGAAAAAGAAACACGTGGGGACTGCATCAGAGGCCTGGGGAAGATCAGACACAGAAAACCTTAAGTCCGTAACCCATTAGGAAAAACGAAGGGTGCTGGTTAAAGACAGGTCTTTGGGTCAAGATCAATTGCCATTTCTGCGTTGTGTAACGTCAGGGTACCAATTTTATCCCAGGAATATGTACTCTCTCTCTCTGGAAATTGATAGAATTAAAACCTCGCTCACTTTGTCTGAAGACTATAGGCGCTTCAGAGGCACTAGCCAGCTTACACCTAACTGCAGAGACGCTACTGTTACCTCCGTTTTTTCAGACACAAGGCCCAGAGTTACGGGCGGGAGCATTGTTGCTTGCAAAGCACTGGTTTCAGGGACTGCAATCTCATGCCAAAGAAAGGCTTTTTTGTTTTTCCTGTGTTTCTTGTGTTGCTGAAGAGAGTTAAGAGTTGTAAGCCCGCGAGAAAAGACTAATTATTTTTACTACCTATGCTTCAAATTTATTTTCTTTACTATTCTTCCTCGGGGGCAGTTTTCTGCTGAATATGAGAGATCCTCTGGGTGGAAAAAAACCACATTTTCAGACGTTTATGTTCCGTATTTTAATCTGAAAAGCGAGGGACCAAAAATACTTCCTTTGATAGCTGTTTTGGATTTCCGGCACTGCAGGGATGTCCTCGACAGCGGTTCCAGCTCCAACAACAGGCACATGGGGGGTACATCCCGCAGCTGATGGGGTTGTGTGTGTTATTTGTTTTGTTACGGATTTCTCAGGGAGTAAATATGGAAGAACTTCGTTAACTGCAGGGTCTCACCAAGCCAAGCGGCTGTGCCATCATCCGGTTTTCCCGGGCCGCGCCAAACACTTTCCAGGCGTTTGGGCAGGGGGGGCAGGCAGGGGGTTCCCGACCGCCACCTGGCCAACATCCGGGCCCCCCGCACCGGCAGGGTCCGCTTCTCCGGGGTGAGACAGGTCCCTACCCTAGGGCTCCCCAGGGCCGCCTTTCGGGCTCTGGCCGCCCCCCAGTGGCCCCGGGCGAAGCTTACGGCCGGCGCCGGCACCCCCGCCGGCCGGGGCCCGGGGGACCGCGGGGGGCTGCAGGACGGGCGCGGCTGGGGGAGGACGCGGGGCGGGCGGCCGGGGGGCGGGGGGACGAGCGGAAGTGCGAGGCAGTGCGGAAAGGAGTTTTAAGGAAAGGTGGCGGGGCAGGCTGGCTGTCAAGGGAGCGAGCCCATGTGCAGATTGAAACCGGGCATCCCTGACTATCGGTGGCGGAGTGTCACTGGCACACTCAACTCCCGCCGGAGCGGGGCACCCATGGACCAACCGGTGGAGGACACGAAGGCCGCGGCCGGGGGGGCGGGGCGGCGCGGCGGCCCCGGGAGTCCCCGCGGCCAGATGCACCTCACGGCCGGGACCCGCCGGGGTTGAGCGCGGCCGCGGCGGCCTCCCCGCAAGCCGAGCGGCCGCGGGGGATTTGCGCTGACCGGGCGGGAGGGCGGGGATGGCGCCGTTTGGTTTCGCTTCTGGGCGGCGGGTGAGGCCGTGGCCGCCCCCGCCGGGGGGTTTGCCGCCGGAGCGAAGGGGACAAAAGGCAGGCGGCCGAGCGGCAGCTTCCCCGCCTAGAGCGGCGGGGCCCCGCGCGGGGCGCCGGGGGCCAAACCGGGTGTCGCCCCCTCCCGGGCTGCGGGGGCGCACGCCAAACCCCCGAAGCGGCCGGCCGGGCCCCGCCGCTCCTCGGGCGGTGAGCGTCGATCGGCTGTTATTTTTGCTCGGGCGCTCCCGACCCCGGCTCGCGGAAGTTTTTCGGGGCACTGGGAAGGGGGCAGGGTGGAAGGGGTTTGAATCGGGCTGCCTGTTCAATGGACAGTGCTTTTTTTTTTTTTTTTTTTTTTTTCTTTTTTTTTTTCCCCCAAGAAAGGAGGCGAAGAGAAAAACGGTCCGAAACATCTTTTTGTATTGATTTCTGTAAAAACTTTTTTCCAGGCAAGGGGAAAGAAATAGCTCTGAATGAGCCTAGCGTTTGCAGAGCAGAACTGGGAGGTGGGGGCTGGCTCTGGTCCGTTCAGTGACTTTTCTGCAACCTTGTGAATTACTGTGTGTAAATCCAGAGGTTAGGGAATACAGATACTATAGTCAGCTGAAAATGAGAGGTTTATTTTTTTGTTTGTTGTTTTGTTTTTGTTTTTGGTTTTTTTTTTTTAATTTAAATTAATCTCAAGATGTTTGCTCTTGTTCCATTTTTGGTATGGAAAAATATTCAGAATAGCTGAATTTTTGCAAAATGGAAAATCTGATTCCTTCTGTCTCCCATTCACTTATTTACTCTAGGGTTTTGCAAATTATTTCTAGGATGCTTAGGAGCAGGAATGCTGGGGAGGCTGCCCTGTCCTGTTCATCTTAAGCTGGACCATTACACTGGGACTTTCTAGACAGCATTTCACATTGCTGGTCCAAAACTACTGGGGATGTACAAACTTGTTAAGCCTCATAATTACACAGGAGATGCAGTAAAACTCTATTATGTGTAATACTCTGTATTGTTCTCTTGACATTGTTTATTTGACAGGTTTTTCCTGTTTTCTCTTATTTCTGAGGAGAAAAGCAGTCCCTGCAGGAGCTGATTTTTTTTACAGGCAGGGCGGTAACATCTCTGTGACTGCCAGAGCTGTGTGCATTGGGGATTTGCAAGAAGAACAGATTGCCCAAAGAGCTCCATTCTGTGGTTTCCAGCACAAATGCATTAATATAGGTACAGCATCAGTTAGAGATGGGGCTAGCTACTGTTTGATAGTAAGTAGGAAGTCATGAAAACAAAAATTACCATAAGTTATTAGGAACCAGAAAAGAAAGACTTATTGACATAGAGTCTATAATGCCTGTAGGCACTTTCAGCCAGCACTGAGGAAAACTGTGTAGGAAATCTGTAGGATACTCTTGTGTCCATGACACATCCTTCAGGTCCTTCTTGAATCCCAGCACCTTGTCCCAGTGAGAAGGTATGACTTCTTCCATGGAGAAATGTTTTCCTGTGTTAGGTGACAGCAGCTTACTACTGATGATAAATTAAGATTTTTCATTAATTTGAAAGTAGTTATTTTCTCCCTGAGGAATGTATCTTCTCCATATGTATTTCTGAGAATTTCATACTTCTCTGTTGAGGCTGCCACCGAAGAACATTGTTTTCTCCCTGTTGGTAGAAGGGGAAACTGAGGTACAGGAAAATGGCATTTCACAGGTTGTTGTCAAATTGAAACACAAGACTTAACTCCAGATAATTTGGTTTAACTAGTAGCTATAGCAGCTTCCTAAACAAAGCTCAGCAAAAGTGCTAGAAGCAGCTGATTCCGTGTGAAACATTCTGAGATCCTCTATCACAGGAATATTGAAAAAGCATGTAGTATAGTCTGGTGGAAAGGAAATGGAGGGACAAGCAGAAGTTGAGATATTATTGCTTGTTACTGCATAACTTCATGCTGAAGCTCTGGCAGCATGTCTGTGGCCTTGGTCGGTATTGCTGTTCCCACTCTACTGAAGGCTGATGGTGGAGGCAGAAAACAAGCTGATTCCTTGGAGAGTTCAAACCTTGGAATTCTTACAGCAGTTTACAGAAGTGGTTAAGGGGGTCTAAAACAAGAGGGACGGGTAGCACAGATGTGTGGGTTGAGGGTAACCTAGATCTCTGCATCCATATGGAAATGGTACCTGGTAGTGGGGACTCTGCAGTTTTGCTGGCAATATCATAATGTTATGTGGTGCCAAACAGTGAAAGGCAAATTTAACCTTGAATGGAGATGCAGGTTTCTGGCTTAGAGTGTAAGGCAGGAAGAGGTTTTTGGATGATGAAGGTGATGAACTTGACAGCATGTGGAGTCATTTAAGATATCTTTTTACATTCTGTATTTTATTCAGCATCTTGGAGATGGTCTAGGGAGTGAAGAGGTAGGGGTCCCTTTGGCCATGTAATTTGTGGATCTACTTATTCCCACACATCAAGAAATGGGGAGAGGAGTTGTTTTCTAGCATTGTAAATGTGCTTTTAATACCTGTCTACTTGGTTAAGACAATAACTGTCCTTGGATCAGGTGTTTCAGGGCTGCTGGCAAGCACTGCATTGTGTCCAGGAGGAGTGTTTCTTCTCATGGCATAATTAGTCAGATGAATTTAATTTTTGCCTCCCTCCAAAGCATTAGAAATGAACTGCATTGGGGACTGAACATGCCAGGAAGAAGAAGGTTTGGAGGGGGATTGAGAGGGAGGAGAGGAGATGAGACTGTGCACTCTTCCTCCACCAGGGGGGAACCCCCAGTTTTTCCTATCATCACATGCTTTGATGGCAAGTCTTGTTTGTATCCTCAGAATTGTAGAAAGGTGCCAGGCTTTGTAGGTTTCTCTTTTTTCTGCAGCATGGGATTGGTCACTAAGCATCACCTCTGTGAGACTTCTTTGAAGACTCCTTTGCAAGTTTTGGACTTGCCTCACTGGCTGTGGTGTGCTTTCTTGTACTCCTTGTTCATGGTATGCACATCTACTCTCCTCAGACTAAAGAACTTCTGTCCATATCCAAGTTGTTGAGCTGTGTTGTATGAAACTGCTTGAAAATTTAATAAAATGATCTCCAGGAGATTTGACTAGGTTTTAGGCAAAAGAGTCCTTTCTGTTAAACTGTCTGACAACAGAATGTAGTTTTTCCTCATGGAAGATGATTGGAAAGCATAATGAAGAAGCTTTTAAATAGGAGAAAATATATTGAGGAGGCTTAAAGAGTGGGGGTGTGGAGAAGACCTTGTTCTGATGATGATCTCACAGAAATAATGGAAAATTTTATTGTTGCAAATTGTACCTTAGGATTCTTTGTTTCTGGTTTGCCTTCAACAAATGCCATGTTTAAGAAAATGAAATTAAGTTCGGTTGTTTTGTTTCTTTTTTCAGTCTCAGACAGCCTGCTATTACATGGTAAGAGGAGAGGTAACAACGTGGCTAATTAAAGGGCAGCAGTGCTTCATTCCTTAGGGCTAATTATACTTTAGAAAATGGGTCAATTACTTAAAGAAATTGTTTGCCAGCAGGAGGTAGGAAAAGCCTTTATTCCCACTCTTCACCATCCTTTTGTGGGAAGCACTTCCTAGGTCCATTGTGGTTGCAGTACCTTGTTAAGGTTTCAGTTGCCAGAGCCATGTCCTGCAGATGGCAAAATGGCACCTGAGCAAGCTTGTGTGTGGTCACTTCTGTCCTGTGTGTTCCTGTGTAGCTGCAGATGAGGCAGTGTCCAGTGGTGTTCCTGGGTTGTTTCTGGAGTGAAAGAAATGAAGTTGGACAATACTAGTGGGAGTTCCGTTTCAAAACAGAATTTGCTTGATGTGAAAGGTGAAGGAATGTGGTATGTTTCTTTAATTCTTTTGAAAGAAGCTTGATCTTCTAATCAAACTGCTGTTAGCTAATGTTTTCCAACATAAAAGGTATTACCTGCTTGTGGCTTGCTTTTTCAGGTTTGTAAATGATCCCTTCTCAGATTTGCTTCCTGTGTGTGTTTTAGTATTCTCTGGTGGCTTTATCACCTAACCATGCTGCTTGCTTTAGCTCTGCAGGCTCAGTACAGACTGGGTGAGGGAGCAGACAGCTGGCTAGCCGTGTACGTCAGAAATGAACTGGTCTGCTTTTCACATTTCTTTTATGATATGTGAGGCAGGAATATCCAGATGGTTCCTGAGTTCCTTGGTAAGGTGGCTGTGCAAGCGACTACAAAAAGTCTTGAAAGAAAGCCAGGCTGGGCAAAGGCTTTGGCTCTGCAGGAGCAGATTACCAACATCTGTGCCAATTCAGAACAACGCTCTCTTTCTGGTTAGTCAGAGCACTGCATTCCTGGTTGTAAATGATACACCCAATAATGTCTACTGTAGCCAGAGCTTATGCACCTTGCAGTCCAGCTAAAACGAGTGTAAAAGACTTTGCAGGTGCATGCTGCTTGTTAACATGTCCTTAGAACAGAAATAAAAGCTAGACTGCTTCAGAGATTTGTTCATAGGCATATCTGAATGAGCATACCTATCAGTTACTAGGTCAGAGGTGTCTAATCATTGCATAAAAGAGGGAAGTGTTTTATGTTGCTCTTTCTTTTGTTCTGGATTTTTGTTGGTGTCAGTGCACAGGATTTCACCACAACCTTATTTCAAAACTCCCCCGCCCTCACATGCTTCTGTCAAAGCTGGATTAAATGACTGAGGGAATCTTCCCTACCACAAATGCTGTCTTGCTTTCCTTGCATAAGAACCAAGCATTAGTAGTCACTAGGTGAGTGCTGATAGCATAGGTTGGTGAAGCTGCTGTTTGACTTCTTCCTTGCTAGATCTTTGCTCTTAGGTGTGCCGTTTATTGGATGTAGCCTATACGAAGAACTTCTGCGGAGTAACTCTCTGTCCTGTTTCATGATTCTGCTGGGAGCATGATGAAGTACTTCCGAAGGGGGGAAGCTCTCTCTTTAGTATGGGTGGCTCTGGCATAGTGTTGTGTGTACTGCCAAGTGCCTTCTGCGAATGGGGAGTCTGTTTTGTTTTTATTTCTTTCATCCAGAATACGTGCACAGATGATGGTCCAATTCATTTGGCTCCACCGGCCTAATCTGGACTGAGAAATCTTGGCTGGGCTGTGTCTATGCAGAGCTCTAGGTAGTCATTCCTCTCTGCTTGCGGCAGAGATGTTTCTGATGATAGTGGTATATTTGGCTATTTCCTGTCCTGCTACCTTACCTAGCAAAGCTGGACTTGCTTAACCCATGGGACACTTTGAGCCACGTATTTTCCTTGTATTTTTTGTCAGCAGAGGCTTATGGTAAGGATGCTTTCAGTATGTTCTAGAAGAAGAGTTATTTATTTTTGTAATTTCTGGTGTTTTTAAAATGTCTATAGTTTCCCCTAGTGGTGTGGTGGTAGATCCCATGTGATTTGGTTTATTTTGATCCAGCAGTTCTTTCCAAGGCACGCCTCACAATTAAGCTTTTAAGTGGAAGTGGACTTGTACAGAAGCTTCAGGATGCAGGGCACAGTTTATTAAAATGCTTGAATGTCTTACTAGGGAGAGAAGTGCTGCTGTGAAGGTAATGTAACGATTCCTTGGCAATATTGAGCTTGGCTGCTGTTGATTTTGGTTTTTCTTTGCTGCTTAATGCTTTACCATGGAGATGAGATACTTTCCAAACCATCAGCCTCTTGAGCTGACAGAGGTTAGCATGGTATTAGGAGTACCCTGAGCACCTAAGCAATATGCTGTGCAGTGGAATACTAAGGTGCATATAGAAAGGAGGCAATACATTATGTTATATTACTTTGACTTATTAAATTGTGTATATGTGAAAGGTCAACTTCTAGAATCCAGGTCTTTCTTTTAGATAGTTACTCCAAGTTGGGGTATGCTGCCTTGTGTGTGGGGCAGTGGGAGTAGGTATTTTGTTTTTTTTTTTTTTCCCCAGCTACATATCAGACATAGAAAGTGGGAAAGTGTCCCATTCTGATGTGAGACATGTAGTTTCCTTGGTTTGAGAAACAAGGACTGGACAATGTCATGACAATGATGAACATTTGCTATGCTTAAGGACCATGGCTTAGCAACATTTGGAGTACTAAAGAGCTGTAAGTGCTAACACCAGCACTTCCACTGCATCTTTCATTTGAGAATCTCTCTGTTCTTAATGAATTTTCAGTGTCTCTGTGAGGCTGGTATTATTAGTGTCATTTTGCAGACAAGTAGATAAAGTAAAATGCTTGTATAAGCATATTCAGCAAGCCAGGAAAAGCAGGAATAAAATTCAGGAATACTAATGTTTCAACCTGTTTTTGAGCTACTGTCTTGTACTTTTTTCCCAGAAAACAAAGACATGAATTTTGGTAGCTTTCCTGCCCTCACCCCCCTCTTTTTTTTTTCCCATTGGGTTAGGCTGCATAAAAGCGAGACATTATTATGCAACATATCTAAGTGTGCATGTGATACTTGAAAAAATGGTAATCAGATAAGTTGCCAGGCAACAGTACCCTGCTTTCAATTACCAAACAGCCAGTGAGTGTGCTTTCATGATATAACATGGGTTCTGTACTTCTTCATAAAGATAGTGTAGGTGGAGTTTTGTAAGAGTTGCTCCTTTTTAACTCCTGCTGAATCTGCCATATTGTGAGGTCAGATTTGACCCCAGTTTTAGAGAAAAGTATTCACCAAACCTGAAATCATCAACAACAAAGTTAGATGGGCTCTCAAAGATAATGAACGGGATGTGAGCATATATGAGTAAATAACCATTCCCTGTGATGGGTCTGTGGGTGTTTGATGGTTCAACAGCTTACAAGTAGGTCAGAGCTCATTCTTGGGACCATGAAAATTAAGAAAATGGGTGAGAGATTTATGTTAAAAGGTAGATGACAGGAATACAAGGCAAGATGTGAGAAGTATTAAAACACTTGCAGTGGCTCCTTGGCCCAAAAATACTGAGAGGCGTGATAATTTATGAAAATATGAATGTAAATCCAGCTGGTTCATTTTCATTGCCTTGGCAGAAGCAGAAGGGAAGGAACATAAGCAGGGATGAGTGTACACAGAAGAAAAAGTGATAGTCTAATAATGAAAGATAGCATGAGGGAATTCAGTTGTATGTTTGTTCAAAATCTGAGTTTAATTTATTTTTCAAAGATATTGCAAGATAACAACAGCAAAAATTAAAGACTTTTGGAAGTTATTTAAATGCATTTTTGGTTTTGGCAATAAATAGCCACAGAAGCATTTGCAGAGACTGTAGCTGTGTGGGGATGCAGGCATCTGCCCAAGCCTCTTCAGCTGTTGGGTGGTGGCATGGCTTTTAGAAGAAATCTGAAACTCCAGAGGTCTAATGTGCTTCTCAGGCCTTGACAAAAGTTTTCAGTAGATATAGGGAACCCACCTAGATATAGCTGGGAAAGAATGCACATAACCTTGAAATCACTTGTTTTCCTCAGGTTGTTGTAAAGCATGTTGTTTGTTTACAGAGTTGGTTTTCCAATTTTTTTTTTTTTGTTGTTCCAGAAGGAGCAAAAGGCATTTGCATTTCAGGAAATGAGGGACTGTGTCCTGCGTGTCCCTCTGCAGTATTTCAGTCCAGTATAGGAACAGATTCAGGAGTCCTCATCAAGAAATGTGATGGGACTTCAATTAACAGGGAAATCTGCATCATCCTCTGTGCAAGTCCTGCCAAAATAGGGGGAGTTTCTGAGAAGACACATACTCACTTTCTCTTTCCAAATTTGGCACTTTCTTCCCAGGAGAATCCCAGCTAAGTCACAGAGCAATGTTGTGACTTGATTTTTCTGTTGTGCAACTTATCACTGGTTAGTTGCATGGACCTGAGCTTTCTTTGTAGAGAACTGTAGAAATAATGAAGGGATGTAAATACTAAAATAGACAGTTGGAGGAATGCACAACTAACCACTTTCTGGTTAGGAATTTGCTCTCCTTTTTGTTTGCTTTTCTTTGTATTCTCATTTGATGAGCAGTACTGCTAGATTATGCTCATGTGCAGTCCCCAACTTGCTGACACCAGCAATGTTGGTGTCTGTGTCAGAGGAACAGTCAAAGCAGGAAGCGCTGTTTTGGGAAGTATGAGATTTTAGTTTTTAACTATTTTTGTATATGCAGGTGGATGCTCACAGTAACTGTTTTATTGTTCCATTTTCCCTTACTACAAACACTACACATTTTTAATCATTAGTATTTTGACACAGAAAGTCCATTTATATACAAACCAAAAAACAAATCCCCTTTTCTGAACAGCTTAAGCTCTGTATTAATCATGTGAGCCTTAAGGTCAAATCTTTCTCTTCAGCTCTACTGTTCTGCTCACGTGTATTGTGACATAGTCTTTACTAATGAAGATTTTCTTCAGTGGGTGTTTTCTTTCAAGTGTAGATACATTTGTAACTAAAGGTATGGTTTCTCCAGCACTTTGAATTCAAAGTAATGAAGTATTTTGTGAAAAGGGAACTTATTCCTGCTGGGCTGTGTGCTGTGAGCCAAATCAGAGAGATGATACAGCTGAAACTAGAAGGCTTTAGGGTAGCATGGGGTAGCATTCAGAGGGTTGATGAATCCCTTGGTCTGGCTCCAGGTGAAGCCTCACAGGTGGCCTGAGCACTGGTGCCAGGGAAAGGGATGGACTGAGCAGGACTGTGTTGTTCTAAAGTTAGGTTGGCTTGAAGCCTTTTGTAATGTTCGTGTTTCTGCATTTAAAGAATTGGGAGTGTGTTGTAGTTGCTTATTTTATATGATTTTTTTCCTCAATCTTTTGCATATCAAATTATAGACAAGTTTTACTACATAAAAGCATTCTTAGTGTTCTTGTGAATCTAAGGAAATGCCTTTTGAAATTTTGTTTGCATATGTCTGATAAACAGTTCAGTAGAAATCTGTGGCAAATATCCAACTGTGGCAAAATGCATATAAGAAAAATGGATTATGTGCTAATAATTTTTAGGAACATTGATGTGACAACAGTTTATACCAAAGCTAGACAACAAACAAGTTTTTTCCCAGTCTGATATACAAATATGTAGCTAGTAAGATAACAACTATTTCTCATGATAAGAGATACTCCAAAGTAGATGCAAGCTTCAGTGCATATGCAGAAGGTGCTAGATGTGCCTTAATAATAACCATGTTACATTGATTTAATTAGTGGGTTTATGCTATTCATTGCTCCATTAATCTCATTGGGAAGATTTTTTGTGGGGAGGATTAGTTATTTAATCTGCATTTTTAATTTGACTATTTTTGTAGTCCATTGTCATCTAAATAAAAATGGTATAGGTTTGTTTTGTTTATTAGGGAGAACATGTCCATTGTATTCCTCTTGGATTTTGGTGCTCAAAAATGCTGAGATTCATTAGGATAATGTAAAGAACTCATTTGTTACACAGTCTAACACGCAAATGTCCTTGCTTTAACTTCTTCATATGCAATTAATCCAGAAGAAAGCTATGTATAGACAAGTCCTTGGGTTGGAAGATCTCTGAGGCTGATGTAAATAAGGTGTTGGATACTTGTGTTTTGAAGCTGTCACCTCGAGGCATGACTTGTGTGAAAATCAGGGATGTCAGCATTTGAAGAGGAGAGCCCCAGCTCATGGGTTCCACTTGCTTAGATCATGCAGCTGTGCTGCCTGAGCCCAGCATGGAGGTGGAAGGTAGTCAGATCACTGGAGTAGGGATGTCAGTGCCAGTGCCCCCAGAAACAGGTTGGGGTGCTGGGTGGTGGCAGTGGCAAGGGCCTGCTTAAATGAAGTGCACACTCTGTCCTGGAATGGGGAAGAGAGAAGAAAAGTGTGATGATTGGAGAAGATAAGGAGGCAATGTTAGGAGAGGTAGGATGGGAGTGGAGAGGTGTCAGCAGTGAAGCTTACTTAAAAAACTGAGATATAGATGGGGAAAATAGAGATAAAGCAATTTCTGGCAGACTCTCCAAGGGTTAACTGAGATCTTTGCTGAGATGTTAACAGTGAACCTTTGGTCGATGACTCCAGTGAAGTTGCTCTGTGTGTTTGCTGTGGCTGAGATCCAGAAGGACAGTGGAGAGCAGAAAGGAGAGGAGAGGCAGCTGTCAGGGTGCCACCCTGGGCAAGACATAGGTACAGGTGCAGTGTGGGGGCTCTGAAGAAGTCAGGTCTTCCAGGGCCCAATATACTGGAGCTAAGTTATCTGTACACATAGCTTGTACAGTTTGAAACCTCTCTTGCATTGTGCTGTATTAAGATTAAAATGTACTTCTTTGGTTTAGGAAGGCTGTCTGGTTGTTGCATTAGCTGTTGGTCACACGCTCCTGGGCTGAAAACAACTGGCATCTGAAACCCCTTGGATGTGCTGGAGGCAGCCTGGTCTACCTGCGGATGTTGTGAATTAGGAGCTGGCCAAAGAGTGGGAGAGCTCCAGGATCCCTCCCTAGAAAAGGTAAGGTCTGGAGGCTAAAACTGGTGGGACTGCTCTTGTAGACCAGAAAAACAGAGCAGTTGTCTGAGTACAGAGCTGACTGCATTGTAGATGGGACCTTTGAAATTTAAATATGTATAGTTATTTCCATCGATTTAAACCACAAGTTGTTTTCTGGAGGTGTAAGATTGCCATTTGCACACATCACCCTTGATTTCTGTCTGCTGTGAGTCACATCTTTCTGATTTCTCATAATTTATACCGCCAAACTTTTCACTGCTATTGTCTCATTAAAATCTCACACTCTGATAGCCTTAGGCAGTTAAAACAATCAGGACAGTGGAGCAGTACCTCTGAGCTAAACCAGAGCAGTAGGTAAAGAGCAGAGGGTAGGTCTCTCCTGTGAAAGCACAGGTGTGAGTCGGATGATGAGAAATCTATTCCTGGCCATAACAAGCAGTGCAGTCTCTGCACCTGTTTCACCAGTGTGTTACTCTACTAATCTTCTTAGCCACATCTTGCCACTTTCCTGTATGCTGTGGCAATTAGTTACACTTCCCACAGTGCATGTAAAATGCTATCAATTTGGAAGGGTGATTTATATCCCAGAGCAAAAATTTATATTGATTCTGGTTAGTGGGGTGGATGTTGTGGGACCAGAACAATTTGCAGACCCTGCAGCATTTTTGACATGCTCCTTGTGTCTGCAGTATGTGGCATGGTTCAGGCTACAGTATTGTTTTCCCTCTCGTGGATCAACTTTCTTGGGTAGGTTGTTCACAGTACTTTATTTCTATCTGGGAACTCACTTTGAATATGTAGATGCTACATGTATAAACTTCAGATACGTGTACCACTGTCATCTCTCAGGTGACATCTGTCCTGTCTCAGGTGTCCCATTACCCCCTCCTAGTAGCAGTGCCCAGGAAATCCTGTGTTGGGCTATTCTGATGTCCCACTCCCCTGGATATTCTTGCTGATAGACCCCGATCTTCTCAGAGACTGGGGAACAGACCCAGTCAGCTGCTGAAGGAAAGCAGTAGACTTAATTGTGGCAGTGCTAACAGTGTGGATAAGCAGGGTCAGCTCCTGCCTAGAGCTCCAGTGGTGATTTTGCTCCCCATTGTGTAGCTGATTACACAGCTTCAGTTGGTCACCAAGTGTCATCTATTGAGTGGCAAAGTCCAGACTAGTGCTGCAATGTTATAACAAAGCAAGTGTCAGTGGCTTCCTGAGAAGGCAGCTGGTGGTGGACTGAGCTTTGTATGAGTCCAGCTGTTATGTCAGTGATGCAGCCATGAGTGTTTCTAAAGAAAGCTGTGTCTGGGAAGTGCTCTGATGTGTGGTACTATTGCTGTGAGTAGAGCAAATGCTGCTTCTTGCTGGTCCTCAAGAACCATCAAATGTAGTGCAGAAGTCTCCTATTACTGTTAAAATAAAAACTAAGTGCTGTATGGGCACAAGAAAACATAGAAAACATCATCAGCAGAACAAGACTATGAATTATTCATTCCTCCAATGCCTCCTGTAGGTTCCATCCACTCAAGCTGTTCAGGATGCTGTCTGTTTGAGATGCAGACAGATCTGCTTTCAAAACCATGGGGACAAGACCCTGCAGACTGTGATCACCACTCTTGAGCTTGTCCATCATTAAACTGGCTTGGGCATTGTTGTGATATCCTTGAGGATACAGAAGTAACCTCTTATCATCCTGTGGGCTGTTGGTAGGAATACTTGTAACACCAATAAACTTGGGACACATCTGGTGATGCCAGCCTGTGAGGTGAGGGCAATGAATTAGCAAGATGGAAGCCCTGGCTGCTCTGGTCCATTTTGCAAAAGGGAGGTAGGGGAGCTGCATCCTTTGTGTAGCATTGCTTTGGTTTTTGTAAGAGAGCTTAGAGTGTGTCAGTTTGTTCCTAGCTCCATCTTGCTGAGAATCCAAAGTGTCCTCTGTTAAAAGTTCCCTAAGCACAGGCAGAATCTTTCTGTCCATGCAAGGTGCTCTAGTGAAGAGGAGTGTATTTAAATTGCTCTTTGGGAACATCTGTAGCATATATTTTTTCTCAACTCATTGATTAGTAGGCATTTGTCTATGTAACGGTTGTCAGCTGGCACTGAAGACTTGCAGAGCTGCAGAAACTCAATTTTCCTCCAACTCTTCCGTGAACTGCTGTGGGCTCAGGTAAGAGGTTCCCACTGTGAGAGAAGGTGTTGCTGAAGGTTTATTCAGAGGCTTTTCTTCAGCATAACATGCACATACTTAGATGCTGAGGGGTTTTAACTGTTGTTTTGCTTTTTTCTTTCCACTGGTTGCTATGAAGATTCCTTCAGCCATTTCACATACCCAGGCTGCACTGTCTGTGCCATATTGTAAATTTTTGAGCATTTTCCCCCATTTTCCTTCTGCATGTCTCAGAGTTGCTCTTGGCTATTTGGCTTTTGCTGAGATGTATTCTGATTTTTTAGTGTGGGAAAAGCTACCTGTAACTAACAACAGCTGTAGAAATGATGGTCTTTTTAAAGTAGAAGTTCAACCTTTGCATTTACAGCTGTCTTTTAATGTGCCCTACTGCATTTTGAGAGCACTTCAAATGTTCTTAAAGAGCTTCTTGGAAAGGAAGGGAATATTACTTCTGTCAAAACAAGACTGTAGCTTGTGTTCAGAACAGTTTTCAGCTTCTCATTATGTCAGCCAGCTGGATATGCCCTAGAGTGAATCACCTTCGGAGTTGTCCTAGTCCAGATGCTGAGGGAAACTGTGGAGGCTAAGATAAAATCCCAGACGGCCTTTGAAGAGTCCTCACTAAAAAAAGTTGTGGAAGCATGCTGAGGGGAATGACAGCCCTGCTGGGTTGAAAGGTTGTGTACGTTTCACAAAGAGAGCTGTCAAGGAAGAAAAGGTTGCTTCTAAAGAAGGTAAAATGTGTTTGTCATCCTATGGTCTTGACCAAAGGAAAAAGGTGATAAACTGGAAGCATACCATTTCTTTGTTTGTTTTTCATCAGTGAAAGAAGTAGACAAACGGAGCATGCAATGGATTTGTGGTTTCCATAGTGATGTAGCTATGGAAGCTTTTGTGCGGCTGAGCTTTGCCCTCACTGCAATCACACTTGAAGGCTATGGGTGTTGAGCTTTCCTGCCAGGGAAATGTAAGTATAAATCAAACATAGAACTGACTGAAAATACAGCTGTATTTTCATGAATTGCTGTGTTTACTAATGTTACATGAATATGTGGATGTTTAGAAGCTCAGCTCATTTCTCCTTTATCTGTTGATTTGCATTGGGACAGTGCTTCCAACTATATTGATGCCACAGTTCTTGCTGCACCAGGCAGTGATATATTGACCTCTATCCTTTGCTTTCTGTCATCTGAATATACACACACATGCCATAACACTGGTTCCTGTGACTGCAGCCACACTAATTTCAAACATGCACTGGTTAGGAAATGTATGCGTAACTCTTTTGGGGCACGCTAACTGGTCAATCACCACCCTGTGAAACTTGACAGGTGAGCTTCATGGTGTTCATAGACATCAACTCTGACATCAAATCATGTATCTGACATGAAATCATGCTTTATTTTAATGGTCATTTTGAGAGTGTTTTAATAGTCAAAATAATAGTCAAAGACTCTTGGGGAATTTTTGCATGTGGAGAGAGCTGTTTCTGACTATGAATGGTTGATTAATTCTGGCTTTCAAAACAAGTTGGAGGTGGAATTTTTCAGCATCTCAGTTATAAGATTACCAGTGGGTCCAAGAGGCAGGGGAAGGAAAATGCTCGATGTGAATGTTGCATACACATATCAGGCAGTCATGCACATACTAGTCCTGCACAGACACTTGCATTGTCCAGTCTTTGTGGTTCACAGGCATTTGTGCCTTATCTTCTTTTTCACTTGTACTGCTGCTGGATGCTTTCTTGCTGTCTCCGTGAACAAATCTTCCTTACCTTCAGCATTTGTTTTGCTTGTCTAATGGATGTAATGGGTCATCTGTTCCCTTTATAGAACGGAATGTTAATTATTTTCAGAAGGCTAATTAGGTTGCTAATGAGAAACTCTACTGCAGAAATATTTCCTTTAATTACTTACTCTTAAGTGCTGTACAGAGAAGCTTATTGAATATGCTGTTAAATACAAATGCTTGTACAAATGCTTAAAGAAGCACCTTCAGGGTCCCTGAAAGAAATATTTTGGTGAACTTGGGAATCCATGTGACACAGATGGCTGAGCAAATGAGACTGGTGCTAAGAGCTGCCTAGTTGTGCAGCCTTTTTGACTGCATCGCCATTTAGCACTTCTGCAAGTGACTGGATGCAGTTGCTCTTTGTATTTCAGTTTTCCTGATGACTTTTGTCAGTATAGGTAACTATTTGTGCTACCTGCCAGCCCAATCTATAATTAGATGCAGCCCTCACATCGAATAGTTTAGCCTAATCAGCCAGATGGCAGTCAGAGGTATCGAGAGGTGGAGTGACATGTCCAAGGTCACATTGCAGATCATGACAACATAGTAATAAAGCAGAGGTTTCATCAGTCCTTTGTTAGTTCACTGCACTATTTTCTCCTTGTGCCTCTCTTAGGGCCAGCATAGCTCATTACAAGACTTGCATCAGTTTGCATATTGCTTCATGAGGCAGCACAGCTGCTCAACAACCCCATTTATGTAGCCACCCTGGCACTGTCTTAGAAAGGTCTTTTGCTTCTCCATCTAGTCCTGTCTTCTACTTGCTTCATTTCCTTGTTGTAGTGATACCAAAAGCAGACAGAAAATAAACTTTATAACGCAGTTTGAAATATTAGAAAGCAGGCATTCTTTATTACAGTGCTGGATTTCAGAGGATATCTCCTCTGATTGAATGTACTGTCATGAAACTTTATCACAGGGTATTTATTCCATCATGATTATACACATTCATTACAATGTACTTCCTAGCTAATACATAAACATCACTTTCCCTAGAACTAATTTGCATTCATCTGCCTCCTACTGGAAGACCTTTTATGGTCCTGGAGGGTCATCTAAAGGGGTCTCTGGTTGTAGTTACTGAGTTACTGAGATATTAAGTGCTCCAATATGACCATTCCTTGAACTTTTCTTTGGGCATGCATGTAGCTTCTTGTTACATAACTTGCCAAACCCCCTAGTATATTCCTAATTTTCTGTTTATCCACTTGTTCCAGCTACATTTATCATCCTGTACGCATACTTTTGCATCCTTTTATCTTTTTTTCCTAGTAAGTCTTTAAGTTCTATCTAGCAGCTTTAGGGGAACTGAAAATTTTTATTTTTTGTATTATCTATCAGTCTCAATGCCTTTTAGAAATGCTTTGGGAGAGCTACTGAAGTCTAGTGGATATTTTAGTTTTAGTACTCCCAGGATGAAAGTTGGAGTGGATCTCTAACACCCCCTGCTTTTTGACTGCTGAGCCTTCATTCAGCTCTGTAGAAGAGCTTCATTTTTTTTCAACATCCTCTACTGCTCAGTCTGCTCTTAGTGAGATTCTTGGAGCTTTTTACATGCCATGGCTGTACTAGGGAAAATGTGAGGGAAGGCTGCTAAATGGGGGCTGCTTCCATGCATAAGAAGATGCTCCTTATTCTTTTATATACTGGTCATTGTGAACTCAGTGGGAGGAAGGAAGATCTGTCAGTGTTGTAGGTGCAGTGCAAAACTTTGCATCTTGTAATGTGCTGCCAGAGTATCTAAGTGTAGGTGACACAGAAGAGTGACTTAGACGTAGGAAATACCCAAGGAAACTACTATTGGCATGGGATGGCAAAAGTCACCCTCTGTTTCTTTTTAGGCATAGATGTACACTGTTAGAACTTCTATCTGTGTGCCACATGTGCAGCACTGCCTTGGCTGAGGCACATTCATTTAAAAGTACACTTAGCATATGTAATATTTAAGTTTGCATATCTTTACAGCTGTGGGAACTCTCAGAGACAGAGAAGATACAGTGAATCAAATTGCTTAGCTGCAGTATAATCTGGCTTCTAAGTTAGTACAAGCCTGTGCAAAACAAGCATACTTGAAAATGTTAACACATTGAACACCTTGGCATTGCTATGAACTGTTGTGCAGATGGTACTGTTTGGTCTATGTGTAATGTGATGGGTTTGTTGTTGCATGTATCAAGACTAGTTATATTATGGAATGATATTTAGGTTAGCAGGAGACAAAAACTTATATTTTTTCTCATTTTACCAACAGTGTATTGCTTAATATCTAGTGATCGTCATAGAAATCCTGGTATGCTGCAGGTTTCTGTACATCTAAAAAGGAATGGATAGCTGACCAGAGTGTGTGTCTCCAGGACTGCCAATAGTGGATGTATAATTCAGGCATGAAAATGACAACTCTTAAGCATCTTACGTAAACATGGACAAGAAAACATATGGTGCCTCTCTGGTTCTATTTGCTATGGGTCACCTGATGCTCTGCTTGTTGAGCAGATTTTAAAGATGGTTTAAAAGAAATTTAAGGTTTGGGGCTTTTGAAGAGGGTTATTTTTGGTGTCCAGTGTGAGCAGTATCAAATCATTTTACTTAAAACTGAGAACTTCTTTTCTAGTCTTAATACAACACAGTTCCCAACACACAGATGAGAACTGGCTTCTTTGTTAAACTGGCATTTTGCCCAGAGGCATGAGGTGCCTATTGTTGCCCAGAAGAAGAGCAAGATAAAGAAAAAAAATCTCTTTTGATAAGACCCAAAATTAACCCTATGTAACCTCAACTATTTCACAGAGGTGAATAAATCAGTGTTTTACATGCTTTAAGCACCTCTAAGTAGGTACTGGAAAGATGAAGGAAAGATAGCATCAGGAATGATCAAACTCCACTTTTGTTTTCAGAATATCTCTAGCTGCCTTCACAGGCTCTAGTGACTACACATGGGAGCCTGTAGGGAAACAAAGCTTGTAAGGTACCTTTGTTAAGTGCCTGAAATGCATTCATTAATTTGGACCTCTGTATACATGTGTATATGAAATGTTTATACAAAATTAAAAATCTAGTAAAACCATGTCATACAAATAATTAATTTGTT
This sequence comes from Certhia americana, assembly GCA_018697195.1. Taxonomy (NCBI): domain Eukaryota; kingdom Metazoa; phylum Chordata; class Aves; order Passeriformes; family Certhiidae; genus Certhia; species Certhia americana. The sequence goes on along the minus strand of CM031861.1, from coordinate 30,018,499 downwards.
AGAATGATATCATGGTGCAGTAGTAGTGTAACACAGGTTACTGGTGGTGAACAAACAAGTCACTGTCAGAAGTGCATTTCAGGCAGTGAGAACTCAGTGTCTGCTCAAAGGAGCAGTCAGTTCCTCTCTGCTTAAATAACAGCTGCTAAACAGTGCCTCCTAAAATAACAACCAGTTTTTTAGAGTGTATCTTTAAACTTTCCTTGAGATGGTAGAATGAAAGCTGAAAACATAAGTTGGGTATTAAGGGCACCACAAATGAAGATCTGGGCAGAAACTAGTGTGATCCTGGGAAAGCCTTGCCTGTTTGGGGGCTCTGTGGCCAGTCATTATTGGGGTAAGACACACTTGTATGATTAAAGACAGCCAGCACAGCTTCACCAAGGGCAAGTTCTGCTTCACTGACCCGGGGGCCTTTTGTGATGGAGTGACTCCATCAGTGGAGGGGTGCAAAGCATCATTTATCTGGACTTCTGTAAAGCTTTTGACATGGTCCTCCACAATATCCTTGTCTCTAAACTGGCGAGACATGGATTTGATGGGTAGACTGTTCAGTGGATAAGGAATTGTTTGGACTGTTGCATCCAAAGGATAGTGGTCAAATAGCTCAGAGTCCCAATGGACGTCAAGGAACAAATGGTGTTCCTCAGGGGTCTTTTACTGGGGTCTTCTGCCCTCATAAGAATTTGCTTGGAGTGCTGCATCCAGCTGTGGGGTCCCCAGCACAGGAAGCACATCAACCTGTTAGAATGCGTCCAGGGGAAAGCCACCAAGCTGATTAGAGGGATGGAGCACCTATCCTGTGAAGACAGGCCAAGAACAGCTGGGGTGTTTACCCTGGGCAACAAGAGGTTCTGAGAAGGAAACCTTATAGCACCTGCTAGTACCTAAAGAGGGCTTCAAGAGAGCAAAAGAAAAAAATTTTATGAGGGCATTTAGTGATAGGCCAAGGAGTGTTGGCTTTGAACTGGAAGAGAGTAGGTTTAGACTGGATATTAGGAAGAACTTCTGTACTGTGAGGGGTGGTAAGGCACTGGAACAGGTTGCCCAGAGAATTTGTGGATGCTCCATCCCTGGAAGTGTTCAAGACCAGGTTGGATGGGGCCCTGAGCAACCTGATCCAGTGGAAAGTGCCCCTGCCTATAGTAGGGTGGTTGGAACCGGATGATATTTGAGGTCCCTCCTAATCCAAACTATTCTGAGATTCTCTTATTCTTGTCTCCTCTGTCTAAATACAAAAGTACAGGTAGCTAGGTAAAACCTTAGGTTACAGTTCAGTGAAAGGAAGCCAGTTGAATTATCCATCCATTGAAGAGCCTCTACTGCCTGTGGATGAGACTCCAGGATGGCAGGTTTGCCTCCATGCTGCAGAGGATGACACAGCCATAGTCTTTTTTTTTTCTGGTTGTGCTTGCTAGGCCCTATGAGGAAACTGAGTTTTTCCAACCAGGTGCAGAGTGCAATAAACTTCCTCTGACAAACTGACAGAAATTGGTAATTGCTCAGTACTTGGCAAAAAGAGAAATTAAGTATAGGAGGTGTTAAGAGTGAACTGAACCTCATGGCTGGGAAGTTGTGGTTTTACTATTTCCTCTTATATGCTCCTGTCTGGTGTAAATGGCTCTTACAGTGTTTCATAGCATTCAGCTACTAGGCTGCCATCAGACTTCAAAAATAAGCCTCGTCTGGAAACTAGGTAAAGTCTGTTCAGCTTAATATTTCCTTTTCTAAGGAGAGGTGATAGGTTTTACTGAGTCAGCTGATATTTAGAGGGAGGTGGAAGGAGGCCAGTAAATTACAGATACTCAGGCCATCTTTAGGCTCGAAGCTGTTTGAACTTGAGTGTCATGTTTCTGTCTCTGATCTGACCAAAGTAGTAAGACCAAAATTACTGAAAATATAGTCTGTATCTGCAGTAGCTAATTTTTCCTGGCATGGGCATTTTCTTGTGGAGCCTGCAATGGGGAATGATTGTGCACATCACAACCCCAACTGGACGGACACACTGGGCCACCAACTCCTCCTTCTTCATGCTTGTGTCTCCACATGTCCTTAAGGCACCTGCATGACCTTCAGAAATACTTTTGTACAGGGAGTTCAGGGTCAGTGAAAGGTACTGTCTGAATTGTCCAGAGAAACATCAGTGCTTTTGTAAAGGAAAGAGAAGCTCTGCTAGTGAGAACATGAACTTTCTGCATTATGCATCAACATGAGTTACCTATTCTGGAAAGAGCATCTTCCAGAGGCAGTAAAAGAATACATTGTTATCTTGTCTGTCTTCTGAAATGGCCAAGGATCTTGGCCAATTACTGCTTGTGTTTCTGTTATGAGGATGTTTTGTTAGTCAATGGGAATTAAATGAATATGTATAAGAAAAGAGCTGTGTGTGTTTTGGAACATTTTCTTTTTTGATGCCTGTAAAACAGAATAAATACAAATACACAGGCAAGAAAATTGCTCTGTCTTCTACTGCAGTAGCTGTGCGTGTGGACTCAAATTCAAGTCCCCTGTTATCATTGTGCTTTGACCTTTTGCAACTGTACCATCTTTCTGCAGCTGAGAGTGGAAAATGTCTCTGTGCAGGCTGACAGTTGAGTGAAGAGGTGAGTAGTATTTTTACATCCTTGCTGAGTTTAGGATTAGAGTTAGCAGTTCTTAAGGATTTTCTTTTCTAAGGTGGAAACTTAATTCCTTCTTCAGGTGTTTAGAAGTAGGTGGCATTAACATGACACAGTTACATTCCATGAGTCCTGAAGCAGATGCATGCTAGCTGCTATTCACAGGAGATGGTTTAGAATTTTTCAGAAGGCTGAATGTGTAGATTGGATCTCAGAAAAGGGGTGAAGGTGAGTTAGGTCTCATCCATAAACTGATAGATCTGTAAAGCAGTCTGAAGTTATGGTATTGCTTTATTTCATAATCTGGGCTTGCTGTACTATGAACGGTAAATTCCTGGACTTCAAGCATTTAGAATATTCTGAAGTAGCCCTGTGCACATTCGTGCACGTTTCTGCCTTAAGAAACCCAAAGTGTTACACTTAGGTTGACTAATAAATACAGACAATTTCTGAAAATTCTTTCCAGTATTGGAGCAACGAATCTTTTGGTTTTACTAGGGAGACTGTTTAGTAGGACACGGTCATTTGGACACACTGCAGTGACAAAAGGAATGTGGAAGAAGAGTATATACATAACATTAAATGGATCTATTTTCAGAGGGGCTCTGTAAAGGCTGAAGTGAGCACACTCTATGAAGCTGTGATAAATGATTGGCAGGTTTAAGGTATGATAAATCCAATTGTAGTGTTTGTAAAAGCTCACCTCAGCACAAAAATGAACACCGCCAGAAGAGGCAGTTATAAGGAAAAAGATCCATCCCCTTCAAGTAGAGGGGAAAACAGGACAAATGAGCAAATAAACAGGACAATATATGAAGGCATCTCTATATCTTTATATATCTTTATATATATATATATATATATATATATATATATATAT
>CM031861.1:29986519-30014901 GCA_018697195.1 Certhia americana | reverse complement strand
GAGAGAGGCAATTTAGAAACTCAGAAACAGCAGGAAAAGAATCAAGGTGGCATCAGCTCTAGTCTGAGGAGACACGAGACACCTTTATGACCTAGCTCCCCGGCTCATGAGCTGGAGTGCATGAAGGTGCAGCTGGGAGCACATTTCTCAATTGGAAGAATAGTGCTGGGAAACATTACTGGAACAGTATCTTCATAAGTTGACTGATTGGAAAAGGAAGTAGCTGTAGGATGTGTCAGCAAAAGCTCGTGGACCAATGCTGAGGGAAGAAATTGATGGCTGAGGAGATAAGGGCTTCCTTGAATGACAGGGAGAAATAAAATAGCCTCGTAAATACCAGTTCTGCATGGGGCACAAAAGTTGAGTTATTCCTTTTTTTTTTTTTAAGAGAGCTTCTGAGTGTACAACTTGCCACCTTTCAGAAGATTGAGAGTCAGTCATGTTTCCCTGTGGGAAAACTCTTGTGCTTCCTTCTTGGGGGACACAGCACATAATCAAAAGAATGACTTGAAGGGGAGTAATAAACACCTAAACATTAGAGGTTTATGGTGAATCTCATACTTCAGGTTTACAGAAGGGTAAAATGACAGATGTACATAAAACATGAAGATGGTGTCTTTGAGATTGTAATTTGAATGCTAAGCTTCCTGGTACCTTTAGGAAATAACAGTGCTAAAAATGTCAGCCTTCTTTTGCAAAGACATAAATAGGAATAGAAGTACCCAGCATGGTGGAGGAATATATTTGCTGTATAAGAACTAGGCCCTAAAACTCAAGGTTTTGTTGACTTGTTATTCAGAACAGAGAAATTTCACAAGCCTGTGAAGATGAATTTACCTAAGTGATGCTGAATTGAAATAAATCTGAGCCATAAAGGACAAAACTCATCACTAATTTATTTGTGCATACAATATATTTCCTGATTACTACTGATTACGTACTTTGCAAACCAGTGGTAGCATGATTAATACCCATGGTATGGTAATTGGTGGGCACTAGTGGGAAAAACTCTGGGAAACTGCTTAGAGGAGCTGCCTTTCCCAGTTGTTGGCATGGTTGTCCACTTGAGGATTTTGCTGGACATAATGAGTTGATCAGTAGAGTTCTGAGATTTATCCTCTTCTACCCTTCCTTTTCAGGATGTTTCTACCTCTGATGCCTATGTGAAATTAAGAAGATGAGGTAGATGAGGTAATCTTGGAGGCTCCGCAGGGATTCCTTTGGTGGAAAAGGATAATTTAGTACTCTGAGACTGCTCAAGTTTTATAACAGGGATGCTAGGAGGAAACTTGAGGAGTCACAGCCTAGTGAGTAGAAGATAGCACTTGGGAGACCTGATTCTTTGACATTTCAGAAATAGTTTAATGTTAGGAAGGAAAAAACTGTATATTGAGAAGGAAAAATTATTTGATGTAGAATTGCCACCAAGAGATTTCCAAAAGGGGAAAGAGAAGGAAACTCTTTCTATGACAGTCTTGGGCAATGAACCTGAAGGGGCTTAGAAGTGTGCTCACTCCTGTTTCATGTAACTTTATGGAGTACCTTCTGCTTGCAGGGTTTAAACCTAACTCAGCTTAGACCAAGATGTTACGCTTCTTTATGAACTGCAGCAGTTCTCTTCCTTTTAGATGAAGAGTGACTGTAGTTGTTAACTGCAGGTATTTAAACTATCCAGTTACCTACTATCGGTTGAATTCTGGGAATTTTTAAAGGCTTGTGCACCACTGTAGAGTAATAAAAGAAGAGGGAAACAATTCTTTACAGTTGTGTGTATGCAACAAGAATTTCCAACATGAAGCTATTTTTATGAAATGATTCTTTACCTGTAGCAAACGAGAAGAGAATCAGTCTCATATTTTGAATCAGTCAGTGATACAGATTTAAATGACTTGGATTGTGTTAGCAAGCTAGGATTTTAGATACTTTAACAGCTTGATCATAGTATTTATCTCTGCCAAACTTTATTTAATGTTAAAAATGTTTGAATTTTTTTGTCCATTCCCCCCCCCCCCCCAAATCTGGCTTTCATCCATTTCATCCTGATTCTGGCTTATTTCTGAAGATGGTACAGAAGTGCTGGGCTAAGCATATTTATTTGTTACTGATACTGACCTTTGTGAGTGGACCAATTTTTTATTGTAGAATTGTAGTATCAGCAAACGTTGGGAACTCAGAGCATCTTTTCCAAATAGGGAAGGGCAGCAGGTAAGGCACAAGAGCCTTATAGCAACAGGTTTGGAGAAGAACATGACCTTACCTGAAGGAGATGCTGGGGAGATGTGGGCTCGATACTTGTAGATGTCAAGTTTAGATTCAGTCATTTTTCATAGCATCTTTCAAGTCTGCTACTTGCATGACTCTTCTGTCAGGTACAAAGGAAACATTCCTCTTGGTCACTGTAAGTAAAGAGCTACTGCCGTAATTTGTTCTCAAGTTGGAGCGGTCACTGTGTGCTAAGGTGTGTTCACATAACATAACATTTCCTCTGTGTGTGCTGCCTCATGGCATGGAAACTCTTTCTGCACTTATACACCCATTCATGAGATCACCTTAGTCAGAAAGCTATTCTTTAAACAATGCCTTCATATTTTCTATTTGGCCTCTGAGAAGTCAACCTTCCTCTACACTCTTACCCAAGAAAACCCTACCTTTCTCCTTTCCGTTGTGAAATAGTACTTTCTGAGCAGCCCACACATAGGAATTACCACTAAGAGCTACACTTCCCCATCCCTTTGGGTTAGTCTGCTAATTGGATTCATTTAATCTCCTTTTGTCGTCATCCTTTTTTACTGTTTCCCAATTATCTTCAGACCAGATTTGGAAGATAGACAGGGATCAGAGGCTGCCAGCAGGTAACAGAGTGAACTGGGCAACGGAACAAGGAAACAAGGAATGGCAGGGAAATGATGTGCCTTCTATGGGAAAGGAGCTAGAGAGAAAAATGAGGGGAAAATGCAGATATGAAATAGACTGTGCTTTCTCACCCTGCAGCATGTGGAAGGGAGACAGTGTACATCCTGATGGACATAGAGTCCAAAGAAGCAGCAAAAACAGATGACTCAGAAACTGACCAAAATCCAAGAGCTCCAGATCCTTCCTGAAAGCACTGAGAGTCTGTATTTGGAGACGTCTGTGGCATGCTTTTAACTTCATTGCAGGCCTTGATTAATTGAACTGCTGGAGCTCTTCCGCACTTCAATACAGCCGAAATCCTATTTTCTGAGCCACATTTAATTGAGGCTCAGTTACCTGAAGGATGAATATCTCCTCAGAGTTATGACTTCAGCACATAAGTACCACTAAGACTTCACTGTATAAATCTTTAAACACTGATGAACTAATGTCTTGAGGCCAAATCTAGTACCTAGTGTTCTGTACACATCTAGTGTTCTGTAAACCTTTACTTCTAATGAAGTGTGAGGCCTCTGTGAAAATGTTGAAGCCAGATTTGCAGTATAGTCATTGAATGTTGTCCATGGTTGCAAAGGTATGCTTGTTAGGCGTTTACTCACAGGGAAAATACAAATTAAAAAGAATTACACTTAAACAGATATTGCCCAAAAGTGCATGTCAATTTTCACCAACATGTTCTTGTATCTACTGTAATCCTTGCTAAAGCAGACAAGCAGATACACATCTGATTCTTCCAGTCTGAAGAAAGAACACGGTAGCTACAATGATGTGCCAATGAAAGTAATTATAGAGTAATGAGAAACAGTTATTTTTACATAAATACTGTTTGGGTAATAAGGATCTGAGGAAGGAGGACATTAGTACAACTCGTGGGCAGGGAGAGGAAAGTACCCTTTGCTTCTGTTTGGTCTGCTACTCACAGTCCTGTCATTTGGAGAGACTAAAGTATCCTACTGTACATGTGTCTCCTTTGCAATTATTCAAATTTAAGAGAATTAAGATGTATATAACTTAGGGTAATAGATCCCTAAGGCGTTTCTTAAAACATGCATGTTATAGAACTTAATATTAGTAAATATGAATTTGTAAAATAATACTGTGCTGTAACTTTTTAACTTGCAGAAATAACTGGGCATTATGAGTATGAAACATGCTGCAGTAGTTCAAGTTCACCTGCAGTGGATCAATTAGCTGACAGAATTCATAGATTCAGAATTCATTAGGGGAATTGTCTCATGGAGGTTTTTGTTTGTGTTTTTCTTTTATTAGCACTTCAGAGTTAATTTTTTTCAGATTTTCTTGAGGAGGTCTCATTACACTCATCCAGAGTATCTAAATAATTCTGCTGGATTAAAGGGAATAAAGACAATCTGTAAGAGCCTTTTTTTAAAGCACAGTTTGGCTTGGTAGTGGGGAAATGGGGATAAAGCCACTGCAAAGGAGAGCTTTGGAAAAAAAAAGAGTCAGGCACTGCTCAAGAACTTAATCAGACATGAATGCAACATCCACTGAGGTCTCCCCTGCAGTGTTTGTGTGAGATAAATCTACCCTTATTTCTTGGTCTACTATCAGTCCATGTTCTGATCATTTCCCTCTTGCCTGCCAAGGCTGCATCACCTGCACAAACAAATGTGAGCATGGAAGTGCTCCTCTTGCACAGGGGGGTCTCACAAGAAGTGGGGCATTCTGTAAGTCCTTTCTCCTTACTTGGCCTGGTGCATCATTTTATCTGTATCTTACCTCAACCTAGGGTGTTATTAATATCCATTTCAGAGCTGAAGTGGTAAAATATTAAAGTGTAATCTTGATGCTTTTTTTGCAGCCATAAGTCAAAGTCCTCCCCTGATCACAGAGTGGGTCAAGTTCTTAGGGACCACAGTGGATCGTCTGGTCCAATTTCCCTGCTCAAGCAGGGTCATCCTAGAGCACATGGCACAGCAGACAGACAGTTCTTGAATATCTCCAGTGAGGGAGACTCCACAACCTCTCTGAGCAATCTGTCCAATGCTTGATCACCCAGAGAGTAAAGAGATTCTTCCTTATATTCAGGTGGAGCTTTCTGCATCAGTTTCTGCCCATTACCTCTTGACCTTGCATGGACTTGTCCTTGCATGGACTCTTCCTCAGGTGCAGGACCCTGAATTTGTCTTGAATTTCAGGCAGTTCTTCTCTGCCCATCTCTCCAACCTGTCGAGATCCTTCTGAAGGGCTGTGCAGCACTAGGGGGTATTGACCACTCCTCCCAGCTTTATGTGCTCTGTGAACTTGTTGCTGCAACCAGATTTCTCTAGAGAAGCTCAGTCCTAAATATAGTTTCCCCTGTTAGGTCTGTGCTTGTTTCCTGTAAGTGGAGTGGGCTCTTGGCCTCATTGTTGCCAGCAGAGTTATGCACACAGGCAGGGCAGTCAGGGAAAGAACTGAGTGCTCCTCGGAGGTCCATGTGTGGTTTCCACAGACTTGCCTTTTTTTTTCCTCAGCAAGCTGGAAAAGAAGGTCCTACTAGAGAAAGAAGGAAAAATTTTGTGCTGGTCTAGCTCAGGCTTCCTAATAACTTTGTATTAGAGGAACTATTTCTGTTTTAACTATTTGAAATATAATTTGCTGATGATGGACAGTATTTTTGCAACTTTGAATTTAGAAGCTCCCTATTTTCCCCAAAACAGCACAGTGCGAGCAGCCTCAGTGCAAGCGTGGTCATCCATGAGCAGTCTCCATGTATTGTTTGCTCTCTGCTGAGACAATTGCATAGCTGGCAGCTGTGTTTCTGATTTTCAGGAAGCTGCTGCCCATCCCATTGTAAGTGCCTTAGTGATGAATGTAATTTGTTTTCCTAAGGAGACTGAATAGCTCCCATATGTTCAGAACCTTTTGGTCAGTATTACTGTCACTCCATTAAAAGTTTTGCATCACCAATTTCAATTATCTACTTAAGGCTTTTCACAAATCTGCATTTCTTACTGAATCCAGTCTTGGCCTTCTGTTTTGATGCTTCTCTCACTAATGTCATGCTTCTCAGCTCGAGTCTTTTATCATGAATTGCTGCTCAACAAAACAATGCTTTTCTCCTTTATGTCCCTCTTGAGACCTTCTTGTGCAGTATTGCTTACCAGACACCAAATAATTTGGTGTGGCGGGGAAATAAGATGCTTGGGAAAAGCTGCAGTTTTAATTGTTCTGTAAATGCTCAAGTGACTTGTAACCATTAAACTGTACAGTCCCCAGCTTATGCAGTGATGTGCTTTGGCTTGTGATAGCTGCCCTAAATGTGTCCTCCATTCCCTTTCTGTCTTACTTTGTACTTTTTGTTTTATTTTGGATGAAATATTTTACAGGAGGAGGTGCGATTTGTGTTTTTGCTTAGTGCCTAGGACAGTGGAACCAGTTATGCTTAGGCCATCACAAATTGGCATCTGCCCTGTCTTGGGATGCTCGTAATCAACAGGAAGTCTGTGAGGACTCTTGCAAGCATATCGTAAGAAGGAAGTTTCCATCGAGGTTGGGCCCACTGGAGACACGACAGTAGAGAGAAGGCAAATATTGAGACAGTGCCAGTGTATTGATGTTTGTCTCTTTGCAGTTGTGGTGAAAGCCATGAGATTCAAAGGAACTCAGCAGTGGTCTTTGCAATGGGTAAACTTCTACTGTAGATGTCCGAGACCTGATCTAGATTCAGTTATTAGACAAACAGGACATGGCTTGTTGGGTATGTTTCTCTGAGTCTTTGGCTTCTGTAGGGAGGTATAAGGCAACGGAAATAATTGGTGAGGGGATCCTTGGAATTAAAATGATTCCAAGGGATTCCAAGGGAGAGGGAAGGACCCTGTGCATTTGATCCAAGGGTGGTCCCAGCTAAGAGTCCAAATACATTTTGTGTAAAGCTGTAAACAGAAGTGCAAGGACTAAGAATCACAAGTGAAAAAGTTAGGCTTATAGAAAAGAGGAAAACCATACAATCCCTTGGCAACTTAGTAAAATCTTTACAATCATTTTCTTCTCTGGATAATGGCATTACTTATTACAGAAACATCACAGAATTTTCTGAGGTGGAAGGGACCCACAAGGACCATCAAGTCCAACTCTTAAGTGAATGGCCCATAAAGGGATCAAATCCACAACCTTGACATTATTAGCATAATGCTCTAACCAACTGAGCTAATTACATTGTTATTACATTTTACTTTGTTTCAATTATTAAACTCATTTTAACCCATGAGTTTTACTTTTTTTCCCCCCTCAATTCTTCTTCCCATCCTACTGGAGAGCAGTGACTAAGTGAGCAAGTGGTTGTCTGGCACTTAGTTGCTAGCTGGGTTTAAATCATGACACCTTCTTACTGCTGTACCTCTGATTTTTTACTTGTTCTTGAAATTATGTCAGAATAGAGTAATGATATGAGAATTCAGTGTCTGGTTAAAAGAAGTGTAGACGCATCATGTCCTTTTCACTTTCAGTATTCTCCTGTGCGTATCTTCTTCATGTTTTTTATTATTATAGTTCTGGTTTTCCTTATAGAAGTTTCTCTTACCTCCTATCATTTGCATGTCAGTTGCATATTAGTACTTTGTTAAGAGAGGCACTCGTTTACAAGTCAAGGCAGGAACAGCCTCTTTCCAGATGGCTTGGAATGACTGTACATAAAGTTAGTGTGGTCCTTTCCCTAGCACACTGTGCCATGGAATTGCCAAGTGCAGGGCAAGTTAAATAGTGCTTGGTAAAGAGTCCAGAGAAACTCAACTCGAAAGACTAAGTTTCTAAGAATGAAAGAGGTCAAATTCATCCTGTGGTGTAAATCTGCAAGGCTTCAGTAAAATTATGCTTATAATCATTTCGTCTCATTGACTGTAGCATGGCAGGCTTGTGAATCCCTACAGAAAGTGTAAAAGCTAATTGTGCTGAAACAGCTCAGTGATAAGCAAATTGTGCCTTTTCAAAAACTCTTCACCAATTTCTTCCTGTATAGACAATTAGAGTTTGTTCTCATTTCCTATTTATCATGACTAACTACCCCTCTCTAGGCTCAGCTGTTCCTTTTATCCTCATCCTTTGTGCTTTGCTGTCCTGAAGCCAAATATGAATGGACTTCAGTGGCTCTCTTGTGCTTTTTGACTTGGTATCAGGAAGTCTGACACCATAAAAATTATTTTACAAATGCTAGCCCTACAATGAATGAGTTCTTCAACAGGCAAAATAAAAGTTCAGCTGGATAATGAGTGCAAGGTATGATGTCTTAAAGTGTAAAATCTCTGAATTTTCTCCTCCAGTTCCCTTGCTGTAGCCCCCATCAAAGCTCAGTTTTAGACTACAGTAAACATTTTGGGTATAGAGACTGTGGGCAACAGCTGGAAAGGTCCAGTTTTACAATGCTGTGTTCAACTAATCTATTCCACAGTAGAATCAGAAAAGTAAGGTGTAGTGCTGTTTCTTGAAATGAGCAAAAAGGTGATGTGTGCTCCTTGTGCTTATATTTTTCTGCTGACTTGGAGCCAGTAAATTCTTTGGCAACCTTGCTCCTGGCAAAGCCCTTGTACTTATCAAGTCCCTCCTTATTGCCAATGTAGTACCAGCAGCATTCCATTTTTAGGCAGAGCAGTCAGTGTATGTTGTTCAGGCCCATCTTGAGTCATAGAGCCCTGTAAGGTACCACCTTTCCCCAGGACTTAAAATCTGTTATGGTGAAAATGAGAGTCACTTCTTTGCAGATTTATCCTTTGTTACAAGTTTGTGTGTTGCCATCTGGGGGATAAGGACTTGTGAGGTTCTCGTTGACTCCTCTCTCCCTCTCTCTCCCTCTTCCTTTCAGAGTGCTGCTGGGTTGAGTGCAGAAGAATGGCTGCGGCAGAACCTCTGACCGCCTTCTCACGATGGTACCTCTACGCCATCCACGGCTATTTTTGTGAGGTGATGTTCACAGCTGCCTGGGAGTTTGTGGTCAACTTCAACTGGAAGTTTCCAGGTGTTACCAGTGTGTGGGCACTCTTCATCTATGGCACCTCCATCCTCATTGTGGAGAAGATGTATCTGTATCTCAAAGACAAGTGTAACATTTTAGTGCGCTGCTTCATTTATACACTGTGGACATACCTCTGGGAGTTCACCACTGGCCTCATCCTGCGCCAATTCAATGCCTGCCCATGGGACTATTCCCAGTTTGATTTTGACTTCATGGGCCTGATCACCCTGGAGTATGCTATCCCATGGTTTTGTGCTTCTTTCATCATGGAGCAGCTGGTGATCAGAAACACCCTGCGCTTACGATTTGATGAGACTGCCGAGCCCGGGGCCCCCACCGCGCCCGTTGCCTTGGCCAACGGCCACGTGAAGACAGATTGAGCAGTGACTTAGAGCCATACTTAGCAATCTGAGAGAGCCCAGACCTCTACTATGGACAGTCAACTCTGGCTCTGAGGTACTGCTCCTTGCTGTATAAGATCCATAAACCCCATTTTTCTAGTGGGGGTGTGCATGGGATATGCCAGAAAAAATGGAACCAATAGATTTTCTATGGATTTTACTCTTTGGGCTCCAAGGACCAATATCAGTTACTTGTTAGTTAGGTCGTTTCTGATTTTAACTTATTACAGATGAAAGCAGTCCTTTTGCTTACACTTTAAAGTGGAAAAAGAAGAAAAAAGAAATGCTACGGCAGAAGTGCATCCAAAAAAACCCACCTAATCAGTGGATGGGCATGGACACGCCAGCTGAGTTAGTGATTGGCTTACTCCATTAGGCAATATTCAGGTGCTTGCTTGCAACCAATACCTCCCGTGGGACCTGAGATGCTGCAGGAACAAGCAAAATCCATCTGCTGTTGAGAAGTACCTAAGACTGTCAGTCTGCTGGGGAGGTAGATGGTGTTCTCCTCACCAGGTCCCATTGGCCTCTCCCCAGGTTCTTTGTTGCACCATGAAATAATCTGGTGCTGGACATCTTGCTGAATTTATACAGATCTTGTACTTTTTGAAATCTCAGTCCTGATACTCCTGATACTCACTAGAATTTTTTCTTTTCTTTTTTTTTTTTTTTCCTATTAAAGGCCTTTTTTGCCAAGTGAATTTTACCATAATCTGTGCTATCTGAATCTTGGCAAAAGGCACAAGAAATAGTGCAAGTCTTCCCATCTCCTGTGTCCCCCCCAAAGCAAATCTTTCTCCTGATTCCAGCTCTCATCTCAGCTGTGCAAACCTTGTAGAGATTATACAAGGCCCACAAGACTTTTCTGCCTTCCTTTCCAGGGATTCCTCTGTTTCTGGTGATGTTAATGACTTAGTCTGGCTGCAGCCCATTGTATGTGAAGGTCAAACCTTCTCATGGCTACCCCAGGATTTGGTCCTCTGGCACTGACTCCCATGTTCCTTCAGCACTGGCAGGCCTTGGCTAAGTTCTGCCTAGTGTTCTGCTCAGTGTCTCAAGTGGATTTGCTTTTTCGTCTCAAATTCTGCTTTAAATAACCACAACCATATTGTCATGACAGTAATTGGAGGGAGCAAGAGATATGCCATGCTGCCTGATACATTTACTTAAAAAAAAAAAAAAAAAAAGAAAGAGAGAAAAAAAAAAAGAACAAAAACCAAAACACCTGTCTCTGAAAGGCATGCATTTCATGCTCTGCTTGAATGAGCCTTTGAGTTAGGGAGTGAGAGCAGCAGTAGAAAGTGAAGCAGGAGGGACTGCTGTGGCTTCTCTGTAGACCTACCTGCACCAGGGACAGTTTGAAATTTAAACTATTTGGAACACTTATGGAGAACAAGAACAGTTGGGGTGCAGGGAAGGTGTTTGATAGTGGGAGTCACAAATTTGTTAATTCACTCTGTCAACTCTTGGCCTTTGAAGTTTGCAAGTGTTGTGGTTTCTGTTGGAAACACAGAGCTTCCAGCTGTCAGATGTCTCACTCCTGAACTGATTTATGGGGAAAGTTTGCCAGAGTTGTCCCATAAGATCAGATTAATTTTTCTTGTTCTGCCACCACAGTCAGCAGAGCTGTACCAGGGATAATTCTGCTTGAAATGCAAATGTGTTGTAGAATTCCACTCTTATTTTAGAAATATTTGGGCCATTTCTGTGTATGTTCCTTGTCTCTAGTAGGGGGTACTCAGCTATGAACCTGCTCCTTGCCCTGGCACAGCCATTCCTGAGAGGAAAAGCACTGCTGGCCCTGTGAGTAGAATCATGTCTTGGTTCTGCTCTTACAGGGCACTGTTAATCCTTTTTTGTATTACACAGAGAGAAATTATTATATTCCTTCCCTTCCCCTTTTCACATGGCATCCATTGCTGGCAATGGATACATGAAAACAGTGGTGGCAAGGAGTTAATCAAATCAACCCTGGGTATGCAATGTATCCTGAATCACTGAGAATACTTAGGTGGGTATTTAGAGTTCCCTTTTAATAGTTCATTAAATTAAAAGAGAACAAACACTGAACAGATAGTTCTTTTGATGCTGTGATGCCAGTGTTTTAAAATCAGAGGAACAGTATGTAGTTTATCAGCCTTGTTGGTCTCAGAAATATGGACCCAGGCAAAATAGTCACCTGAAACTGTACATGGAGGGGGGGGAAAAAAAAAAAAGAGCTTTGTGCATGGGATAATGTAGATGAGTTCTGCTGGAGCATAACAAGAATGCAAGGTGCAGATGAGAGTTGGGATCCCACCATTTTGGCCCTGATTATGTCACGATCATCAAATGCTGTGTCTAAAGCTGGGTTGTACTCTCACAGCATAGCTTAAATGTGGTGTTGTGCTGCCTCTTACACCACCCCCACATCATATAAACCCCTCAGCTTTATAGAAAGATCCTTAGGATCCCTGCTTTCTCCTTAGCTGTTACAAAACTCTTTGGAAAGGTTGAAAGGAGTTAGCAATGTGGTGTGGAGGACTGGCTGTCTACAGAGCTAACCTGGTGTGCAATAGCAGTCATGTCTGTTATTGACTGTACTTAAAAAGGTCCCATATAAATGACACTTTATTTGTGTTTTTCTGAGTGATGTAATATTTAACTGTGCAAAATATGGAAGGGTTTCCCAGCAGCATCTAGTATCCTTGGGCATTATTCTTATTGCTTGTGTCATTGAAACAGCTTGTTGTAATCTGTTTTCCACTGGCGTCTGATGTGTACCACCCAGCTATTGCATCTTCATAGAGTGGTAATTTATATCCAGAAGTGCACTTTACTTGCAGCTTGCACACCAGAAACAGAAAAGTACCTGGCAAATTCTTAAATCATTTAATTATGTATAATACCACATAACTAATGCAGCAGGATTAGCCAGACTTCTCCTTTCTGAGCAATGTGGCTGCTGACAGAGCTTTGTCTTTTCTGCAGAATATCCCTTTTTCATACATGTGATGCTTCTTATAACATCTTGCAGAACTGCCCAGAGCATGTTATCAGGATCTCAGTGGCAGCTCAGTGGGAACTCAGGAGCTGGACTGAAGTTGAAGAGACATTTACATTAAGAAGAAAAAAAACGCACAAGGCCTAACATTTGTTTGTATGTGTATCTTCCTCAGTAGATTAAAGTTGCCTGTTTTGAGTTCACCAGCAATAAAAAAACCTTGTGATTTATCTACCTTGTCCTAACTGCAGCAAAGAGAAAGTGACCCTCATCTCTGCCTTTCTTTTCCAGGGGGTGGTGGGATATGGACTCCCCAAGGTTCCAGTTTTGCTTCTGTTCTCTTGCTTATCTCATGTACAGTCCACCCTAAAGGATCTCAAAGTATGTGATAAATAAATACAGAGTCTGGTGTCTGTCACACAGGAGGCAGTTCAAGCATTACTGTGGTATCTGTTCATACTCCAAAGATCTTGCCAGAGGGGAATGTTTGATCTACAGCAGGACCAGATGGCATTTTGGTCTTTTGTGTTATAATTGAGAGAAATGTGTACATATGTACCAGGTACTATTGCGCCTTTGGTTTGAGTGCATTTTGTAATTAAAGCAGAATAATCCAATCAAGATTTTGCTTGACTAGTCTTGTGACTGACTATGAAAGGTAAAAAAAGACTGCAGAGCTTTAGATGCTTTGAGAATTAGGAAGCAGGTGACTGAAGTCCTGAGTTCAGTAGCATTGCTCTGCTGCTAACTGGTATTCTAAAACCTGCAGAGAAAGAAAAGGGATTTCTTCACTCATGGAAACTTCTGCCCTTTCTGTAAATAAAACATGAGCCACAACCAAGATGTGAACTGGAACAAATGTTATCCTAGGCCCTGAATACATGTAATATGCCCTGTATTCACGGGGGAGGCTTGCAGACCTGAGCTCTTTTCCTCCACTTCTGCCTGCAAAATGCAGCTGAACCATCTGAGGGGGAGAATACTCTCTTCCCCTTCCTTCCTGCACATCGGCAGCTATCAAATCTGGTCCGTCCCCTATTGTAGAAGGAAATTTTTCTTCTTATGTGGCCCCTTACCAAACCAGAAGCTGTTAGTAATGTGTGTCACCTTACCCAGCTGCTTTGGCACCTAAAGACCACTATGGGTCACAGTACTGGTGAGAACAGATGGGCATTGTCCTTGTTTGGCAAACAGCCTCCCTTTGAAACTGTCTTCTCTTGCTCTTCCTGGAGTGTCCTGAGCCAACTGCTGGGGAAGGGACATTCCCTTCCTTCCACCTTCTGTCCCAGAGGCCTCAGGGGCCTTGGCACCACTCAGGGTTTTATGCTAACACAGGTCTGTCTCCACTTGGACACAGGAACTTGATTTAAGAGCTGTAAGGCTCTGAACTTAGGCTCATCACAGGCAAGTCTTCTGCAGATCTCGTAGTGAATTTGTACCATGAGGAGTAGCTTACATCTTCTAGGATGGCAAGGGTTTGCTCCATCCAGGGTTTGACCACTGGTCATACTGCTTTGTGAACATGACTGGAAGTCACAGAAGCAGGTGGTGCCCCCAGGTGTACCTGCTCTGCTCTTGGCCCCTGGGCAACTAGCACAGATGTGGAAGGAAAAGGTGCTGTTTTTGACAGAAGTCCTAGGCAGGGGCTGGGTAGAAATCCGAGGTTGGCACTGGTTAGTTTGTGTATAAAGGCACCACATCTTCAAATACAAATTGTGCTTTCCCACTGAAATCTTCACTACTTGTGGAAACGCAAATGTTTGCTTGCCCCAAAGTGTATAATTGCTTGAACTTACTCTGAACTAGAAGGAGTGTTCAAAATCTCCAGTCCTCTTTCTCTCTAGGCGATTCCCAACATAGAACTTTGTGGAAAAATATGTCACCTTGGGATATGCAAACTATGCTCATTAAGACAATATAGGTCCTAAAAGCCATATAGTGCTGTGCTCCATCCTGCTGAGTTAATCATGCTGAGAAGAAGAATAGACATACCTCAGAGCGTGCTGCCACTTGGCTATACTACTTCAGAACCTGAATTAGTACCAACACCTACTTTGGAATTCATTTTGCCTTATAAAATGTACTCTTAATTCCGTGCTTAAGAGGGAGAAAGACAGAGATCCTATATAAGCTTCATCACTGCTTCTTATCTTACTTGTTTAGGATTTCAGCTGTTTGAGACCCTGAAGACCAAATGTGGAAAGTGACTTTTTACAGCTCTGGGGCAGGTCAGTATCATAACACAACAGCACTCTGCATTGCATGGGGTGTGCTATGCAGCTCCAGTGCACAGCCAGGATAGGCTTCCACCATACAAGGACTGTGATGAGTAGAAGGGGTGATAAAAACTGCTGATAATGGTGGCAGAGCAAGGACTAGTGGTGACACTCCCAAATCTTCAAGAGAGTTAGACAGGTTGAAAGAATCTCTTCATATTCTCTGTATCTGGCACTTCTCATAGGTCTAGAGCAAATTGGCAAGTTTTTTATTCTAAGAGATACAGACCATTTCTTTGACTCCTTACTCTGGAATCTGGGCAGCTCACTCCTGTTGTAAGCACTGAATTTTCTGATACGAATGGCCTTCATTAGTGTCTCAGAAAATAGCAATTTTTAAATGGTAATCCCAAATGTTTGACGTCAGTTTGTATTTATGCTTTAGTCAATTTAGGAGCTAAAGACCCTTAATATCTGATGATGCTGTTTGTTTATACTGTTGTTTGGCATGCGGTCCTGCTTTAATGCTATAATGCAGAAGAAGGAGAAGGAAATACAAGCCATTTTCTCTTCTTAAAAAATACATAAATGTGCAGTTGAGACATCTATTAAATATGTGAAATACGCATATGCTTAGAGATGTCTGGCCTTTCAAATATGGGACATTTCCCAGTGAAGAATGTTGCTTTCCATTGTAGTTAATCACCTTTGCAAAATTTCTATATTGCTATTTCAGTGTATTTCTATAGTGCTATTTCAGTATTTTGGGAATGAAAATAATAGTATTTTCACATTTCGCTGAAGGAACTTTGAAGTGCTTTTCACAAACTAATGAAATAATTCGTGCTTCTAAAGAATTACTGAAGTGGGTCAGAATTAACCCCAAATAGCAGTGATCAGGAGCTGATGAAAATGTCTTGACAGTTCCCAAAAGGTCATTTCAGAAAGAGAAAAGGGAGTTTTAACACTTTACCTCTTAGCCAAGTTTCCAGATTTGTGAAGTGAGTTAATAACGTTCTACAAAGTTGGGAAACTGGGGAAGTGCTACCTGGTTTCCACCATGTGAAGCTGTCCCAGAAATGGTTGTGCATATTATGACATGCTCTGTCTCCCCAGGTCAATGCCAGCACATGAAGGGACTGTCAGAGCCGATAGGCAGCCCTGTATCTTGGATAAAATAGGACTGATTCCCTCTGTCTGCTACATAATCCCATCTCCATCAGTAGAGTACTTTTGGGTAAATATTGCTAGGGGCAACAAGCTACGTTAAAGGCTAAACTGAGGTGACCATCTGCTCTATCAGCTTGTGTTGCAGTTACTGCAGAGCTTATCTGTGATGCTGTTTCCTTTGTCAGACCACTCATCTGATACCACAGCTCTTCCTACTGCTCCTCTTTCTTCAGCAGCTCCTTTGGGTATCCTGTCCTTTTCCATGCTTTAGCTCCACTGCAAGCCCATGCTGCAGTGACAGGTACCCAAGCCCCCCTACCCAAGTCTGAACCCCACCTCTGGCAATTGAACAAAAATGCTGTGTTAAATATTTGCTGATGAGCTGTACCTTCCATTGAAGCCCACAACAGTTGCAGTTGTCAGTGCTTTGAAAAGCAGAAAACATTTTACACACTTACCTTCAGGCACAAGTACAACAGGAAGTATGCAATTACTGTTCGGTGTCTTTGTTCTGCCTTTCACACAATGGTACACAGTAGGTTTTCAAGGCTAAATTCAGCAAAAAGCTTCTCTGGTCAATGTCTTTGAGTTTCAGTGAATGTAGACTAGTACATAATTTCATCTCATCCTTCACAGAAATGTGTATACACATAGTGAGCGTGTTTAGATGCACAAACTAAGCTGATGGCATACATGCTGCATTGTAACTTCTACCAGCAAAGAAGAGCCACCCCCTGGTTAGCTGCCCACTCACTGCCACTTTCTTGAGCAGATGAAATCCAGAGAATATCTGAAATAAAGCCTACATACCTAGGAAGAAGGTTAAGATCTAAGCTGGATGTTCTTGACCTTGCAAGCTGCATGTCTGTGTGCTTTGGTATGGCCTCAGTAAGATATGTTAGGGGATGAAAGCCTCTGATTGATGAACAGTCAGCTCAGAGAGGGAAGCTAGGCCTAGGTTTTTGCCTGGGTTTTTCAAACGTGTTTTACATATGGTGTTTAAATCAGATTAAGGCAAACATACCATACTATACTGCTTTATCTTTAAAAAAAGGGCAGTTATTACTTGAGGACATTCTGGTTCCTTTGACAGGGTTTGGCTTTCAGTCTGTATGCACTCTATTATTGCTCAGGAGAGCAGTGTGTACCCTGCCGAGTCAAACTCATCCCATCCACTCCTCTTTCTCAGCTAAGGCATCAACCGAAAGTACTTCCACCCAGGCTGCAATGTTGATCCTAGACATCTTGTTCTTCTGCTGTTCCATCTTTTGGCCACTGGATCTGTCTGCTGTCTACAATCTCAGTCACACTGCAAATTGTCCAGACCAGGACTTGTGGGGTTTTTTTGTCACACTGATGTAAGCATGTTCCTAACAAGATCTGTAAGTGCTCAGTTATCCTAGAGAGTAAGCATTAAAAAAAGTTTCTTGAAATTTTCAAAGATAAGAGTAAACGTCCCAACTCTGTTCCACCAATAAAAGAGTTTGACCAAAATGTCCAAGAGGTACCTCTGCTGTCCCTTTCCATCCAGGTCTGTCTGCACACAGGAAGGCAAATCTCTGATAATGATTTGAGCATGTCAGCAACACCAGTGGAGCATGGCTTGTGGCACAGTAGGGGCTTCCTCTGTGTGACTTCTCTTCAGGTGACACACAGGTGTCCACCTTAGCCAGATGCTGGCATTCTCTAGAAAAACAGCTTTTTAATGTCACTGGATGATGAACTGGCTCTTCAGCAGGGGCTGATTGGAGTTATTATTGTAATGATAATGATACTTTGGTTGACAAGTGTGATGACAAAGCACAGTTGTCCTTTGATCTTGCAGTAAGGGCAGCATGGCCCCCAGCAGTGTGCTTATGGTGGGGCTTTGTGCTGCATGACTGCTGAAAGTAGTACAAACATCTTCAAACAACAGCAAAAGCTGCAATTGTCCTGGCCACTGACCTCTGGGCATGCACCCAGCATGAAGCTTGTGGTGTTACACTGTCCCAGCAAGGCTGCCTGCAACCTTATGGCTGCTGGCAAAGCCAGCAGTGAGCCTGGCGTTGACTGCTGTCATGTATGGTTCATTTAACTTTATTTCTCTGCTTTAACTTCCATTGACCATACTGTCCTTTCTCTCTGCTTCACTAGCTGCCTTCTGGCAAGGTCTTATTGCCTGTCAGGGCTGTAGTGTTCATCTCTATTTCCTGTTTTGGATCTGGTGACTTAATCCTTGCCACTTGACAATTTTTTCTTGGCTGGGGCCTCACAGCATTGTTATCTCCATCTCTTTGTTGTCACCTCCTTAAGGCCACTCTCCTCCTCCTCAGGAATCCCCATTCAGATCAGCTGGGTCCCCATCCAGTCATTCAGCTTTTACTGCCACCTCCTCCCCATGTCCCAGACCTCTGCCTCCCTCCTAGCTTGCCACCATCTCACTAGACCAGCATTATTCTTGGCTCTTCTGACATCTCTTTCTGAATGAGTTATCAACAACTTGAACCACTGCAGCCAAGGTGGATTTCTGGTCCCATTTTTCTTCTTATGTACTCCACTTTTGTCCTTTCTCCCAGGAAGATACATAACAAATGGGAGAAACAGAGACATCTTTGACTTTGTCTTCTGCTCTTCCATATTTGCCTAGCCTTTTTGTTTTACGACCTTCTCTCTACCCCCTGAGGTCTCCCTCCTGGACTGGTGCTGGTGTTTCACATTACTCATTCTGTACCAAAGATGTTTTCTTCAGTTGACCTGCTACCCTTATCCCATTGCCAGTCTGTCTCTCTAGCCCTACAAAACCCAGCAAATTAAATCATCTGCGTATCTATTTCACATATTTATGAGTGAGATACTAATCCCTGCATAGTGAAAGGGTCATATGTACAAAAGGGGAAATGAGGACACCAGCATTAAAGGGAGAAGTGGGGGAAGGGAAGACTGAGACAGAGCGAGGGCAGGGCAGATGCCAAGGAGATAAGTTTACAGTGTTGAAAAAAAATACAGAAAACTGAAACAAGAGCAGATCTGAGTATCATTGGCAAGCTATATTCATTGTTCTTTCCTTGCTAGTTCTGCCTTTAAAGCACTCTTTTCTGCTCCCTATACCTATGTCTTCGGAGCAGAGACAAAGTCCTCAACTGGCTCAGAAAAATATATAAAGAAATCTGAAAAACAGGAGACTTCCCTTTTCTCTGTGTCTTCTATGAAAAGAAATCTCTCTCCTTCCCTTTCAGGCCCAGCAGGAAAGCTGATCTGTCAGACTGATCCATTTGCCAAGACTGTCCTCCCAGGCCTCCTTGCCAATTGTCACTGTGCAACCAGGAAAGATCTTCCTGGCTTCCCCAGCACAGCTCATGCGCCACGAGATCCCAGTGGGCAAAGGATTTGCACGTGATGCCATGACAGTGACCTCGCAAAACGGCTCCATTTCCCATCTGTTGTGTGCTATTACCTTCCCAGGACACAAAAGCATGGGAAATGTGTTTTGGATACAGAAACCTCTCAGGCTGCAGCCACAATAAAATAAAAGCAGTAGAGGGAGATTGCGTTTTTTATTGCCCTGTAAAGAATTCTGCAATGAGTGAACTGGAGATTTGACAGTTGCATCCCAGTCATATTTTAACACAACACAGACAGTAGATGCTTCAAGAAGATTATATTTCTTCATGTGCTTTGGGTCTCCAGGGAGATTACACACTCGGGGTCAAGGGCTTTAGGGGGCTGGCTCTACAGCCCTGCAGGAGGATTTTTCTGTTACCAGCAAAAAGTATCTGAAAAGCACAGGGCATTCTGCCAAGCCTTCTATATAGAATCAGCAGGAAATGCTGCTTCCAAGAGATATTTTACCTACAGCTCTGTCAGGGATAGCTTTTTTATAACAGTAGCATTGATCAAATATGGCCTTTGCTGCTCCACCTTGCAGCCCAAGGCTGAGCCCGAGCAGAGGAGCAACAGTTACTCATTGAACTGTTAAAAGGTTATTTGAGTGTGGGAAAACTGTCTGCTTCTGTAAAGACAGGCAGAAATGGGTACTTAGTCACACTATGGTGTTTTTGAAATGCAGATATCTTGGCCAAGGAAATCATTAGCTGTCCAGCTCAGAAGCTCATGCAAGGGAGACAATTATGTCCAAAGATGCAATGAAAGCCCTCATGGGGTTCTCACTGTACACACTGACAAGACAGAGATGTTCTAATGACATTTTACAAAGAAGCTCCCTCCTCCTACTCCCTGCATGACTGTTAATTTATATGCTTTGTATATTGAAGGATTAAGACTGAGCAAGCCCTGCTAGAATAAGAAGTGACACGAGATTTACCAAACCAAACCTGATAACACCAGCCCCTCTAGAATCCAGTCCTGAAATATCTGTAAGTATCAGTACAACTCAAATGCAGATACATGCACTCCAGAGTGCCAGGTCATAGCCAGGGTGCTTAAGAACCTCTAGGACCAGTCTGGCCCAGTACAGGCAGGTGGTACTCACCCAGGTTCTGGCAAGTGCTGGAGCCAGACACTCCCAACAAGGAGTGTCTGTGCAGCCCAGTCGCTTGCAAGACAGAAGTGTGCACCAGCACAGAGATGGGCCTTCCTACAACTGGTTCCTGAAAAAAAGGAAAAGGTAATGTCCTTTGTCTGGACTAAGTTCTTTGATATTCTGTGTGTCATGCTCGCAGGCTCTTGCTCATAGCTTGCAGGATCTGTGTAAAATGCTAGTAAATTACAGAGGGAATGTTTTATGCTCACTGAATAGTGAAATCAGTAACATTGGATAAGAACCAAAGGGAACATGGACCTTACTTATTACTAAATCATGCCTCAGACAAAGCAGCTTCAAATACCATGTTTTGGTAAGGAAAGGACATTATCCAAGGAAACCAGGATTTTACCTTAAGTGCTGAAATCTGCAGAAGAGAAAGGAACTGGTTTTAACAACAGCCCTCCAAAACCTGCAGAAGCCATATGGGGCATCAGTATGGCTTTGCAGTGCTCCTGGCCTAAAAACATGAACTGCCCCACTATGTTCCTCCACCCTCATGCACAGAGGTTAATGGTGCCAGAAATGGTAAATATCAGAAAGTGTTTCTGAGGTGGAATGTAGATAATAAATTTCATTTTACCAAGTCATCAGTCTTCCCACCTTGGTATATTAGAAGAAAATCTTGCTCTTCTTGGATTCCCTCAATATCCATACTTTTGTGCCTGAATTGGTGTCAGCAATTTCCTTTTTTCTTCAAGTCTTGAACAGGCAGAAGAAGGAATGGAGGCGCTTGTAAGCAGTGGAAATTTGCAGTGGGGAAGAAAGACTGTGAAAATTCCTGCCCTTTTTTTTTTTTTTTTTCTCATTTAATTTAAAATACATAGTTTTGATATTATGTGTTTATTTTGATTGTTGACAGACTGCATGAAAAGAGCCAGTGTGTTACTCTAGGCGTTTCTGGCAGATAGAAAGGCTATCCAGTTAGGATCAGCAGCTAACCCACAGCAAAGCTAAATCTCCAGCCAAAAGCTTAATCTAACAGAAACCAAACATCTGCCCTTCTCGAAACATCTGTGCTTCTCGGGTACGCTGGGATGGAGACAGAAGTTGGCTTCTAGATGCCTCCAGAATTGTTCTTCATCTTCTGACTCTTCCCAAATGGCAAAGCAGGGCCTGGGCACTCACTCTGTGGTTTGGGTACAAGACTGTGGTGTAGATGGCAGAATTACAGCTGCAAAACCTCAGAATGAACCATACATAGGTCTAGGCCAATTAACAGAATCCCTCTCTTGCCCTGCAAAACATTCTGCTCTTACTGGATTTTCTCTCTCAATGTCTCTTTTCATACACAGCAGATTGAAACCATTATCCCTGGAATAAGAGGCTGAATGCTGCTTTTTTTTCACTCTCTCTCATTTCTGACCTCTGCTGCTTTTTACTATTCTAGTCCTGGTTTATAATAGGAAATTGAAAGCTCAGAGATCTTCACATCTGACTTTCATTCATCCTCCCAGCTTCTTTTTGTCCCAGTGAGATTAAAGGCAAAGAGAAAGAAACAATCAGAACTGTATGTTTATGGTCCGTGTTTTTAATACCCAAACCTCTGCTTCTGTTCTTAGCCTGATTTACTGTAACTTTATTCACTTCACTGACCTCATTCTGAATCTTCACCAATGTAAGAAGGAAGTTGGGTGATATATTTAAATATTGACATATTTTAAATGTAACACTGAGAGTTAAGACAAACAAGTCATCTTGCTCATCTGCCCATTTCCCAGCTGTGATGACTTGTCTATATTCCTGATCTTAATATTTGAGCCGAGATACTTGAAAAGCGACCATAGATTTAGAGTGACTCAAGTTTTACCAGTCTGGGACATTTCTCTCCTGATTCTCTTCAAATGGCTCCAGTTAGAAGTATGTCAGCTGTGCACCCCTGGGGATGAAAGTATTTCAAGCTGAAAGCCCTAAAATTAAGCCAGCCCAAATCAGAGGCTTTTAAAAATCATTTGGCCTTTGTATGTGACTTGGTGAGTTCCCACTGCGAGGTCAGGGAAACATACAGCTCACGGTGGAAGCTGAATGAGAGACAGTTGAATCAAACTTTTGGTACCATACGGCTCTTGAGTCACACAGCCCAGGACACACCTGTCCCTACTGATGCCATGACAGCACAGCTGATGAAAGTCAGTGATGAATGCAGGATGTCTCTATCTTCTGTCAGCTCTGTGGCACCTTTCCTTATGGTGCATTTTATTTTGCAAGGCTGAGAGTGTTCTCATATCATGCCCTTTCCCTCTTTGGTGTGAAAACTGAAGTCCAGAAGAATATTCCTTCAGTGACTGAACTGGATTGGACTCTGATGCTTCATGCAGATTTATAAGCCTCTATCCTAAAGACCACTGAAACAAAAGTTCAGTTATTAGACAATTAATAGGACCCTGGCTCAGCAAAACAGTTAATCATGCACTCAGCTTCTTGCTGTACAAATGTCCTATTTTACTTCAATTAAGTATAGGCTGAATTTGCTGCATAGTTTATTTAATACAATTTGCTGTAGTGAGTTATTTAAAAAATAGCTATGGTTCTGTAAAATCAATTTGTCATGGGCAGTCAATGTAGGGTGAGGATAATGTGATCATAACTGTAGCATTGTACCCAAACACTGAGTGACAAACATGCTTGCCTGGATAGTCTCTATAGTAATTGAGTTTGCAGTACTAGAGTAGTGGGGTGATATTTGCATATATTACTGCTGTGTGCTCATCTCAGTAAAATGGATAAGTGCCATGCTTCAAAGTAAAAAAATAATCACCACAGAATTAACTTGATCTCTTCTTTCCTGTGTGGTTAAATCTTCTGTAATTATCCAGTAAGAGATGTCTTCCATCTGTTCTCCAACACTGCTGAGACACAGGACACTGGGTCTCTGTTTTGATCTTGTTTGAGACTGCTGTATTCCTTGTAGGTGTGTGTGAGTATGAGTAACATCCAATTGTAGGGCATGAAGATGTCTTATTCTTTCACAGGCAAGCAGAAAACTGTAAAGTACAAATCCTGTGGCAGTGGAGACATTCTTCTGTTTTCTCTGCCCAGGTTTGGTGGTGTGTTCTATCTTCCAGTCCACTCATCCATCTTTGGAAACACTTCAGCAACATCTTCTAAGGGAGAATGGTGAGGATGTCTGGAGCAGTTTCCTTTGTAGTTCCAGCCATAGGAATCTCATTCATTGTTTTACAAATAAATAGAATGAAAACCATGCAAAAGCCAAAGGCCCCACACCAAAACAATTAAATGAATGAGATGTTCCAGGCTTTGTTTGCTTTCTGGTTTGTGTGTTTGTTGTTTGAAATAAGAGCTACTGGGTTGAGATCAGCTGCTGTTTAATCAGAGCAGTCAATCTGTAACATCACAAAGTGAAGACTCCTTTTCCCCCGTTTCTGGCAACTGCACAGAGATGAGTGTCTGAGATCTACTCTTCTCTGCTGCTGTAGTCTGAGCAAAAAGCTCATCTCTCAGCTGAGTCCACTGGTTCCTGTTGTCTCTTTTCTCCACTGAAGAATTCTACAGATGGAGCGAGGGCTGTACCTGAAAGCAACAGATGTCCTACCCTAATTGCTAAAACCAGGCACCATCAGTGCTATATTCATGGTGTCTGACTCTGAGTGTGATGACAAGGGGTACAAAGTGCACTTTCACTACTGGTCTCTGTGAGGTACTTTGATATTTTTAGTCTAATTGCAGCTTCTCAGTAGAGGCTGGATGCTGTGAAGGATCATAATGCTCCTAAAGGCCCCCTGCTGTGATATTTATCACTTCTTTGTTTAGCTCAGCATCGCAGGGAAAGCTTCAGAAAAATCCGTGTTGAGAGTGACAAGGCCTGGTGATTGCAGTCATCACTGCTGGGACAACCACAGCAACTTCAGTAAAGAGAAGGTCAAGGCAAGGGCAGTAAAAAAGGGGTGCTGGTAAGGCACAGGTGAAAAGCAGGAGGATGTCAGGTTTGTTTTATGTAGGGTAAATTTGGATGTACAGATAAAGATGTGCTCTGTAACAACAACTTCACATAGACTATTATGCTGCTGCTGTATCAGTTCATGGCCTTCTCATCTAACAGAAACTTAAGAGGGAAATACAAAAACTCCAAAGACTCAAATGATTCCTCCTGTCCCTTTAACCAGAAAAAGCTAAATGAAGTAGGAAGCTGATCTTAGTGGGTAATCTTCTTAGATGAGTACAAGCTAAAAGTGGAATAATCCTGAAGTCTCTCAATTTGTTTGTTGTAGTTTGGGCAGAAAGCAAATGCAGATGAGTTTTTCAAAGCTGTAACATGCTAGTGGGGCTGCCCTTCTGCCTGCAATAGCAGTGAATGTGGCCAGTCTGCTTTTTTGTAAAAAGGGTAGGAGGTACAGATGCTCCCTTTCAAAAAAACCTCTATATTGCTGCTGAATATTTCTGAAATAGTTTTGGAGGTTATGGATAATTGTGGATTCACTGCAGCATGTGTGAATAGGCAGAAAACAGAGATGCCTTCTGCCTGTCCTGAGGAAAAAAATCTTCTTTTCCGGGGTGTAAAGGTGTGTGGTCAGACAGGTCTCTTCAACTAATACCTGAGGAGGATTCATTACTAATTTGGTTTAATCCTTCCTGAGCAGGAGGAAAAAGATTAATTGCTTGGGGAGAAGCATTTATCTGGTCCACAGACAGTTCAGATGACTGGGGTGGGAGGGGAAGAATAAATCAAAATGAAAAGATGGGTGACTTTTTCACAGGTCTATTGTTCTTGATTTGTTTATTATAGCCAATGGCAATAGTGCTGAGCAGCTTCTAGAAATAACAGAAAGGCGGTTTCCTTTCCTCCCACCCCATGCCTGGAACAGATGCATCTGGCAAAATCTCAAGTTGAAGTAGCTTTGCTAAAGTTGTGCTGGTGTGGACAGCATGAAAAATAAAAAATTTTCAACCAGGGTGCAGGCCTCCTTATGAGATCTTTCAAATTTCTTTTTTTTTTGAGATGGGGAAACCTCAAAGAATTGGAAGTAAATCTCCAGCTTCTTTGGGGAGACACAGACAGAATAATTCATTGGAGGTTCCTTTGTGTACTATTATTGATCTACCTCTTGGGGCCTTAATCTCAGGAAAGTATGTGCTATTCTATAACTGTTTTGCAGTCTCCAGAGCTCATGGCTCATTTCTCTCTATTAAAGAATGTGGTAGGCATCAAGTAGGTAACCCCAAGGAATAAGAATATATTAGACTAATTAGACACTAGTAAGCAAGCATAACGTGGGGAATTGCTCTGAATATCTGGATTACCCTTGTGAGTCAGAATTGTTGCCTCATTCTGGAGTAGACTCTTTTGGGGAGAAATTTTCACAGGAGTAGGGGAACACTGCTAATTTTAAGGCAAGAATTGATAGTTGGAAAATATTAATAAACCTGAGGATTGTAGTCAGTATCATTGAGCTGACATTGTGTTAGTAATTATGTGAATCATCTGAAATGTTCCAGAATGCAAACTATTATCTGAAAATGCTCACAAAAGGCTGCCTTGGGTTTGAGGAGGAAAGTTTTCTGTGGAATCTGTTCCAGAAAGGAAACATTTTACCATTATCTTTTCAATTCTAGGGACTTGCAGAATAATTAACTACTGAGTATTTATCTGGGTAAGAACTGATAAGTATTTCATCATGTATCCTTCAAATCAGACTTCTGCTTGCCCCTTAGACAGCTAATCACCATTCCCTTTTTTTGTGTTTTAATTGATGTGCTTGATGTTAGATTCTTTTGATTCTGTGAGGCCTCATTTGTTGTTGCTGTTATACTTCTGCCTTTCTGTGACTCTTCCTCCAGTGTTGCCAGTTTAAATTACCTTCTTATGTTAATGTGGTGAAACTCAGTTCTTATAAAGTGATAATCTCTTAGCTTTATTTATCCTATCTTATTATAAGTTGCAGAAGCAGCAAAAGCCTTAGACTAGCACAGTTCTCTGCTGTACCATATCTGACATGTGAGTCTATTGGACCAGCACTACTTCCTCTGTTTGCAGACTAAATAGGCAAAAACAAAGCCAAGATGGAAAACAGACACCCTGTTGTTAAGGGGCTTGACCAAGGTCACAGAGCAGAGCTGTTTGCAGAGTGCCCTGATTCCCTGGCGACTACAGTTCTAGTCAAACATATGGAAGCTGTGATGCTGCCTGCTGTGCTGCTGCTTGAGAACACTGAGAGTGACTAAGCTTATGTGAACACATCTCTGGTTATCCTCTGAATGTTCTCTCCCTCGAGTTACACGGAGAAGATTATGCACGCTTATTTGACAGTAGGTTTAAAGGTGTATCTGTATATCTGAGAAACAGATTGGAGAACAGGCATAACATCTCTGAGAAATGAGATATAAAGAACTTGCAGGAGAGGCACCTGGCTGCATTGATTTTTCTCACAAATTTTCTGGAGTACTTGGCTGGTAGGATTTTCTTCCCTTGCTCAATGTCCCAAAACAGTTCTCTGGTATAGGAATTTTGTTTGTGTAGAAAGTGGAAAGGAAGCCTTTTTGCCTGGAAGTGGAGGAAAAGCCCTGATGCATTTGTGAGAGGAAAGAGAAGTCATTAAGGCAATGTTCCACTTTCCTCTGATGGAAGGTGGGGATTCTGCTACCCCTGTATTGAGGAAGAAACAGTACTTCATGCCTATACTATATATATGTATACTACGGTCATGTCCTCCTTCTTACATTGAAATTAAACTGCAGCAACAGCCATCTTTTCCCTTTCCTTAGACAGCTTTTCTCAGATGTGACTCACATTTTTCAAGTCAACGTTTAAAGGCTGACTACACTAGGAGGAGCTCTTCCTCCATGCCATCTCTCCCTGTTCAGCTACGTTTTCACTTCAACTCTGAGTTGCTTTTGTATGGGCTGCGTGCTCCCTGCCCAGCTTCTTAAATCCTCTGGACTTCTTTGAGCATGTAAGCTCCCTTCAAGGTATAAAAGAAACATTATTTCCCTGACCCTTTTTGACCCTTTTTTTTGAGTTGTTGGGCATTTTATGATAGCTTCTTGCTGCTTCTGCTGTTCATTCATTTGGAAGAGAGGCTGAAGTGTTCTGTAGTTTGCAGCTTTGCTGTGGCATTTGTTTTTCAGAACAGACAAAAGCCCAGCCATGCAGTTCCCATTGCACAGTTTCTCAGTTAGATATCCAAGGTAGTTTGGCCCGTTTTTTTCTTCAGTTGGGTTATTTTTTAGTAGTGTAAAGATTATGCAGATAACTTACAGACAGAACTAAGTTCAATACTTTATAGCATAACCTAGAGTGAGTTGGAAAACTCACCCCATAAACCCCCATACATGTCAGTTATGTTTGATGACTGCTTCTCCTTGTTACATTCAAAAATTCCCTCTATTAGGAATAGTGTGGCCAGCAGGACTAGGGAAATCATTCTTCTCCTGTGTTTGGCATTGGTGAAACCACATCTCAAGTACTGGGTCCAGTTCTGAATCCCTCAGTTCAGGAAGTACATTGAGGTATTGGAGGACGTCCAGAGAAGGGCAACAAAGCTGGTGAAGGTTCTTAAGTTCAATGAGGAGCTGCTGAGGGAGCTGGGGTTTTTTAGCCTGGCATAAAGGAGGCCCAGGGCCTTATCATTCTCCACAACTACATGAAAAGAGGCTGTAGCCAAGTGGGGTGTGGCCTCCTCTCCCAGGTAACAAACAGGACAAGAGGACATAGAGTTTAACTGCACGAAGGGAGGTTTACGTTGGATGCTAGGAGGAATTTCTTCACAGAAAGAGTGACTGGGCATTGGAATGGGCTGCCCAGGGTGGTGGTGGAGTCACTGTCCCTGCAGTTGTTTAAGGAAAGACTGGATGTGGCACTTAAGAGCCAAAGTGGCGGTCACAGGTTGGACTCGATGACCCCAGAACGCTTTTCCAACCTAACAGATTCCCTGATTCACATTATGGGGCATTTCTCTCACAGCTGGCAGCAGACCAGATGTCTGTGAGCCCTAAATATGAAGACAAGGACAGCATTCCAATGTTCTTTACCAACAACTGACTGCGTGCATGGCACTCTACATGCTAGAGACTTTCGGGTTTTATAGACGCTTTTGTGCAGAGGACGGAAGGAATTTCTACATTATAGCACAAGAGCGCCGTGCAAGACTCCCGCCTGTGGGGGGGGGGCGGCGGGCATCACGTTCACAAGGGGAAGGAACACTGAACACCCCCTCGTGCCCTCAGTCTCCGCAAAGGAGAGCAGTCTCCTGGCTGAGCGGGGACAGGCGGACAC
>CM031861.1:29915106-29986509 GCA_018697195.1 Certhia americana | reverse complement strand
CACGCTCCCGGGCACTACCGCTGCCGGCATGCCCCGCGCGCGCCCGGCCGTCAGCTGCACGATGATTGGCGGGCGCGCAGCCAATGGCGAGCGCAGGCCTTGCCCGCCGGCCCTGCCCCCTGGCGCCTGCCGCGGGGAGCGTTCGCAAAGTTCTGGGGTGCGCGGTTCCGGTCCCACGGAGGGGCTGGGGCTGATTCTGGTTCTGATTCTGGGGGTGATTCCGGTTCTGGGGCTGGTTTGCGGCGGGAGACCCCGGCCGCAGACCCCGGCCGCGGGGTGAGGCTGCTTTGCGGCGGGAGAGGGTTTTCTGGTGCCCGCGGTTTTCGCTGCCGGGAGCGAGAGGGGGCCCGGCTCGATCTGTGGCTGCAGGCGCATCCTCATGTCCCAGGCTGGCGCGGCGGAGGGAGCCTGAAACTTTGGGGCTCCTTCCTGTTGAAGGAGGATTTTGTAGAGGGGGTAATAAAGTTTCCGTCTTGTGAAGATGTGGAGGCCTGTGCATCTGCAAAGTTGTAGCAGTTTTGTGTTACGGCAAACGTTTGCACTTACTACGTTATAAACCCCTCCATTTTGCCTAAATGTCTATGTGAATTAATCCTAGGAATGTTGCCTATATGTGTGAAACAGCGACATGGTCAAGCGTACCTATGTGTGTGCTTTGAGTTGTGCTGGGCTGGACAGCATCCTGTGGCGTTTTGTGCAGTAGAATTCAGTGTCAATGGGTGACCAAAACTGAGTGTTGTATTCTAGCAGTGTATATTCTAGGGTTGGTCGGTTACTGTGGTTGCCCTACAATTCATGTTCAGGCATCCCAAGATAATTATTTCCTGCCAGTGCAGTATAGCATGAGGAGTTCATGACTGCGTAATTTTTAGCTTTCTTACGTCCCAGACACATCTGTCCTATAGACATCACTGACACTTCTGTTCTTACTGGAATGTTCTCATACACGGTCAAATACTAGATGCAATGGAACAAACCTGCATTCAGACTGGTAATATAACTTAATGTGACCCAGATTTATATGGGAAATCTGTATCATATTACATCATGTATTGTGTACACCCCCCTGTTCTTTAGCAAGGAGTTAGTGGATTTGTCCACAGAGTCATATTCAAATCATCTTTCAAACATTTTTTTTTTTTTTTGTCTGCCCTGTAGATTGGGAAGTATGGCTGCTAAGAAACTAAGAAGAGCACAGTTGTCTCAGGAAATGTGTGAAAGGCTGAGCCGCTATCAGATCACTACCTGTCAGGTGACAGAGTTATTTTGTTTTTGGTGGGTGTGGGTTTGTTTTTTTGTGGGTATGGATTTGGGTTTTTTTGTTGTGTTTTGTTTTTCTTTTTTTTTTTTTGTGTGTGTGTGACTGTGTTGTTTTAATGCATGTCGAGTTCACTTTTTGGCAGTTTAGTTCAAGAGGGAGCTTTACTTTCTATAAATTTCAGACTATCTGGCCTGCTGCCTTGTAAAAATTGAGCTTTAAAATAATAGATGCCTAACTAAAACATGTAAACTTTTATGTACTTACTATCCCTGTGGAGGTAGGGAAGTAGCAGAAGCAGCTCTGTGAAGGACCTGGGGTGCTGGTGGGCAACAAACTGTCCCTGAGCCAGCAGTGCCCTGGTGGCCAAGAATGTGATCCTGAGCTGCATTAGGAAAAGCATTGGCAGCAGGTCAAGGGAGGGGATCCTGTCCCTCTGCTCAGCCCAGGAGAGCCTGACCTGGAGTGTTGTGTCCAGTGCTGGGCTCCTCAGGACAAGAGAGAAAGGGAGCTCCTGGAGCAGGTTCAGTGAAGGGCTATGAAGAGGGGATTGAAACATCTCTCCTATGAGGAGAGACTGAGGGATTTGGGCCTTTTCAGCCTCAAGAAGAGACAACTGAGAGGGGACCTCATCAATGTGTAAAAATATCTGAAGGGAGAGTTGCTGAACCTGTGGAATGTGTACTAATTTTGGACAGATTGCATCAGTTTAGTTCCCACCCTGTATTTCTAGGTTGAGCTCTCTGAATTGCTCTGTAATCTTTCAGGACTTCCTATGTCTTTCCCTCTTGGAGCTAATGAAAGTGACAGGACAGAGCTACTATGAGGTGCAGAAGCTTCTTTGTAAAGTCAGCCGAGCTTGTGCTCCCAAAATGCAGACGGTAGGTAAGATTGTGTTGATGCTGTTCTTGTTACAATATCTGGGAAAAAGCTGAACATTATTGCTCATCTTTTCAGCTGGGAGGCTTGTGGTGTCTCAGTTCTATTGCACAATGACATAATGTATTTATTTTTAAGTGTAGGTCTCTGATGTGCCTCAGGTTGATGCAGTTACATTTATTAGGTATTATAGCCCCATGACATTGTTCAGGCTTGCAGCATTAGTTCTGTGTGCAGTAGGGAGATAAGTCATGCTCTCTGCCAATCCAGCACGTCAAAATTGCTTCTAATTTGTATCCTGCAGCTAAGAAAATAAAAGTTTTGTTCACTACAAGCAAATAATAAGAATTTCGTTATAAATTTGGTTTAGATATAAAAGTGGTGCCAAGAATTGAAGTGATCCTGAAAATAATTTCTTGAGGACTTTTTCTACCCATGTAAATGAGTTGTAGTGTGTGCCTTAGGCTACAGTAGCCTAACTGGGGAGGATGCAGAAAGGAAACATGTTAGCTGCAATGCAGTGGCAGTGTTTCTGTTTCTTTTTTGAATTCATATGAAAAGATG
Organism: Certhia americana; assembly: GCA_018697195.1. Taxonomy (NCBI): domain Eukaryota; kingdom Metazoa; phylum Chordata; class Aves; order Passeriformes; family Certhiidae; genus Certhia; species Certhia americana. The sequence goes on along the minus strand of CM031861.1, from coordinate 29,983,808 downwards.
TCTTTTAGAACAGAGAGGATACAGATCATTCTGACCTCAGACAATGCAACCCCCTTATTATTCTTTACAAAAATAATCCATCTTCAAGTTTATTATGTGTAATTGGTATAGTAATTATAGATGTAATTCTGTGAAATTTAAATTCACTAATATGCTGCAATCAAGTTAGTAATAGAAGAATTAGTATGACTTCTACTGAATGTATTTAAAGCTAGCAATTGGTAATGAACATTGGGGAGTTTTACAGATTAAAAACAAATCTTGTTGAATAGCAGAAGAGACAACTTTTGTCGTATTGTGATTTAGAGCTTATTTAATATTGTGGTAAGGGAGAGAAAAAAGAGTTAAATTTACTCTATAAATAAGCTATAAATGGACTATAAATACAAGGAAAGGTGATGAGCTAAGGGCATATATAGCTGAATATAACAATACTCTCATTATGAGTGTTAAGTCATACCAGGTTGTTGAAAGCAAATGCAATTTTCCTATTTCTATTTAAAAAAGCATTTTCTGATTTACTTGTTTTCTTTTGCTATTTTCCCCACTTTTTGTAGGCTTATGAAATGAAACTAAGGAAGTCTGTCAATCCTTCTTCAGCCTTTTTATCCACCACGCTTCATTGTTTGGATAGAGTCCTCCATGGGGGAGTGCCTTGTGGATCCCTCACAGAGGTAACTTGTTTAATGTATTTTACTTTAGTTGAACATTCTACCTAGAAATCAAAAGTCACAGATAGGTTGGACTGTCACGTATCAGGTGCTTCAAATACAAAATACACAAAAATTTTTGGATGAGAACAGTCCTTGACAAGCGCTTTTCTTTGTCTACTGTGGCAAATTGTCACAGTAGAGGAATAAAAATGAAAAGTTTTGAAAATCTTACTATGAAGGAAAGTTTTTTTGGCACCCTATAATCAAGCTGGGTTGATTTTGGTCTCTGCTAGAAATGACTTATGAAATCTAACAGCGATTTAAACATACTAGAGTTCAACCAACACTGAGTTGAGACTAAACACTTTCTGCTCTGGGATTTCTTATGTAATGAGGGGCTATTAGTTTTTAAAGATTCTGAGTATTTCTTTTTGTAGACAATGGAATATACACCATGCAGGTTACCATGAAAATGTTTAAGACTGCATCCATGAACTTAAATTGATCTGTCAGAATTAATGTTTTATTCATATCTAGGCCTAGCTTTGTTGCCAATTTACTATAAGAAATTTAGATCAGAAGAACTTAAGGTGAATACTGCAAGTCTTTGAATTCTGGGAGAAACAACTTGCTAAATTCTGTTTCTTTGAAGAAGAGCTTTTCTTTTATAGTTTGAAGTATATGTAGTCATGATATGTGTGGTCCTGGGATTGTAACTGTGCTGCTGTTGAGCATAGTGCCTTCAGCAGGAGATGAGCTTTTGGTTTCTAAAAATATTTTTTTTCATCAGCAAAGCAGTGGCTGGGCTTTGTCTTTTCTTATGGATTATGGTTCCTGTGGTCAACTGATGAAATGCACAGTCCACATTTGAAAAGAAATTATGCTTGCTTGCTTGCAGCTACATCTAGTAAAAAAAAAGTCTATTTTTCCAGGAGTTCTGTGTGGTCCACTAACATTCCTCATTGGAGTTAGAGAATGGCTGTTCATGTGTTTAAATTTTTGAATTGTGCTTTCTTAGTTGAAATGCAAAGGCACTGCTGCAGAGGCAGGAGGAAGAAGTAGGATAGAGATGTGTCTTTTCTGTGATAGGATGATTTGTCCTTGAGCTTATGTTTGGCTCAGGAGTGGTGCCTGAATATTTGGAATATTGAAATTTTTTTTCTGCTAAAAAAACCCAAATGGATACTATCCTTTTGGGTCCTAAGAGCCACATGGTTAATTTACAAGGCTGCTGATAACAGCAAATATTAACACCTCAAATATTTGTCTTTATTCTTAATCCTAAGTGGAGCTGTCATTCAGTAATCAGTCTGTCTGATGTGTTCTTGCCTGAAGATCAGGTAGAATGGGTCTAGAGCAGTAATAGAATTTAGGCTTGCTGATTGCCATGTTCTTGGCATTGCTCCAGAGGGAGATCTGGGGAAAAGCAGTCATTAACATACTGGGAGTTTAGCTGACCTTTAAGTTGTATGTTGGTTTTGTTTTGTTATAAATTTTATTTAAAAGTAAGCTCTGCAAGCAGTTATCTCAAAATACAGATGTCAAATACAATTTTCCTGAGATGATATAAAATAATGCTCTACAGGAAGTTAACGTAAGTGCTTAATTTTCCAGAGCTAAATATTTTGTACACTTCTTAGCCTGGTTAATTATCACAACACTCAATTTCAATATTTAATTAAATTATTACTAAAAACTTATTAAAATTTTAATATTTCCCCCCAGTGTTTTCTTAGGATATTTAGCCTTTAAATGTAAGAAAACATGAGTAACTGTTGATAAACTGTACTTTAAGAATAGTCATAGTCCCTATGTATCATTGTATTTAAAGTCAGTTGAGGGGGAATGATAAGCCAAACTTTTATCTGAGTGTAAAGGAAAAGCACAGCACCAGGAAAGGTAATATTGCACTTTTCAGTTTTCTTCTGGAAAAAGCCTTCTGAATGCGAATATTTTTGTATTCTAAGATATTTTGGTTAAATAAATAAAAAACCTGCCTGGTGCAGTTCTCTACGATGGGAGGTCTCGCCAAGGGAGGGAGATGTTGACGTGTGTACTGGACCTATGTACAGTTCTGGATGAGACCAGAACTGCAAGCACTGTCCTTCCACCTGCACCTTGGGCTTGGTTAATTACTGATACATAACTATTTATCCAGAAATAATATAGAGAAAACTAGGTAGGATCCAGAAATATGATGAATAGCTCAAAAGATTAGATGTGTCCAAGAAAAAATAAAATAGTATATTGCTTAAGTGTGGAAAGCAATTAGGACACCTACTAGGGGTTTTTAGCAAATAAAAAGGTAGATAATCATTAATATAGAAACTGATTTTCTTTTCTTTTAAAACCTTTTTAAAAACATTTTTTCAAGAGTCTTGATATCTGAAGTAGTTTAAAGGGTTGGCAGCACTCTAAGTGTTCAGGATTGCTAGATGAAAGCTAAAAGTTTGCTGCTGCCGCTGGTTTGATGCTGTGCTCTGCTTTTATGCTCTACTGCAGCTTGTGAACACTTTCAGGTCTAGGGGTGTTTTTTTTGTTTGTTTTTGTTTTTGTTTTGAGTGATTTTAGGATTTGACAATTTTAATCTGCCTTTTTTTTGCAATTCACTGAAGCATAGCCAACAAGTAGATTGTCTTTTGGTATTTTTGATTTAAGTCTGAGAGAAGTTCTCTTGAAAAGTATGCTGGATGCAGCATTTAATCGTGACTGGTAGGGCTAAATCATTGTCTTTCTGTTACTTTACCCAGCAGTGAGGGCGGCTGGAAACTTGGAATTTGAGTACCTGATCAGAAGGATTAAGGCTTGTAGTGGTATGTTCTACAGCCAAATCTTCTTGCTTTTTGAGTGCCAGAGGGATTTGATTTGCATTATGCTGTCCCAGACCATTTTTTTTTTCAAAGTCACTGTTAGGTTTTAAATTGGAGAGTAAATCATAGCTGAAATTCTGTGGTCAGAGCTTTTGGCCAAGTTTTATGAGGAAAAATTAAAACAGTTCTTTTTTTGAACATGGAGGAGTTTAATCTTCTGGTAGACGAAGAATTAGTTCCTTGTGATTTCATCCAAACCCTACAGATGTGCCAGAGAAAATAGTATATAACTTACTGAAGAATAATCTATCTCTGCCTAATAAAATATACTTTTAAAAACTGTTGTGGTTTTCACATTTCTATCTGGGTGATTTTTTTTTTTCAGAGCAAATTTAGAGTAAAACAAACCGAACAAATTTTTTGCAGACATTCAATTTAAATTTGTTAGAGGAATTTCAAGTAGGATTCTGTCATTCTAAACACTTGCTGAACCAGTGATTACAATAAAATGTAGTCTTGTGAAATTGTTCACTGTGGATTATTTAAAAGTTTTAAGGCCCTTGAAAGGAATGCAGATTAAACATGAAGTATTGTTGTTTTTGGGAATAGAAATTCTTTCTTGCAGTATAAGGCTTGCTTCCTTGTACTGCAAGGTTCCCTCATTTTGTCTGATATGATGCTCATATCCTTGGAGATTTTTATAGCATCTCTGCTAAGTTAGTTTCTGTTCCAGCCACGGAAATGGATGTTGGTTCCAGTGCATCTCTCAGGCAAGGCTGAAACTACAAATGTTTTTATGAAGTGTCCTTGCAGTTGTCCAAATATTTTAATTTGACAAACTGGATTGATGCCCTCCCCTTACTCACTTCAAGTCTTCTTTTTAACAAGAAACAACTGGTGAGATTCATTGGCTATTGCAGTCTAAGGAATGTGTATTGCCTCTGCACATTTTATATATGCTTTGGGTACATATTAAATTGTAGCAGATATTGCTGATGTGATAGTTTGTAATTTAAGTACACTGGCTGGGGAACAGATAATTGCATAAATATGACTGATTCCTGGTCTGTACTTCAATAAATAGAGTGTGTGCTTCTAAACAAAAATCATTTAATGCTTCTCTTGCATAAAAGCTTCAAGTAGATTGATTGATCGACTTTCAGGCCTTGTTTAAAGACAAAGGTGATTAAAGGGATTTTAACCAACTGTTAACTGTAGCTAATGTGATCCTTCAGTGTTTCCCTGTAAATTTTTTGTGCTTCAAGTCATGCTGCTACTGCTTAAAACAAAACCGTAGCAATACTGTAATATCTTGTGATGAAAGAGTGTTTCTGCTTGAAACCAAACTATTGTGCATGTAGTTTCAGTTTGATTTTGAGTGTCTGTCTGTTGTAAAGTTTGGTTTTGAATTTAAAAATTAGCTCTATATTTAGGCCTTTGTTCTGACAGAACTTGGTGTTTTGAGGCAGCATGCTTTGTTTTACAGTTCAACTTCCCTGGAAAGGCATGCTTTTACACCTTGCATTATTAGTTTGTTGCTACTAGCATAAGAATGTTTCTTATGTTCTCTGTTTCCACTGCCTTAAAGTCACTTTGATTTTGCTGGTTTTTGGCCCTCCTAGAACTTACGATTTTATCGTCTCCTTTCCCAGAAGCTGTGGCAATGTGATATTGTGATATTGTATTTAAAGACCTGCTGTAGTAGTAATGAGCTTGCAGTTTTCTGAACACAGAGCCCAGCATTCAGACACAATCTCTGGAAGATCTGCAGTGGATAAAGAACAGCAGACTGCCATCTTTAGTAGAAAAATATTGCTCTCAGAAACTGATGATCTCATCAAACAGTGTGTTCTTTGGATCCTGGTGGTTTTTCTCTTCAAAATCATACTGGGACCTTTTCATACAAGCTGAGTGTGCTCTCTTTCAGTGCCGTTTCACCGCAGTGCCTTTCAGTGAGCACAGGTGGAAGCTTAGAATTGGGGAACTGGTCTGGATCATTCAATGGTGTTGGTGTTGAAATATGGTAATAGGGAGTTAACACCAATGAAAAAACACACTCGACATAGTGCAGAGTGTAGTCTCTGTGGCAGATAAAATCTGTCCTGTGTATGTATGTGGTTCATATTGAACATTCAGTATTTATAGGATATAAGCAATTATCCTTGTGATTTCTAGATGAGACCTGTTTTAACCAAGGTAATGATAATTTATAAGGAGATGTTTATGTCTGTGAGCTCATTAGCTCTGCATGTATTTTTCAGCTCTAAAAGCCATTGATGACATGTGAATGTCAACTATGAATCTTTTAATTCTCTTCTGTTCTAGAAGGGACAGGGACAGATGGAAGATAGTTAGGTGTCTCTAGGGAAGATTTTGTGAGGTGAGGGGAAGAGTAGGGGACCTCAAATTTGAAAAGTAATTATGATGTCAAACAAGTGAAGTGTAAGCATTATGCTCTGTCTGAAAAGCTTTTGTATTCTTCAGGGGATAAGTTTGTCTGCAAGGTGCAGATCCAAGAATAACTTGGTCTTTGTTGCCTGTGTTCTGTCTTTTCATGGCTGTCATCTGCTTTGGTAACTGAAAGAGCAGAACTGGGGAACACTGACCGATGGGACTTAGATAACCTTTACTTCACCATTATTCTACTTTTATATTGCTAATCTTTTTCGTTCCAGATAACTAGCCCACCAGGTTGTGGCAAAACTCAATTTTGTATTATGTTGAGTGTTCTGGCTACACTGCCTGTAAGCATGGGAGGACTAGATGGGGCTGTTATATACATTGACACAGAGTCTGCATTCAGTGCTGAAAGGTAAGATGCAAAATTCTAAAATACACGTATCTTCTTAGTACCTTTTATCCTGGAACCTTCAATTATTTTCTGAGAAATAATTGTCCATTTTAAATACTGTAATTATTAAACATTCTTCTGGTACATGTGGTTATTCCACAGACAATTAAATTAATTTAATAAAAAGGTTTGCTCAGCTTCCTAATTTATAGGAGGTTGCAGATTCCAGTTCTGGTACGACAAGGTGGATGGCATGATCTTTAATTTTTAAATAGTCTTATCAGTCCTATACCTGGAATCTTGCTTTGCAGTTTTGATTTGTTGAGTTAACAGGATGTTACTTAGAGGGTGTAAAAGCCCAGCATTTTGACTACAAAGGCTGTAGGGATTTTCCAGTGAACAGTGGGACTGACGTTGACAGTTTTCCTTCAGATTTCCATCCTATTTCTGTTGAATGGGGCCTCATTCCCTCCTGCATTTCTGATTCCCTTCTGCAGTAACCTTGCATCTTCTATATCCTTAGCAGCTATGCAGTACTGTATTACCTTACTTCTGTAACATCTCTGGTTCTTGAAATATCTCCTGCTTGGCCCACGCAACCCAAATGTCTCGGCTGTGCACTCCGGTGCATTTGAGGGCTGAATGGTCAGGAGACACCCTATGCTGGATTGCTTGAGAGTTCACATGTTGCTTGCCACTCTTCCCATATTAACTGTCTGATTAACTGTTGAATCCTGCAGTGTATCATTAAATGTAGCTGTAATTTTTTTTACCTAGTTACCAACTTTGCTAAACTTTGCGGCTATGATGTTTTTGAGATTTCTATTCCTTTGTCCCTGTTGTTTGGAATGAGCAAGTTCAGAAGTTGTTAAGGGTCTGGGGAAGGACAAGAAGTACAGTAGTATCATCCTTGTTAGTGTAGAACAATGAGCAGAAAGAGGTTCAATGAAATAATTTATATAATTCAGATTATTTAGTAGCTATAGCCATGGCATGAATATGGAGTATCAAAGTAAATGTATTTCCATGGACTATTCATTGGACATTATCATGAATGAGAAGGTGGAATTTCTAACCCTGCTTTTTGTTCAGTTAATGTCACAAAAGTTTGAAGTATAGTATATCAAAGAAAAAGGCTTCAAGCAATGGCTCTGCAAAGTACAGTGCTTCCTCCTTACACACCACTTAAGTTTTATTTCAGGTCCCTGAAATGTAAATAGTAAAAAAAGGTAGGACCTAAAGAATGAGTTATGACTTGTCACTTAGAAATGAGTGCTGAAGAAAAGGAAAGCAGATGAAACTGAAACTGCTGAAAATAGAATACAATATAGAAAGGAAAAATGGCAAAAATAATATTATTAAGGATGAGAATATCTGTGTATTAAATCATATTTAGTATTGCTCAGTTGCAAATGATAAACACAGTTTCAGCAGACTGACTATATCTTATACTTTCTGTGTTGCATCCTCTAAGGAGCTGAACCATCAGGGCCAGGGAGCTGCATATCCCCTTTCCCCAGGGTGGTTGGGAGCTGGAGCATTTGCCGTTTGTGGAGAGACCAAGGACATGCTGAGAGAAGGCATTAGGGCAATCTAACAGTAAATTAGAGGAGGTGGCCTGAAGGAGATGGCCCAGGGGTGTGTGCTGGGAGACAGCAGACATACATTGAGCTTCATTTCTGGGCTGATACATGGAGAAGCTTTATAATTCCCAACTGCCTTTGTGGTGAAAATGCTTTGCCTAGAGAAGCAGTGCTACTTCCATCCTTGAAGGCTTCTGAAATAGATAAAGACTCAAGTAATTTGTTCTGACTTCATATCTGGCACTACTTTGAACAGGATGTTGCCTCAAAATCTCCAGAGTTCTCTTTTTAAACTGATTTAAATTTTGTTCTCCCTCAAATTGCATTAACTTTGTGTTTTATTGAAAGGAGCCTAAATTTAAAGAGAGATAATGAGCGAGGTGTGTCCACAAGTACAATCCACTAGATGCCACTCTTCTCAAGCTATAGGTGGTGGGATATGTCTGCTTAAAATACAAACAATTAAGTACTTTTTGTTGCTAAATATTAAAATCTTTATTGTGAAAAAAAATTTCTGTGTTGATTGTAACTACAAGTTTCAAAGTGAAATTCTTGGATCATCTCTTTAAGGACCTAGGTAAAATTGCCTTGTGGTCAGAGGAGTGGAACTTCTTTCCAGTGATTTCTGAGGAATTTATAGGCAGTCAACATTTCTAAAAAGTATAGTTTTTAATTTCCTCAATGATTTTATGTATAAAATATAATTTAATTGAAAACTGTTTAGTTTTACATCTGTCTCAGAGATTTTTTCCGAGACCATTTGTGCATTTGAAAGTATTTTGCCAACAAATAATAAATATCCAGCTTCCTCTGACTTCTTTTGGTGTTATCGCCTGTTGCCTGATATGCTTCCTCTGATAATAACCAATGTATGCATAGGAATTGTAAATCAAGATTTTGATGGGTTATGAATTTGCTGATAAGGGAATTGAGAACATTTAGTCATGGAACCCCACATTCAGTTCTGTCAGTAAAGGAGCCACTTCAACTGTTCAGTCTTTTATTTGCATCATGTCATGCTGTTTGTAGCTGTGGTATCTGAATGAATAAATGTTCACTTGTAGACGCCTTGGCAGCTGGAGCCTGTCACTTTTTGACACAGTGGGTTTACTTTTTTTGTTTTTTTTTCCTGTGTTCTAACAAGTATATTTTAATAAGATTTTATAAGCCCTTTTTCTAAATAGGTAGTGTAAACTAGAAGCTGTTTCACTGAAAGTCTCCCATCCAAATGACATTGTTCATGTTTTTAAGAAAAGATTATCTGTGGAAAGATTTTTACTTTGTCAGGCATATTTTCCATACATGTACTGTTTGCCTAAATACTTGAACTGGGCTCTGTTCTTTGCAGCCCTGCTGGGTTGGTTGGGTTTTCTAGTGGGTTTTTTGTTTCTTGTCAGCTTGTTAAATTTCTGTGGTGACACAAAGCCCACTCTATGATTTCACTGCAAGAATAAGGTGAAAAGGAAGATGGTTAGAATTGGAGAGTAGTTTTATTTAAATGAAATTAATATTTAGATAAAATAATTAGAATAGGAAAATGCTTGGTCATTGAGTGGAATCTCTGGTATAAAACTTGAAGAACTTCGTAAGTAAACTTTCCTTCTAGAGGAGATATGCCCTTTCTTGCATACAGACAGATGATGTCTTTCCCTAGTGTACCACTGACTCAGCATCAGTGGAAAGAGAACCTAACTGTTCTGACTTCCACTGTTTCACTCTGACTGATAAAGTATGCTTTTCCTTTTAAAAAGGTTTCCAGTCTTAGTTGTTATGATTCAGAGCTTTGCTGTGTTTGCTTTCTGAATACTTGATACCTTATTATTTTGTATTACTCTTTTTGCAGTATTATGCCTTCTGTTTTTTGTTTGGGTTTTTTTAATAGGTTGATTGAGATAGCAGCAAATAGATTCCCTGCTTACTTTGACTCAGATGAAAAGCTGCTCTGCATGTCCCGTAGCATCCACCTGTACCGAGAGCTGACCTGTTGCAGTGTACTGAAGAGGTATTCTTTTCCAGAGTTTAAGAAAATAAAAGGCAATTTTGACTGGATTGTCTATAACAATATTTTTTTTGTATTAAAATTTTATAAAGAATAATTAATTTATTTGAGACATTTTCATGTGGATACCAGCATGGTCTCCAACAAAGTAACACTGCTACTGAAAGATTGACCTTGCACCTTTCAGTTCATAGCATGTAACTAATCCACTTGATGCTTTTTGGTTTCTGATAGATAATTTCTATGTGATCTGATCCTTGTAAGCCTCTAAATGGGAGTGTTCATGAGACAGGTATTCTCTTGGCTTGTGGAGAGACCATAGTAAAAGAGTTACATTTTCCATGAAGTAGAAGTTTGCTCCTCCAAAGCAGTTTACTTCCAGGGAGATGTGTATTCCTCCAGCAGTGAGAGGGAGGAGTTGTTTAGCAGTCACCATCCTGAGTGCAGTGTTGTATTCTCATGTTGTTGCCTTATATTAATTTGTGACTATATGTTGCAATGAAAATTAATTAAATTATATTTTAGCATCATGTTGTGTGTTTTATGTTAGTGGGAGAATTATTATTGGAACAGTTTTTTTCTTCTAATATATCTCTATCAGAGAACAGCTAGTTATTAAAGAAGCATGAAATGGCTTGAGTTGGAAGAGAGCTTAAAGATCATCTAGTTCCAAACCTCTCATCCATTTGGTCAGGTTGTTCAGGGCCCCATCCAACTTGGCATTAAACATTTTCAGGATTTGGCATCCACAGCTTTTCTGGGCACCTGTGCCAGTGCCTCACTACCCACTGAGTAAAGTATTTCTTCCTAACTTCTAATCTAAATCTCTCTTCTTTTAGTTTAAAGCCATTTCCCCTTGTCCTATCACTATCTGCCCATGTGAAAAGTTATGAGCCCACTTACGTATAAATCCCCTTGAAGCACTGGTAGGCCACAGTGAGGCCCAGTTTCAATGCTCACTTTACTTGCTGTCTGCCATTCAGGACCTCTAGTTAGCATATTGTTGCTAGGTAGAGGTCTTCCAATGCTCTCTTGTGGAGAGGTCCTGTCTTGGGCCCACTGAGCCTGATTCCTTTCCAAATCTCTTTAATATGTGCAGATGTTAATGCAGGTGGTGTGTGAGGAGGGAAAAAGAGGGACTGACTTTAAGTTTATGAAATGAATCTTTATTTTAAAAATTTCAGAGTTATAGGATGGTTCTATTGTGTAAATAATGCTATCAGTGACTTTTTTTTTTTTCAGGATTATGTCTTTGGAAGAAGAAATTATTTCAAAGAAAGTTAAACTTCTAATAATTGACTCTGTTGCTTCAGTTGTCAGAAAGGAGTTTGATACAAAACTCCAGGGCAATCTGGCAGAGAGAAGTAACTTTTTGACTAGAGGAGCATCAGTGTTGAAGTATTTGGCAGAGGAGTTCTCAATACCAGTAAGTTCTTCCTCCTTTTCTAAGTTTTTGCCTTACAGTATCAAGTAATAGAGAAGAAGGAAAATGACACGAAGACAGAAATCAGACAAAGATTCTAGCAGGAATCTTTAAGCAGGTACCAGTAGGAATATACTTGGGAAATAGAAGAACAGTAATGGTTCTGCTTGATGTGTTTATTCTATGGGGTTGTTTGTTTTAAAAAAATTCTTAGAAATTATTTTAATTTTTTGTTAATTTGTGACTTTAAATAAGAAATTACTAGAGTCTCCAGCTGTCTCTCAGTGCTTTGTTTTGGTTTTTCTGTTTGTTTTTTCCTTAATTCCTACATTTTCTTGCCACTAAACACTGTTTATCCTGATGGGTTCTTTGTCCTGCATTATCACTCTACCTAATGCATAATTTGGGTGGGTGAAGACTTTTTCTGCCTCTGTTTCTTTTACTTAAGTTAATAGAACCTCAAAAAGGCTTATGCTCTGGAACAGTATAAATTGCTTTTGTAGCTGAAAATGTGTGCTAATTCCTGCAGCAGGGAAAGTAACAGCTCAGCAAATCATCTGTAGACTTGCCCATAAAATGCAAAGGAAGACATGGACACTCAGTGCAAGTACTGGGTAGACCTGATTGAAAAGTGCTTTAGAAGACGTAAACTGTGTGAAAGGATTTGTGTGTGTATTTATTATGTGACCCACAAAGGGTCATTTCAAAAATATCATTGAAACTCAACTCTTTAAAGTATTTCCTTGTATGGGTAACCTACTCATCACTCCAGTGTAAGAGAGAAGTGGTGGTAAGAATGAGAGTAAGACTGGTGAGGCCTTCTCCTCTCTGATGCTTCTGAGGTCCCAGAAACTGTCTCATCAGAAACAAGAAGTGTGGAACTGGCTGATGTAACTTAAGAGGAATAGATTTCCTTCTGCTGTGTGACTTCTAAAGACTTCTGATGGAGAAGATTAAACCCTGCCTAAGTGCCTTTAAAGTTCATGCACAAAAGGTAACATCCCAGTCAGTGCATCCAGTAATGTTTATAAAGCCAGAAAAGAATTGTGTCTAAGCATGTACACTCTGGTATTTTGAGAAAATATTATGCAGTCCCTTGAGAAAGGGGAGAAGTTCTATGAGAAGATACTATTTTTCTCTATTTCTCCATTTTCTTCTCCTTTAGAGAGCCCCAGCCTTGCTCTCCACCTTCACAGAAATGGTGAAGCTGAGCTGGATTTGAACCTCTGACATTTCAGGCTGCTGTCCTGCTTAGGCAGAGAGCAGTGTTGATATGCATGAAAGTCTTAAAATTAGATAGTATGAAGTAGCCTGTGATCCTAATTCTTCCTACATAAGAAGAATATAAAGCTCTAATGTTTAGAGATTTCATTATGTTTAAAAGCTGACATGTTTGCTTTGCAACATTTTCAGTACCTGATGTTGAGATTGTTTCTCGCTGTGAACACTTTAGGAGTTCTGGAATTCTTAGCAGGAACTTGTGCTTCAATTACAGCCTTTGACTTTTTGATTTGGTCCATGAGAAATCTTACCTTTTAAATAAAATCTTTAAAGATCCATGTAATTACATATGAATACACAAATTGAAAGCTTGTATGATTTTAAAGCAACTATTGATTGAATTTTTCAATTTATTTAATGCAAACCCACTCTTTTCATTTAACATCTTTAGTAAACTTTGCTTGTTGGTTGGTTCTAGAGTATTTTAAAGACTTGTTTAAATTTATGTTGCAAAATAAACTCTAGTAAGTTCTATGAATTAAGAATTCTAGGAGGGCTTGGGCTAGGGATTTGGGTTCTTGCAAATGTGGATTCCTAGGCAAGGCTGTCTGGCTAACATGCAGAATCCAGTTTTGGAGTGTGTTGTCCCTCTGCAAGTGTTGGTGCATATTGCAACATTAGTCTGCTGTTCCATGTATTGCATTAACTTCCCTTACAGAGTATCAGAGGTTCTCACTGTAAAGAACTATGTTGGCATTATTTCAAGTGTTTTTACTTACCTAAAAAGTAATAAATATAAATTTGGGACTAAGGACATCAGTAAAGTTGCAAAGTGATTTAGATCTCTAATAAAGTGGACGCATGAATGTAATGCTTCATGGCACAATCAGTGCAATTAAATACTAAATTGGACAGCGATTAGGGAGACTCAATCTGAGGCAGAAAGGATTTGAAGTCAATCCTTTTGGCTGCAGCTAAAGGTCTGGTGAAAAACTTTGAGTAGTTGAACAAGGGAATTGGAAATTAGGAGGTATCAGCTTTAACTCTTCCTGGAGCAGTACGTCTGCTGTTGACAGTCCAGAGAGGGTGGTGAAAAAGCAGCTTCCAAAAAACAGCCTTGAAAATGAATGGGGGAGAGTAGTCTTAGTAAAAAAGGCATAAGGTGCTTACTTTGTTTAGCTTAGCTAAGGAAATGTTAAAGGCTTCTTCATTAGTCAATATGCACCTACTTGATGAAGAGGTATTTGATAAAAGCTCTCTCTGGCTGACACAGGTGTACCACAGTTCTGTGGTTGGAAGCTGAATTAAGCAAGTTCAGGCTTCAAATAAGGGGTGTGTTCTTACTGGACAATTAATCTTTGGAATGCATTACTAAACATAAATACCTGCTTATCATGAGTATGTTTGAGGGCATCCCCGTCCTCATTTCCTAAAAGGGAAATGGGTTCAAATAGTGTTAAGTTTGTGGAAATTCTGTGCTACCATGTTATGCCAGAGTTAAAAGGATTTTAATGCAGTTATTTTTGTTGGCATTATAAACACTCTGTTTATAATTATGTGTTTGTGGTGTCAAGTTATTGATTTTGTTGTGCAAATGTGGCTAGTGGTCATAGTTTTTACCAAACTATGGTGAGCTGTTTCAAACCCAGGTAGCTCTATATGGTATGAAGTATTTGAAAAAAAATTGACCTTGATTATACCAAAACTGGTGGTGATTGTTCATTAACCTCTCTGGACCTCTATTTTCAGGTTATAAAGTGGGGCAGAACTGTTCTCTGAGAGGATGTTGTGATGCTAGGGTCATTACTAATTGCAAGGAACTTCTACTGGGTCCAAGGCAATTTATAGATGTTCCTTGTAAAGTAGCAGTTGCCATCCTCGGTGTAAAATTTAAAACAGTTGTAGTAAAGGAAAACTTAATCCATATCTTAAAGTGAGAAAAAAATAATAAACGCATTAATTGAACGGTACAATCTTAGCCACTGAATGAAACTAGTAAAAGTTGTTTGTGATTGTAATTTTTTGCTCAACTTAATTTTTTGTTGTTGTAGATATTTTGTGTTTCTTGTTGTCAGTAAAGTACAAAAAAAAAGCTAAGTTGTTGGTATTGTTTTAACTTTATGGACATTAGTAAAGCTTGAATCATTTCTCAAAAAGTGAAGTATGATGCCCGATCACCTTTTTTGATCTTTTTTTCCTTGTAACTTAGCAGTAAGCCCGGGTTCATTCCAGGCATTTGAAGTGTTCCCAGAGCAAGAAGCAGCTCAAGGTTTAGATCACTTATGGCTGATTGCCAGGTGTCCTGGCAGCCATACTGGTGACTGAACAGTCTCTAAAGCTTTTGCCTCCAAGGGGCACTACATAGCAGTCTCCCTTTTTCCCTTTCCTGCACTCAGTTGTACCAAAACATACTTTTTTCCTCCTGGGTTTGGTTGGAACTAGCCAGTCAGATCAAAAGCAATTCCTGGAAACTGAGGACAGCTTGATTATCAATGAAACAAGGTCCCCTTCCTTTTTGAAATCCAGTGAATATGCAAATCTGTATGAAAAATTTGCATTACTTTTATCTGTTTATAGAGTACCTTGTAGTTGAGAGCATTTGGATCTGAATGTCTTCTCTTACAATGTGTGTTGATACTGTCTACCAGATTACCTATTTAAGCAACTTATTTATATGTTTTCTGTTGGACTTCCTGACTTCCTTAGCCTTCTAAAAAAGAACGTAAAATACGCTTTGGATTTTCTTTCTTCTTTTCTTCCACATTCACAGGAAACTGTATATTATTAGTAGGTGGTATTTGGTGAAAGTTATTCGGTGTTCATGCTAGTTGAGAGATCTTTCCTTTTCAGTAAAGAGCTAAAACTAAAACACAATATGACTAGAATTGTTGTTGAGATTTAAATATTTACCTTCTAAACTTTGTTGTTCATAGACTCTAGTTTTCTAGTTATTAATACTTCAGAAAACATGGGAAGCTGGCAAGACATCTCTGTGAAAATACTCCAGAAGAGCAGTTGCAAAACCAAACTGCTTTAAGCATTCTTTTAAATGTCAAATTGAGACTGTTGATGAAATTTGCTTTGTAAAACCCTAAGGCTAATCGAATTACATAATCTGCTTTCCTTTATACTTTTGTCTGGTTTATGTTCTTAGATCACTAAAGTGAACCTTTGTTATTTATGATCAATATGGTGGGTTTTGTTACCAGCAAATGTATGGTATGGTCTGTTCTTTTTTTCATTTGTTCTTTCTGAAAACATGAAGTAACTTATGGTGAGAGACTTTAATCTCTCATGTGTGATTTTTTTAGAGCAAATAAAAGACAAACCTTATGTAATTATTCTCCAATGCTTTTATTTTCTATGCTAAATAAATTAACAATAATTCAAGAAGCCCACAAGTTCCACAGGTAAGATTTTTCCCCATTTAGAATCAACATGCTCCATTTAAAAACTAAAAATACACTTGATATTTATAGTATGACAACAGATCTGTCCCAGTCAATTTTCCTTTCACACTCTGATCTGATAGATTTTAGTTTCAGTGCTTCAGAATCACTTATGCATTGTGCTCCTTAAACTTACATCAAATGTTTTCATTTACTTTAGAAAGCCAAATCTTTAGCCAAATGTGTATTTGCTTTTAGGTTGAGTAAATTTTTTCATCTCAAAATCACTTTATATGGAGGAATTACTTGACATCTGCAGTGCCTTTTCTGCTGTCTTTCATTAAGTGTGTTTACTTGTATTGTCTCATCTTCCTGCAGTAAAGTGTCTCAAAACTGAAGTGCTTCTGTTGGCACAGTGGGAATATTCAAGCTGTTAGTTTTCTTTTTGTTTATAATCAAATATTCCTGTTTGGCCTCGCTCTTGCTTCTTTTTATTCTGTTTCCACATAAATGGTTGCTTGTCACCTCCTCTGCACTTTAGCTGTTGCTGTTCTGACATTTGAAAATACTAGTTTATGGAATGCAAGACAAATTCCAAAATATAAGATACCTGAAGAAAAGTTGTTTAGATGCCAGTTCCCTTTGAATTGGAAATAAATATGTGAAGAGTTTGATAAAAGTACGTATTTGATTTGTTGTTACATTTTGTAACAGCACTGTATGATCACTTTTCCAAAATTATGGGGATACATTAGACTTTCAGGTTATTTGGGGACTGTAAAGCTGTTGAAATGCAAACTTGTTTTTTATTCTTTGCTATTAAAAGGTATGTTTAATACCAGTGTTATGGAAACAGTAATTATCTTTACAGGTTGTTTAAAACCAGAATAAAAGAAAATTTACTTGCAAAACATAGAGAACTGGTTCCACTTTGAAGTTTTTTGGAAAGAAAAATCTATTAAAAGTTATGCCACATTGAATCATATGTTTCTTTAATGAAGAGTTAATGTTATCAGAAGAAAACATTTTGGAACTGAGTTACCAGAATTTAACTAGCCATGTTTAGGCCAGATGTGGTTCAGACTGTTTCTAGTGGTGGGAATTCCATGGAGAGTATGGGTTCTTCTCTGTTAAGCTGCTATTTATGTATAGTGTTATGTCACTCAAGTTTTAAGCATATTTTGGGTTTATGTATGCATGTGAACTTGAATACCCTTTCCAACTGCTAAGAGAAGCGTCCTCCTATTTCTACATCATCACACTGAACTCCTGGCCATCTTCTTAAACATCAAGTTTTAAGTAATAATGTAGTTCCCCTTCCATTGTAGGGCTGCAACCTGTGTTGTTCCTCTCCCTTCATATGAGTAGCTTTCATACTTTTTTCCGGGAAGTTTGTGTATTTCTCTAGGTAGCAGCATAAAAGTTAAAGCAATGTGACTGATTAGAAGACACAGTAAAGCACTTGAACCTGCAGAATTTTATTAAAATAATTCACCAGGTTCTTGGAGAAACTGAGTAGTCCTCCGATCTAAAAGATCCCAGTGTTTTATGCTAATCATACTGTGAACATTATCCACAGAAGCTTAAATATTTAGAATAACATAGGTATTGCATAATTTGCTGACTATTCTTCTGTATGAAACAAAGAGTCTTTGTTTTGTTTTGTTTTGTTTTGTTTTGATTGCCTTTGTTTTGAGCCATGGAAAACAGTAGTTAATTTGTTTCCTAGGTCAAGAAGATTACTTCCAAAACTGACTTTCTTCTAACAAAAATTAATTCTAGTTCTCTTCAACATGTTTCACTTCCCCTGCACCAAAATTCGTGTTGTGTTTGTGTCCTCATTAAATGGTGATCTGAACAACATTAGAAAATGGCATTTGTTCTAGGTGTATCAGAACTTTTCGGTTTCAAACGTATTCTT
This sequence comes from Certhia americana, assembly GCA_018697195.1. Classification (NCBI taxonomy): domain Eukaryota; kingdom Metazoa; phylum Chordata; class Aves; order Passeriformes; family Certhiidae; genus Certhia; species Certhia americana. Next base: position 29,966,018 of record CM031861.1, on the reverse strand, counting down.
GTTTGGTAGAAAGAGGAGTGCCTAACCTTGTTCAGTGCACTTCATCTGTTTAAGTAACAAATAGTTTGTGAAATGAGTATGGTGAAGCGCTGGAACAGGTTGCCCAGAGAAGTTGCAATGTACCATCCCTGGAAGTTTTCAAGGCCAGTTTGGATGAGCAGCCTTATCTATCAGAAGGTTCCCTTCCCATCGCAGAGGCGTTGGTACAAGATCATCTTTAAGGTCCCTTTCAATCCAAACCATTCTATGATGTTAAGATTTTCTACCATGTTGTACTTAGAAGTACATTCATGCCTAGAACTGAGTCTATAGCTTTGGATTTTTTAATTATTAGTGCTAGCCTTTATTTTTTTACAAATATCTGCTTAAAAAGTAAATGTCAGAATTTCACATTTATATGAACAGTGCTATTTGTACAGTGTGATTTTGCATGAATTTTAATTTTTGTTGTTGTTTACTTGGGAAACCAAGATGGTTAAAGGGGACTTGCAGAACAGCATTCTTTCTTTGCCCTTGCTAAAACTTCATAAATACAGTTTTTTAGTGGCAGACTGTTTATGTTTCAGTTACTTCTCCACTCCACAGTATTGAGCAGAAACCAATTTTGATGAAAGGGGGTAAATTCGGCTGTTAAGTGTTGTTAGAGTGGCAAAGGTAGATGACTTTGTCTCCTCTGTGGTTAAAAATTATCTTCAGAAGGTGCACAGCTTTGTTTTAGTTTAAAATGTCTGGTTAAAATATAATTATAACTGTCTTCAGTACTGCTGCCATTTGTTTTCTTTCTTAAATGTGTCTGGAGAATATATGTTTATGTAGTTTATGGCCTGACACTGTTCCTTTTGGACCATCTATACCATAAAATGTTTAATACTGCTGAGGAAAAGGAATGATAAATGGTAGAGTAATGTCTCCTGTTTTCATGTGGTGGTGAAGTATAGTAAAGGAAGTACTTTAAAGTTATATGATACTTGAATTCAGTTTGTTTTTTTCTTTTAAAGTATCCCCTTCATTGCTTTTTCCATTTTACAGTGCAAGTGACTTTGCCAAAACTACCATTCCGCACATATGAAATTATGTAGAAGGAATACACCAGGATTAGCATAGAGGAGAGGGAGTTGAGAGGAATCAGATTTTATTACCAGGTTTATTTTTGATTTGCTATATGATTATGCACAATATTTGCTATAAAGTAGGGCAGGCACTTACTCTGGTATCTGCCTTGACTTGAATTTCTGAATGACTTCTTCCAAAGTAAATAAACAGTTTTTTGTGTTTTCTAATCCTCAATATTGTTATACTTCTCTGGGTTACCTTCAGCTGATTGACATAGTTTTGAAAGTGAGGTGCTCAAAAGTGGATAATATTCCAGATGAATCTCTAGCAAATTGTAGGTATGGAGAAGGATTTCTTCTCATGCCTTGCAGGACATCTTCATGTTTATGCATTGTAACACAGTTTGCTTTCTTTGCAACAGTCTGATGCTGTTTTCTTACCAATTATTAAAATCTGCTGACTTTGTTGCTTTGCAACTTCCTCCTTCTAATGTTATTTTTCCTGATTTGCCAAGATGATTTTGAATTCTAATCTCATGGTTTACTTGCAGTCTCCTCCCTGCTTACTTGTTTTTGCTAAAAAAAGGATCATTCATTGTTACAGATTCTTTGTGTAACTATTGGATAGAACCAGACTTCATGCAGACTGGGCCATTTTATTCAGTGAGAGACCTTTAAACACTGATAACTGCTGTGTGTCATTTTAGAATGAACTTTGCATAGATTAATCTAGGTTATAGCTTTCTAGTTTTACTAACATACCTATATATAATGTTCTACTATTAAAATAAAAATATGGTGTTTGTATAAAAATATGGAGTGTTTTTTTGTTTGGGCTGTTTTTGTTTTGTTTTTTTTCCCCTGCTCTATCATATTGTTATTCTGTTTGTGCTGTAAAAAACAAGTTAATTGTACTGATGGGCTTTTATGCCTTGTCATGAGAGTTTAGGGTTTGACAAGATGTACTGTTTTGTCTGTATGAAAAACTGCCTGAACCTTTGGGCCAATAATCTGTTTGTGACTCTGCTGAGAAGTACTTGTGTTTTGAGTATTCAGTGTTTTTTTCATCTTTTTCTTGTGCTCCTTCCTTGTCCTCTGATTTTATTTAAACTGTAAGTTCTCTAGGAATATTTCTGCATTTGCATAATTTATAGCTAAAGGGATTCTAGCCTTTAGACAGGATAGCAGTGCAAAAAGATTAGTTGACCAGATTGCAAGCTGTTAAAAAAAATCTGGATGGGTCTTGAGCTCCTTGTTGAATCTTGAGCTTCTGTATGAGCTCAGTATAGACAAATTAGTGATTTGATTTCCAGATTCTCTAGTGTTAGCTTGCTTTTTGGTTTCTCAGCCCCAGGACTTCTGGGAATAATTAGGACCAGCTCTGCAATTGTAACTCCTAAGTAATAATTTACCAGCCCCCCTGAGGCATTAAGGGATGGGAATAAAAGAAAATTATGATTGGGCAATGCATATGTCTCTTATAATACAAATGTGCCCTCTCTTATAATACAAATGTGCCCAGAGATCAAAAGTAAAATTTTACTTTCTTGGAAACTGGGGTAATAGAAATGATGGTACCACTTCCCTCTTTGTGTCTACAGGACTGCTTTGTGAGAACTTTGCAGTCACATAGAACTAGGTGTGCTGCTGGGGCTGCTCTTTGATCAAGTTTGGTCTGGAAGCTCCATGGTGCAGTCTGCTTGCTGCTGTTAACTGCTGAACCTGCCTTTTGCAGTCTGCAAAATTTCCTTCTTTCCACATGTAATAGCAGACAACCAGACTAAACTATTGCAGCTAGATGGTTGATGATCCTGTGCTGCCTTGAAAATAAAAATATCTAGATTTGTAGGGCAAGCTTTTCAGTCTGCACTTTTTCTTCTGCTGTTGAAGCTCTCGTGCTTTAGAAGAGTTCTTTGTTTTGCTCTGATTTCCTTACTCTGTTTTGCTTGGAATTGGAATCTGTGAGCTATAGCATAAGGTCTCCTGAGAAACTTCATTCTGACTTTTCTACAAGACTCCATCTTCTTTATTGAGAACAAGAATGTTTTATATCATTGTTCACTGAAGTTTCAGCTATATGTGTTGATTTTTTCACTACAGTTTTCTATTTAAAGTAGAATACGCATAATTTTAATTGCCTTTGAATTCAATTGGCAGAAATTCAGTATAAAACAGGGAGAGCTGTTTCAAATACATATTCCTTTGAGAGTATACATGATCCCAGCAACCTCATCAAAATTTTCATGTTACCTCTTTCTAAAATGCATAGCTATATCTCATTTGAGAATACGTTTTTGCTGTAATATAGTAAATAAACAAAATGAGATTTCAAAGTTTTTATTGAATGGGGCTGAACAGTTTTCTGCAAAGTTTTGATTAGACAGGAATGAATGAGCTGCTGGTTTTTCTTGGTGAGACTACATCTGAATTTTAGTAATGACAGGATCTCTTTCCAACTCAATAGTCCTAACATTTGATACTCCAATTTGAATAAGCTGTATTGCCTATCCCAGCATTAAAATGACTTTCTTTGTCTCTAGATTCCAGATTTCCGTACGTTACTTTTGTATTTATCGTATCTCTTACTTTTAACCTAGGCAAAGAGTGCTTTTCTCTTCAACAATATCCAAGGATTTGATTGGATTCTTGGCAGTCTGTGGTATTACATTTTTCATTATGTCTAGATCAGTAAGATTAGTTCTAATACATAAACTGTTTTTTGAGGGTTTTTTTTCCATGCAACTGAAACTTAGTTCTTGAGAGAAAAATTGCTTTAGAAGGGTTTACTGCTTAGATGCTTTTTGTAACTTCACAAAGATCTCCCCTAGGGAAGAAGGGGGCTTGCTTAAGGCTCCAGGCACATGCTGGTACTCTAGGTAGTTTACTTCTCAAGGACATTAATTTAAACAAAATGGCTTCAGATATTGCCAGCCTTGGAAATACCAAACCGAAGTTATTTTCCTGTAAAGCTTATGAACAATACTAGTGAGCTACAGCTTTGTAAGTAGAAGTTGAGTGTAGGTGATGTGTCTTTATAAGTCTTAAATGTTTTCATCATCTAAGGTTGGCATGTTTTGGGCTTCTATAACTTCCTGTGGTTGCATGGAAGAGCTCTATGCCACAGCTTTCTGGAAATGTAATGGAAACAGTCATACCTGGGCAGTGAGTACAAAGTTTCTTAGGAGGCCTTGGGTACACAACATATGCACAGAACTGGAGTAGTGTGTGTTGGAGCAGATATGTTTTGTTCTGCTTCTGTGATGTCCCTGAAACGGAGCTGCTAGAAACAAAGAGAGGCTGCTGAAACACTTTGTGAAGCTTGCTCCTGCTTGTCATATTTTCAAGGAGCACATTGACAACAGTAAAGGAAATAGTTACTATAGAAATCCTGTTTGGGGTTGGCAGCAACGCTTACTGCTGTGTCTCCTTTCTCAGTTGGCTTAAGAGAGTGACAGAAGAGCTGTCACTAGCAATGTGGAAATCCACTGACCTGCAGTTGCCATTCTGATGTGCCAAGGAAAGAAGACACCAAATACAAGCTGCAAGCAGAAAAAAATTATCTCTGCAAATCACAAGGACACATGGGTAGTATGTTAATTGAGCCTGCTTACAGGAATGTGGGTAATCCAAAATCATGAGGTGGTCAACAAGTGGTAGAGACTCTTTCTTTCCTACCTGCCTTGTAATTCATTTCACTGTCACATTTGCAACTGGCTTGTGCTTGCTTATGAGCCAGAACAAGGATGTAAACCAGCTGAAAAAGCAAATCAGGGGAAAAATGTAGTGGGCAATTGTGCAGCTGAACAGTCACTAGTGTAGGCAGAAAGGAGGGGCAGGAGTGTGTGGTTTCTGGCAGTAGCACAGATTTTGAGTATAAAACTGCATCTTCAGTAAAATGGATAGCATGAGCAAAAATGCTAGAGGGATTGTTACTCAGAATGAGCAAAGAAAAAGCCTGAAATGTTTTTTAATCCAGGAAGGCCTGTATAACAAACCATTATTACGATGCTTTGTACTTTGACTTTGTATACAACCTATCCTACACTGCGCAAGGCTTTTGTGCACTATTGGGTCAGTGTCCTGGTTTTAATCAGCACATTCTGATTTTAAAATGTATCATAATATGCTGTATTTGGAGTTGTAATATATCCATGCATAATGAATTGTAGCTGAGGCCAGAAATTATGCTGAATAGTGGATTTTCAGACCCTAGAATTTCTCTCTGTGCTAAAATTCAGAATGATGTGTATAACAATCCATAAAATAGCTGATACGGTTCATAACATGCTTGCGTTCCTTCATTATTAATAGTTTCATATCCATCTGTCAGTATGCTATGGCTAAACTATTAGCCAAGTTTTTGCAGCTGCTGCTTTAAGAGTCTGTAAAATGTAGTTATCTCCAGCTCCTGTTTTTTGTCTGCTAGAAAGAGGAAATTTTACTGAGAACTTACTAAATTGTCCAGGACTGTAAGTTCAAGTTTGGGTGAAAGTCTTGATTTAACTTACTTGGCGTGTGGTACTTTTCTTGTTCTTTTGTTTGGACTGCATTGGTTGCAGCAGTTGTTTCAAGCAGTAGTGGTTTGTTTCATCTCATTAGAGGTCCTGTACATAGTTGTTCTAGTCCTGTATCTTGTTGTTCTATTTTTAGAACATTTTGTGGAAATTACAGCTGCTGATTTGATCTGAAGATAGACCCTGTAGTGAGGTCTGATTTCAATTGAATGGGCCTATGGGTAGTATGTGTGGGGCTTTTTAATACCTTGTGTTAAAAAGTGGATGAATATGAATTTGTTTGCAGCAAAGATAGCTATTGATGTAGAAAGTAGTATGTATGTAGATTGCTGAAGTACTTTATGCTTGATACTGAACAGTTACTGGAGAATAACAGTTCAGATTATTGAAAAAGCAAAATAGTTTCATACTAGTTACTTGGAGATGCAAAGTTCCAGAAGTATTTGTGTGGTCCTCTGTGTGTACATGTGCTTTTTTAAAATTTCAGTGCCGTCAAAATTCCACGTACCACAATTTGTAGATTATAATAGATACACAGTTTTTTCATTTTTTGCTGCCAGGTGAAATCTGTCAGCATAAATGTGTAATTTCTTCAATTATAAAGTAATAGCACTTGTGTATATTTAAGAGATTTTTTTTTTTGTTTGTTTCCTAGAATAACATAATTTTTGATAATAGGATATAATAAAATATTTGTCATCTTTTTAAAAACAGTGCTGGGGAAAAAATTGTGTTGTGCATACATAACTGTTCCACCTGCATTTGGTCCACTCATTCACTTCTGACTGGATCTCTTGCCAGTCTAAGTTGCTGGCTATTGAAATACAACCCAACAAGTTAGGTTGTTAATTAATTCCCAAAGCCTTAAAGTTATTTTCCTTCCAGGGGCCACTTATTACCAGCCATTAAGTGGCAGTAGACTGGTCTGTTACTAGGATTGTATTTCAGTGGCCTTTGTGTTTTGTTTGTTTGTTTATTTTCTGGTTTTGGAGTGTTCATCAGTAGGATTAATTTGAAAGGATGTCTTCAGTTATTTTAATGCTCATTTTGACTTGGAGCTCTATTTGCCCTAAAGCACTGCTGATATGCAGTTGGCTTTGCAATCAGTCTTTCTGAAGGAATAATTGACTTGGAATAATAGTGTTTCTCCTCTCAAGGCTGAACAATCTGTGCAGAAGCCTGAACTCTTTCTTCTTAGTTACTGCAGCTGAGTCTTGCAGCTAGAGGTAAGGTCTGCATACAGGTGATTATGTCATGGATTATTGGTACAATGACTTAGCTACTGCCTTTTTTTCATAGAGCCCTCCAAATATAAGAAGATACTAAACAGAGGAGAGCTGTGAATAGCCAGGAAATGACAGCCTGTATAGCAGTCACACAACTAGTTTGTTTAGTAAACTACTGTAACTCTGTACATTTCACCAACTTGTTTGGAATCAACAAGGCAGCCTGGGTGGTAGATGCTGCTTAAAAATGTGAACCTGGCCCTGGTACACTTGTAGAGCAGAAGTTTAGAGCAGAAAAGCTAAGAATTTGTAGCCAGGCCCAAAGCCTATTCATGTCATGCAAACATTGCAACTGATTCTATTAAACCTAACTGTGTTATTTATTATTATGCAAATGTATTATTTGCAGCTGTGATGTTCCTCAAATACTGATCATGTCCAAAGAAATTCTGGTAATCAGTCACTTTACCCCAGTTCATCTGAAGGATAGACAACATTGACTCTCATGGCATAGCAAACTGCCTTCTTTCTAGCAGCTTAATAACTGACATTTAAGATTCTGTTGTTTAAGGAATGATATAAGTAAATTGCTTGGTGGTGTTTTTTTTTTTTTTGTTTTTTTTTTTTTTTTTGGCAAAATATAATTTAGATTTGCTTTAGATTTGGTACATAGATTTTGCTAAATATAAAGTGAAACTCAAGGAAAATGAAATTTCTGTGGTACCAGACAAAGATGCCTGATTTATGATGCTATGGTATCAGTGGTAAAAGTCATATAGATAGTATTCCTGAAATCTAAAAAATACACACAAACGTAATAACTGTTGTGTGCTTCTGTCAGAAACTATAAATGGAATTATAGTGTTAAAATCTTTTTTATCAATGCTAGATTATTTTTCAATAATCCATGTACTAACACAGTCTGTGACCTCAGAGTATTTCTACTACTACAGCTTTTTTCTCAGGTTCAATAAATCTTTTTCCCAATTCAGAGTTGTAACTGATAACATAAAGCTAAGAAATAGCAATAGAAAGTGTGTGAAAGTTTGGGGTTTTTTTAATTAGCTCAGTTGATGCAGTCAGGAAAAGGGAGAGTTCGCTAGAAATCTGAAGAGGAGCTTGGGGAAACCTGCCTGTTGGTTGGTCTGCTAAAGAACAAAGTATTTCTGCCTGCAAACGTTCCTTTGTCTAGTTTAGACTGTGGAGTTACTGGTGAGCAGAGGCATTAAGCTTTCCTGCTTTTGCTGTGACATTTAATCTGGAGACTGCATTTATGTTTAAATTGCAGATTTCTAACATGCTGTAAGGCACCAAATGCTTGTGGTCATTTGTGTCGCTTTGAGTGGGAGTGATCTAATAAAGTGCACACTACTGATATGCTTAATCATTCATTTTAATGAATTCCTTTTTGGATCCACTCTCCTAGTGTAAGCATGTGGAAGATTTATCAGAAGAATCAAGACAGCAGAGTTTTTGTTAAATACACATATTTTTAAGTTATTTTGTAGAGCTAGAAGTTTAAAGTTTTTGATGATACTGAAATGGAAGCAGAAAGCTGACCCTCCTTCCCCTTCCTGAAACAAATTTTAAAGCAATTGGAAATGAAAACTGACATTGAGACTTCTCTTGAGTTTTTGCTGTCATCACCATGGAGCATCATCTGTTGTATATAGCAGCTGAGAATATCTGTCTTTCTCCTAGAGGTTTTCTTTTTCCTTTCCTTCAGTATGTACCTCTTCTGTTTTGCAGGTGAATGTCTTTTATTGTTTATCCTTCCTCTTATCCCCTCTAATTTAGGTGTCTAAAGACATCTTTAAATCTACCGCCTTGTTATACAAGTCTCAAAATTAAATCTAGTTTCCATTAAGAGTGAGTTTTTCTTGAAAATGTTGTAGAAAGTGGCAGCCTAAAATAAAGTTAAACCCCTTTGTGTGATTTTCTTGCTAATCTTCTGTTTTTCACTCCCTTCTTTACATTCTTCATTTTATCTGTTCAAGGCTAAAGAGATGGCCCCACACATGCTTTACAACAGCTGTTGGTTTACAGTGCCTGTTTAGTCAAGGTTGAATTTCTTGGATTTTTTAGTTTTCTGAAATAAGCACAACCACATTGTCCTGGCCAGTTAGGTTCAAAATTTGTGTGGCTGAAAAATTCAGACTGTACTCATTAGGTTTAGACTCACTAATATTCTGTATGTGTGGCTGAAGGTGAAATAAGACTCATAATTTTCTGACAATGCTGTGGACTTTTGTACATGCATAAATACGTAATCATACACAAATAAATATGTACTTTATCTTATGAGGTATTTAATGTTTTTTCCTGAATAACTTTTTCACTGGGATGACAGGATGCAATATCCTTGCTTTTTAACTTGTTCACTTTTATTCTGGTATAGTTCCTACACCCTTTTGAAAGGAACAGCTGTGTTGCTAAGTTTTCTTTTTTTTTTAAACTTAGTTATCCTTGTGTCAGCTTCTGCTTTCTTGAATCCATCTTTCCCCTGCTTTTTTTTTTTTTTTTTTTTTTTCCCCAAGTATTTCTCCAGTCTTTTGACACCTTCTTCAACAGTAAACCTGTCCTATTTAGATTCCTTCCATTTGTGGCGCTGATGCACAATCATTTTGCAAGAATAATACAGGGGATTTTTTGGTGCTGTTGGATGTTGTGCTGTGGTTTATTTGTTCATATCATTTCAGTTAGAGCACTAATTAGACAACAGATGTTTTTCAGTTGTATGGGTTAATACTTAACTGTGCTCATTCTTTTCAGGTGTGTTTTCTCTATTGACAAAATAAAATGGTACAGCAAGTGACTTTTAAGTAATAATTTCAACAAGGTTCTTTAATTATACGGAAACTATAGGTACTAGCTTTTGAGTTACCAAAACTTAGATAGAATTAATTCCTTGTTCTAGAAGTCATTGCAATCCATTTTTTCTTCAAATTTTTGGACATTGAAATATTAGCATCTACATTAATCAATTAATTTACATTAATTGAAATATTAGATTTATACATTTGCAATAATATTTTAATTACTCATAAAAGCATTTTCAAGAACTGCAAGCAGATTTTTTATTCATGTGGATTTTTTGGTTGTTCATTCTATGTAAATTGCATAAATGCCCTGGCAATGTTGGTAGAATATAGAGATAATGTAGAAAGGAGCCAACAACCTTTTAAAAGATGAATTACAGGTATTTTTTGTTTTCTGTATTTTATGAATACCAAATAGATAGGTATTCTGACTTGCATTCTGTTATTCATTTTATATTACACCAGCCCATTGTCTTCAATTCTGTGTTCTATAGATGGCTTTTCAGAAGATGTTTATGGCCTTTTGATATATTCTTGTAGTAGACATTGAACTGGAAGTTGTTTGGATTATTTTCTTAGCTGTGTTTTCTGGTGTCTCCCCTGGCTCAAGTTTGATATGCACAAGAAAAAGAACCTTTAATCAAAAGGCCTGTGGATGAAGAATTATTTGTGGCAAATCTTGTTTGCTCAATGACTAAAGTACAGTATTCCTACTAGGATGTCCAGTGTACTGTCCATTAGTGATTTTGGGTGGTTTGTTTCAGACTGAGGTATTGAGTGTGTATTTTACATAGGGCCTGATTAAATTTGCTTTTACTGTGACTGCTGTTTGGCTGTAGCTTATGGAAAACTGCTACTATTTCTACAATCAAATGTTATTTAGATTCTTACAGTAAGTGCTTAATAAGTGCTTGCTGGAGAAAAATAAATATAGGTTGGGTGGAGGAGAAACTTATTTTTGTATGTTATAGTTAAATTCCTTCCCTTGTTAAGATCTTACATAGTTGATTTAGCTGAAGAACTTAAGTATTCACCTCGAGATTAAGCACAACAAAGCCTTAATTACCCACTTGAGTTAGGCAGAGTGCTTTGTTAGCTGACACATACTCTGGTATTTATTATTCAGCAGTGATTTTTTCATGATACAAATCTTTGATGCTCCCATTGACAGAATTGAGGATTGGTTATACTGGAATCTTTCCCGCCAGTTGATGAAGCCTTTCACACAGAGCAACATCCACAAGGTGGTGCCTTTTCATCACCCAAAAGGGAGAGGAACTTCTCTTTACAAAGTTGTGTTGGCTTTCTGCCTGTTGCTTGGCAGAAATGAGAAGTTCAGATACTGAGCTGAGTGTATCCTTTTCTCCCTGAATGTAGAGTGAACCCTATCATTCTCTGTTCTTTCCAGCCTTTGTGGTTGCAAACTGACTGTGATGCTCAGAAGTTCAGAGAAGAGAAAGGTAATGGCTTGGAAATCAAAACTGAGCCAGTCAAATGAAATTGGCTGAATCATGAAATACTGAAGTTGTACAGATCAGGGAGGATATATGCTACCAGAGTAAAATCACACCTAGAATTGCAACAATTTTTTAGTCAGGCTCAAGTCACCTTGTTGGAACTATTCAAGAACCTGAAAATGGAGGAATGTGCAATGCTTTAGGCAAGTGCTCTGCAATTTGGGGAATGGGCAAAGGGGAACTGGCATAGCCTGGGCCATAGCACGTTATTTATCTTTGTAAGGTGAATCCAGCTGAAGATGAGGCAGCTGGAATATGTTCTCAAATATTGCTCTCCATTGTAGAATGAGATTTGAGAACAGAACTATTAAAAAGAAAGAGGTTTTTCACATGACCTATATGTAATTCCCAGCTGTGAACCCTCTGGCAATGAGCGTGAAATCCAAAACACAGCTGATAGGGAAAAGGGCTGTTGTCAGCTCAGACTGAACACTTGAGTATTCATAGCATGGTGCTTTGACAAACAGACATTGGAGTACATCAGAATAATCTGGTTTTGAGGTCTGTGCAGGGTACTCCTTCTAGCTGTGTGTGCTTCCAGTTACAGTGGTAATCAGGGCTGAAGGAGAACCAGGTGTGCACCATATTGTACTTCTTTTCTTGCAGAATAGCAAGCCTTCAATCCCCTCCCCCCAACCACTCCCTTTGTACCTCTCTGCCAAATTTCCTGCTGTAAATTGGTCTTATGTTTGCCTTTATGTACCTTGTGACCCCTTCAGAATATTTGTGGTATTTTAAACCTTGAATTGTGTGCATGACACAGTGTTTAGTTTGGAAGCAAAGTTTAATCACACATGCTGATTGTCGTGTTTATTTTGGAACCAATAAGTAGGAGGCAACCTTTCATATTTTATTAGTCTGTATGAATTTTCCCTGTTACTTGATAACCATGTATACGTTTGAACTTTAAAAAAAGTCGGTATTTAAAGGAATGCTGCAGCACAGATGGCATTTGAATGCAGCCTCTCATCCATTCTGGGACTGGATTCCATTGGACACCTACACTTGGGTGTTTGTGGTTCACTGTGGTGACAGTGATAGAGTGGCTATTTTGTTTTTAAAGGATTGTGTATGATTTCTCTCTATGTGCCAGTGAAGCTGGAGAGGGAGCTCTTCTGGAAAGAGCAACATTAGAGAAAATTCTTTTTATATTTGTTTCTTCCGTCTACTACAAATGAAGGGAGCTGTGTTTGCAGAAGGAGGTTATAGCTCTGAAGCCCTGACCTTGTTTTGTTTGCTTCCCACATGTCTGCATTTACAGCAGAATAAGCGAGTATAAGATGAGGATTTGCTACTCCTCCCAACCTGCCATCTACCCCTATCATCCCAGCAGAACTGCTCCCATGGTCTGCAGTTGATAATAAACGTGGGGGTAATGCTAACCCCACATCTTAACTTTGCATGCTGGGGGGCTTGGGGAGAAAAAGGAGTGTTTCCATGAGCCTTCTTTTAATAGAATGTAATGAAAAAGGATGTAACTGAAAGCTGAGAGGAATCCAACAGCAAACTTTAATGTATCATTGCAAGGACACCTGCCTTGAGTATTTTGACTGCTGAAGCAAAGCAATTTTGATGCAAAGTTCTCTGCATTATGAAGTAGAAGACATTGTATGAGATAGTTAAAGTTGTGTGTTGTGTGAAAAACTCCAAACTGTATTTTTTCCAGTAATTATTTTGAGTTTTCCTTCTATAATAAACTTTTTTTTTTAAGGGAAGTGTTGGAATTCTCCCTTAATAAAGCAGTACACTTAAAATAAGAGATTGAATAATCCAGGGATTTTTGAGATACCTTGTGTTTTCTGTTTAAAGCCCTTGTGTAGCAAAATGTGGTGTTGTTTTCATGATGGTTATCTGGGGACTCTGGACAAATGCTGTTTCTCTGGTGTTTGCTGTAAGCTTTTTCTCTCCCCATATCTGAGTTCCTTGGTCTTGTGAAAGCAAACAGGAAGTTTTAAGAGCATAATCAAGATGAGAGGAAAACCAGGCTACTTCTTTAGTGTGTTTTTTTTTTTCCTTTGGTATTTTTTAAATTGAAATGAAAATATGAAGATCTGCTTTAGACTATTATATTAACTTGAATTTCATACTGCAAAGGTGACTGTCTTCTGAGCATAGTGTGTATGTTAATATGCATTGAAGACAATGCTTGAAGATATCAAATTTGGCATAAAATTGATGAGTTATTTCTGTATGATGTTTTTAGCACTGTGTTCCATTTCACTTGAGTGCAGACACAGTAGATGGCACTTGAGTCACTAATTTTATGATGTAAGAAAGAAAGCCAAACTCAGTTACAGATTTAGTTGTTTGTAGCAATAGATACATTTCATTGAAAGAACAGCTTCAAAGATTTGCTGTCAGTTAAATAGTCCTAGGAAAAAAAAGAAACCATGCTTGTACTTGTTTTCAGTACAAGCAGGCCATCTCCAAGTCCTTGAGTTTGTTGAAGTTTTATAAAGAAAACTGGACAGGAATCATAATCAATCTGAATCATAAATATGTAGTGCCAGGTTCCCTTCTAACATGTTGCCAGTGTTTGGTTTTGTAATCTGTTGTTTGCAGCTTAGTCTCTAATAGAAGTTCTTCCTTTATTTTTTTTAGTCTTGTTTACTCCCACAGAACATTTGTGATGTGACCTCTGATAGCAGGTGAAAGATAAAAATCTGCTAACAAAGTGGATGTCTAATGATATCGTCTTATTATCAGAACAGCTTGAATACCATGTTCCTTACTGTGGCTAAGTTTGATAACCAAGGGTAAGAATATGCTGGTACTTCTGCTAATCAAAATGTCAACATTTGGTTTAGGGTATTCCAAAGTGCTTATCTTATGCCATGTTCGGTGATTAGACAGTAATGTTTGGTCATTTGTTGATTCTCAACATTTTCAGTAGTAGCATTAGGTAATGGACTGGCAGTCCTCAGTATTAGGATGGCAGTATGGACTTCTCCAATAATATCCTGTCACTATGATTCAGCACTAAGGTTTATTGCTGAGTTAAGTAGGTTTAGTCAGACTTAGTCCATGATTCATTCTTTGGCCTTTCTGCTGATGCTCTTATTATGCTTATTTTAATGAAAATGCTGTCAGACTTTACCTAGAAATGAGCTTTATTTGTGTTTTGTTCCTATGTTGTTTTGTCATTCTGCCAATTCCAGGTTTTAGGGTTCATAAAACTGTTTCAAAGGCAAAAATGGATGTTTATTTACGAGAGGACAGGATTCTAACTTTATCTTTTATTTTATTTAGCTGATGTTTTAAAAATATGTAGAGATCCCAGTGGTGCCTCCAAGGCTTCCAGAAGCTGCACCATGCCATGTCTCCGTGAGCTCAGTGCCAAATCCCTGCCCTGTGGCGGGGCATGGCACATGTGGTGTGCAGAATCATCCCTCCCTGGTGATGGTCTTGCAGGACCCAAGTCCTTGTGATCAAGGTTGCAGCCCATGGATGGTGTGAGGCTGTAGCAGCCGCCCAGTGCTCCGGGCCTGTGACTTCTTGGAGTTGGGTTGCTTGAGAGTACAGGCCAAGTGGGTAAAGCCTCTCTGGTTTCACAGTGGCTGAAATGTATGGGGACACCTGGCAGATTGATTTTATCATACTCTCCCAAACCTGTCATGGCAAGTGCCATATGCTGATAATGGTGGAAGCAACCACAGGATGTCTAGGAACATATCTTGTGTCCCATGCCACCACTATATTTGGCCTTGAAAAGCAAGTGTAAGGGCAGTATGGTTCTTCAGAAAGAATTGAATCAGACAATGAACACCAAAACCACTTCACAGACACTTGGGCCAAAGAACACGGCCATGAGTGGGTATGACACACTCCCTGTCGTGCACCAGCCTCTGCAAGATGGAACCATGTAATGGACTGTTAAAGACTACACTAAGAGCAGTGGGTGGTGTGGCCTTCAAGCACTGGGATACGCATTTAGCCAAGGCCCCCTTGTTAGTCAACACCAGATGAGCTGTCAGTCAGGCTGGCCCTGTCAAGTCAAAATTTTTATGTACTATAGAAGTGGATAAAGCTCCTGGAATGCACATTAAAAACATGCTGGGAGAAACAGTCTGGGTTATTCCCACCTCCATGGTACTGCTTTTCACAAGGACCTGAGTGTACTTGGTATAGACATTTATGTATGCTCTACCAATGTTTATGTGATTTGTCACTACATTTGGGGAAAAAACCCACTGTGTGTTAAGTAGATGTTACCTGGCGCTGAGTTTGAACGGTGTGACTTTGCAAGGAGCTTGCATCTTGGTTTATTTTGCCTTGAGTATTTGCTAGTGGGTTTCATCTCTCTGTACTGCTCTTTCTGACAGGTTTTGTGGATGTGTACTGGACAGAAACATAAAATCGAATGGAAAAGTGTAGGGAATTTTATTTGAGGGTGTAAATTATTACAGCTGTCTACTAACATGGTGTCTTCATTTCATGATTAGGACAAGCCTTCTGATGATGTAGGTGCATCTGTCCCTAATGCAGGATGCTCCATTAAGGTTAGAAAGGAAAATCCTTTTAGCAGCTAGTCATGTTTTTTTCCTTCCAAGAAGCCAGCTTTTTCCTCTTTGATTGAGTCTTCCCAGCAGGAGGTGCCTTTTTGCTTTGCCAGTTGGAGAAAACCCACATCCACTTACAAAGACTGTACTGGAACTTAGAGGCATTTTGTTTTAATTCCAGGCAGCCATCCCTTTGCTGCTGCCTTTGGAACAGCTCAGCTGTGGAAGAAGTGAGCTAATGTGAAGTACTTAGTGAAGCCCTGAGGTTTATGGTTGGTGTAATTAAGGAGAGGAATTACACACCCTGTACTTGATTTTTGTTTTAATTAGTCTTGCTTTGATCTAGTAACTCGATTTAAATTCTAAGATTTGAATCAACAACCTGCCACAGTATATTGCTTAATTCCTCTCCTTCTCAGCCTGTAGACTGATGTAGAATATGGTTTTTATTTTGTTGGGAAAGGTTTTGGCCGTCACTCCTACTTCCTATTTTCTATGAGGAGTCTTCCCATCTCTCCCACCCCCTCTTTCCTTCTTTTTCCCCTCTTCTCTCCCAATCACTTTCTTTATCCTTAAATATCTTCACTGACTTCACATTCATTTTATGATGTCATTGAGAATTGTTTTAGAAGTCTGCCTCAGACATCTTCATAGACATCAACTTCAGTGTGAATTAGTCCCACTCTTTCCATGTGACTTCTGATTTATTGAAAGAGTTGTCTTTGTCACTGTTGCCAGCTGCTTCCTGCAATTCTCTGCCTTGCTGGATGAATTAGCCAATTTTAGTTCTTATTTGAAAAATCTTTTTTTTTTTTTTTTTTACTCTTACCTTTGCATCTGAATTCCCTTTTCCTTTGTGAAAATGTTCTATGCCTCAGTTTATCGTCACGTTGTTGTTGTGATTAAGCACAAGAGATTTTGCATGTACATTTTTTACAATGTGTTTGCAACTTGAATGTTGAAGCATGCTAGAAGTCTACTGTGACTGTGTTACTGATAAATATTCTTTATTTTTCTAGCAGGTTTTGATTAATATAGTCTATGGTTGTTGTGCATTTCCTCTTTGATGGAAAGAAACTACAAGCTTTAGAAAGAGAATGGCAGTTTAAGTCAGAGGTATCAGGCCAACCATCATTTCTTGAAGAAAAGTCATGAAAACATTAATATTAACATTAAGTAAGACTTTAAGTTTTTGAAGTCTTATCCAAAAAAGATTCCTGCCAAAAAGCTGCTGGGCAAATGTGGAAAATAGTATAGGAACCTGGCCTATCTGCTTTAGAAAAATAAAACTTTATATTGACATTACCAAGATTTGAACTTTGCTTCTAGAAGTTGGATATTTTAGAATTCATCTAAGCTATGTTGCTATTAAGCTTGTCTTGTCTCTGAGTGGATATGTGCCCTTTTGTATTTTATAAACAAGCAGAAAACCTTTGGAGCTTCTGATACAGTTCAGTGCAAAAATGCTAATGCATACATGCTGTACTTGTGATCTCTATTTGTCAGCCAATCATTCTTTTCTTTTTCAAGTGAAGGAGACTGTGCTTCTGATTTTTCCATGATAATTTGCCTGATCAATGATATAGTTGCCTATTTTTTAAATTCCTGCCATGATATGTATTCCTGCTAGCTTTTATGTTTTGCCTGTGTATTGTTCCCATCCTTGAGAATCCCCAATGAAGCTGCCTTATGGCACTGGAATTGCTAGTAGGAGAATGGAAGGAGATCTCATTTAGCACTTTGCCTTATTGGTGCATTTTAGCTAGCTGCTGATTATTTTACTGGCAGCATTACAAAAATACCTTCTGTGAGTTTCTTTAGTTTGGTTATCTAGTTGCATCCATTGCATTTTGCATTAATGAAATAGATAGTAGTCGTGTAGGATTTCTTCTCAAATATAGTGGAATCTAGCTTTTGTAATTCTGTATTTACTCTCTGATATTATGCATCTTAGCTTTGATAATGACAATGAAAACCTGAACTACTTCAAGTCTTAGATGATTCCATTGTATAGCAGAATATGTTGAAATATATCAGGTAAATTTTTCTCCTTTAAAAATGAAACTGCAGGTCTTTATATTCTTTAAGCAAGCAAACAGAATCTAAGGAACAATTGGACACAACCAAATATTCAGTACTTTAAAAATATGAGTATATACCTTAAATAGTATGACCTTTATATGCTCCTTGTCTTTGATTCAGGTGATGGGCATTTCCTTTTGAGAGATATTTTTTCTTGTGGTAGTTTCCAGTAAAACTGATCTTTCTTGAGATTTTGAAGAGCAGCAATGAAATAGGTGATGACTTGCAAGAATACTATCTTGGCTTTTTTTAGATTGCATACCCTATTGTATTTTTCACAAATGCTAGGTCACGTTAGATAGGCCACTAAACTGTTGTGATGTAACAAGTGCATTTATTCCAAGAGTTCTTATTACTCCCAACTGCTTAAAGTGGGGTTTGTCATTCATGTTGAAGCCATTCTTATGATAGTGGCTTCTAACAGCTGACACTGAGGTGGAATTCTTGAATGTGGTTCCAAAACAAATAGAATCATATTTGAAAAGCTCCAAGATAAGTGTAAGATTGTATCTTTACCCATCTTGCATATAATAACTGTTTATCATAGACTATTTTTTAGACTGCTTGCTAAAGGAATCTCATAATCCCTACTTAGAACTGCAAGTGATGCTTTGCTGTTGCTTTTAAAGAATTTCAGTCCTGCAGGTTGTAGATGGCTTGGAAGGAAGTAAATAATCTTACTGAGCTCAGGCCTTTTCAGTGTCTCTGGTAATTTGAAATACAAATGATAGTGCAAGTGTTGCTTATATAGTCATATGTGAATGGCTGAGAATTGAGAGGGGAAAGGACTAAGACAGGATGAAGACTGGGAGTCCTCCCAGTTTTTCATGGTGCAAGAGGTTTCTACTATGCCTTGCCTTATATCTTATCATTCAAATAAAAGATGCTTATGGTTATGCCAGCCTTTCTCAGAAAACTGTATAGAAATACATCCCCTTAGGCCAGAGATCTTTTGAACACAATACTGAAGAAGAGGATAAAGTATACTTGGCTTGTGTTCACTCTATTGTGACTTGAAATCAAGAAGTAAAAATAATAGTCATATCACCAGGTTGAGCCTTGATAAAGGTGTAAGTATTGTACGTTGTAAGTATTGTCTGTTCCATCACAGTGGAAGCTTTAAAAAAAGCCTCCATCTAGAAGGTTGTTTCAGATACTCACCCATCTGTTGATTCTGCTCTTGCTTACTACAGGGATGGTGACTGTAATAGTGTGACTTACTTAGGCCCATAAATAACCACTAAAGTTTGCAGTCTGTAAGATTTCTATCTCTTTCCATCTTACAGTTGGCCACAGGTTTGACCTCAGGTACTTGAAGGACCTACAGTTTCTTTGGGTATGATTTTGTCTGTCTCACAAGCTTTCTAAAAGAAAGCACTGAGAGAAGAGGTTTGCAAGCAGAATGTTGGGACTTAAACAGGAACTTCACTGAAGGCTTTCATTTCTGGGAGATACAAGAATGGTTAAACTATTAATTATTTCACAAAGATAGAAATGCAAAATTCCTTTGGACTTCTTGGCTTTCGTTATGCTAATTGTTAAAAGTGAAATAAAAAAGCACACAACCTTATAAATAAAGTTAATTCTATTGACACATTGAAAATAGGAAAAGCAAGAAAATACTGCCACTGTTTTAGATCTGAGGAGGCTAATGAAGCACTGCATTATAAGTTGCACATCATTATCTTGATTACTGGATTTTTTTGTTTTTACAGACCTGCAGGACAATATTTTTATGGTAGTCTGTAAGTAAAAGTTCTTAGTATTCCAGCTGAGTGAGCTGATTTCATCTATGTTTTGAAAAAGCAAGACTAAGGAATGGTTGCATTGTTCTTTTTCTCTTGACCAGAAATCGCTTTAATGTAACTCAAAGTCTGGACTGAATTCAGAGTGATTATGGAAATTCGAAAAATGCATGATTTTTCAAAATGCAGGGGAAATTTAGATTGTTCAGATAAAGTGATTGATCTCTCTCTTGCTTGGCATATATGAAGTTCTGTTGCCTCTGTTGGGTCCATTGTGGAAAAAATTAGAAATACAAAAAAAAAATGTATGAAAAACTAATTTAAGGAATTAACTGTTTCCCCTGTAATTTGTCTATTTTTGTCCAATCTTGGAGAGCTATTAGCTTCTTTCATTAATAAGCTGCAGTGTAGAATTCCATGAGCAAAAACACCTAAAAAAAAAAAAAAAAGACATGGGAGTTTTTTAATAATGTGACATAGAATTTTGAAAATGGTGTCAGCAAAACGTGTTTTTAAATCATTTGAAGACATTTTATATGAGATCAATAACTTTGAAAGTGTTCTGTTTTGGAATCAACGCTCAGCTTAATTTAGCCTTCATAGCTTCCCTTAGCACCATGCAAATTAAATGCAAAGCTTGTTTAATGTAGGTACTGCAGTGGGTTTGGGGATGGGGAGGACATATTCAGAGTTAAGAAGAGCAAAATCTTAAACAGCTTCAAACCCATATGGAAGGTATAATTTTAAGATTGAGTACAGGGAAACGAGAGCCTCTTTTGCAGGAATGTTGTGAGAGTTGATGTGAAGACCCAGGAATTACTCAGTGTTTCCCTTTTCATGGCATAAAAGATGTGGTGGTGGTGTGGGTTTAGTATGTTTTTCTGGAAGGATTGGTTTTGGCCTTGTCCTTGTGCTCTTTCCCAGCCCTTGTTCTGTCTGGTGCTGTTAACATGCACTCCTGTTCTTTGCTTTCCCTTGGTCTGGCTGCTCTGGAATGAATCCTGCACCATTCAGCAAAATGTGTTAGCTTGGGTCCTGCAATACCCTTCCACTTTGGAAGGTGGTATTTATCACTGATGATGTTACTTTGTTGGGGAGCTAATTGTCTGTGTGATTTTTTTATTAATGGAAAGGAAGTCCTGGGGTTTTTTCCCTTAAGAAGTGTATAGTGTCCTTGGATGCATTTGCATTGAGCTACAGAGCTGCTGTCTGTGTCAACCAGGTCATGCTTGTTTCTGTTGTGCTAGCTTTATCAGGCCTGGCTTGGATACCTCAGTGTCATTAAAGGAGCAACTTTACTACTAATGAAAGATGTGGTTGAATAGGTGCTTGTCTTCACTAGGTTATAAATGCTAGTAACTTGTTGAAGCTAAGTGGTAAAAGTAAATGGATTTTCTCCACCCATTTGATCTTAGCCACACATATATGGGCCAGCTTGTACACATACTGTCCAGTTACAGTACTGCAGTCAATTCTCTAAGGTGAGATGAAACTTAAATAGTGCACACAAAAAACCCAACTATTTGGGCACATCTGCTGATTTCATTAGAAATGCCGTGAGATTGTTGTCCAGTCAGTAGGCGAAAGTTAAGTTTTTAAAACTTCATCTGAAAGATCTTCATATGGTAAACTGTACTTGCTTTCACTTGCCTCCTGACACAGATTGAAACTGTGGTTCCACAGTCTAAGTATTTGAAACTTGAGGCAGAGAGATGCAGGTCACTCCTCTGTAACGTTTAATGGAATAACAACATTTTGCTTGTAAATCGAGTTGGATATCAGCTAGCAAATGCAGAAGGAATGAAAGACAATGGGAATGCTTTTTAAATTTTGAGGTATCATATATTCCTGTTTTGAAAAGCAAACACCAATGGGAGATTTAAAAACAATAACAAAATAGCATTAAATATTCCCCCTCACCCTGCTATTTTTTCATTACAAAGCAGATATTTAAGTATTTTGTCAAGTGCCCTTAGTCTTTCATATTCAAGACAGACTGGCTGAGTGGAAGGTTTGAGAAGAATAAATAAAGGAGTGGGAAACAAAGGGTGTGTGTGTATTTACTTGTCAAAGATGTGGAATTTGCAGATATTAAAGCAGAATCAGCCTAGTATTAAAACCTAAAGGAATGGCTAAAATGTTGTGCTGCTTTAGGTAGATGCTATTTTCCCTGTGGGCATTTGAATCTGAGTGAGGGTTTTGGTTTTTTTTGTACAGCCAAACATGATTTATCATTTCAACATGCCCAGTGGGCTAAACCTGAAAATGTTTCATAACAAAGATAACCAATATAAATGGTATATGGATTCTTTATTCATTTGAAGGTGAACCTCAAAGTAAACATCGCTGGTTTCCTGAATGCTTAAGTGGTACTTTGCTATGTTTGACTAATGGGTGTTGTGAGTTTGGGCATTTCAAGCAGCAGGATGTATTTCACAGAGAATAATACTTGAGTGAAACAGTGGTCTGTCCAGCAAGATTTCCTGTAATGTAGCTTTCTTGGCCATGTAAGTTGTAAAAAGGTTGTAAGTGCTCACTGCGCAAGTCTCTTTAAAATGTGTCTTTGGATGCTTACCATTAGTGTTTAATCTCAAAAATACTGTTCTGTTTGAGAGACAGCCTCATAGATGATTGTTGTTTCTTTTTTTAAATACAGAATAATGGGAAGATTGTAGGAATGGGGTAAGCAAAGCACATACAAGACAAATGTGTATCCAAAAATTAGGATATTCAGAAATAAAATTACTGTTGTGCTGTTGTTTAAGTATAGTGACCTGGCCCTGAAGTTATAGGGCAATATAATTTCCTTTTAGCAACAAAGCAAAAGGGCAAGATTAAGGTTTTGCTGTAGATGGTACCAGATCCTTTAACCATTCATTTGACTGTTGAAAATTATTCATCTTCCTTTGCTAAAATGGTACCACCTGATAACTTGACCCTAAAGCTTAGTCTGTAGTGACTGTTCTTTTAATTTCAATACTTGCTTGGTCATTATCTGTTTGACACTTTTTATTTATTGCAACAAACATATATTCAGGTGTCATTGCTGTATTTTATAAATGCTCAAATAATGGAGGCCTGTTTTTAAACTCTGTTGTAGGTAGTCTGGCTACAAGGTACACATCAGTCTTGAGACTGTAAAAATAACAAGCGTATTGTTGACTGCTCAGCACCTTAGGTTCAAGTCTGAAAGTACTGTGAGTAAGCTCCAAATGTTACTTCTTCTCCACCTGTTGTAATTATGGCTGTGAATAATTTTTTCGAAGTGTTTCTCTTTCCTGTAAAAAACCCAAAAGCTTGTCAGCTAGAACAGCAGTATCATAGAGAGCCCTTCTGTTATTAAGGGATTGTGCTGAATTTTGCCAGTTCAGGTATCTTTCCTTGTTTTAAACTCCATGGTGGTGATGAATATCTGTTTCTTTTCATCCTTCTATATGCATTCATAAAAGACATTAGGGTAGTGCTTTCCTGTCAGGGCCGAAGTAAACTAGAATAAGGTACCTTGTGGAAAATTAGAAATGTGAGTTTCTTTTAGTTTTTTTTTCAATGTGGAATTGTTCAAGTAGACTGGGCAACTGATGAAGTAGAGTGGGAAGACCAGAAGAATGGTGTCAGTAGTTTCCCACATGCTAGTTTGCTAGAATTTACTTTGTTCTGCATGTCTGTATGCACACAGACACTTCTGCTACAATGGAGAACTTACCAACTGCACAGGACCTGTTGGGCTTGTTTAGAACTTGAAGCAACAAAATGATTGTGTGGTGCTGTGCAGCACTGTTAGCCCTTGGGCATTTATTGTGTCTACACCCTGATGTGTAAGGAGTGATGTGCAATATGTGACAGCAATTGTATGTACCTTTATTGAAGGAAGGGTGTTTCCTTGATTCTGAAGTTTGTCTTATTTTTATTTGGAGATACCACTGGCCTGATGTGTTAATGAAACAGGTACATCAGTGTTAATAGGAGCTGTACCTTAGTCTTTGATGGCTGGGCATAAAGAGATATGTACAATACACACTACCTCACTGTGGTGCTAAGGTTTTCCTCATGACTGTTGCATGCAAAATACTGCAGACAGACAATTACAGACAGAATCTGAACTATCTTTACAAACTATGATTTTGGCTTCTAGTTCCCACCTCAGCAGACTGTTAGCTCATTTCATACAGATGAAAACTGCATGTCATGTTAAATATATTTCAGGGGATTTGTAGAGATGTTGGTTAGGCAGGAGCTCCCTGTGATTTGGATTTATCTGTTCCCAGTATACATAGACATGTGAACTAAAGTAAATTGGTGAATGCCTTGGAATAAATTAGAGGGATGAAAATGAAAGCAGAGTAAATGCATCCATAAGCATATTTAGATAGATGAAGGATCCCAGCAGGCTTCCCACTTGTAATTAAGAAGCTGAGCATAGTTCTCTAGCTTGTAGTCTGTTTGCAGCCTGTAGAGGAATAAACAGAAGTAAAAAGTTGTGTCATTGTCAAGTAGTGCTAGAGAAAAATGAACATGTAGCATCAGGTCCATCTGGCAGGGAGAGACCGACTTCTCTTTCTTACCAGAACCTAAGTTCCCATCAAAAGAGGGAAGTCTTTTTACCTCTGATATATTATTTGCTGTCTTTAGTTCTTTATTGTGTATTAAGGTAATCTAAGATATTACTTGACTACTTTCTGTTATGTTGAAAGTGTGTACTCCTATAAAAGAATCTGAAATGATACACCAAATAGATACCAGTAGTTTTATTTCTCAGAATAATGTCATTAGCATAATTGAATATATTATATTATATATTATTTGTGAAAATACTTAATTTTCAAATGTTAATAGCAGCTCACTTACTTAGCTATACTTCTGTGTAAAGTACTTATGTATAAAATACAACAAAGGAGCAAAATACACATCTGCTGAAAGGTGTGTAGGGCAGAATCTCACTTGTTAAATACAGCAATATTAAAGAAGCTTCTAAGTCAATCTCTGACACCAAGGCATTATCTTTTAAGGGAAATTTTGAAGACTAACTACTCCTGTATGTAATTTTGTTGTTGTTCAAAATGTCTCTAAGCTCTACTTAACTATTATGTCTATGTCATTTATTATTCAGTATTAAGATGTTAGGAACTACTTTAAGATTTATATTTGTTTGCTTCATATATACTTTCACCTTATTTAGCTTGCTTTCATTCACAATTCTTAAATTTTGTTTTTTAGGTTGTTTTCTTATATAAAACCTTTTCACTTCTGTCTTGAGGCTTTCAGCATCATTTGTTTGCATCTAGCTTCTCTTTTCTTGGATTTGTTTCCACAGAAGAAAAATTAAAGTTCTGGTAGCAAATGTCTTCAGGGGACTTGAGGTGCTTATGCTCTTTCATTCTCCACGGTTAGAAATCTTTTAGTGTTACTTTTTCCCACCTCTCCCTCTACTCCATTCTTAATCCCCAGCTCTTAATTCAGTGTAGTACTGTTCTGGGCAGTTTTCTTTTGTCTCTAAGACTGGTTTAAGCATCTCACTGAAAAGAGCAAGGGGGGATGTATATAGTGTGGACAGAGTTGAGATGGGCATGATGCCATTTGCAACCAGTCATGATATACAAAAATAAATAAATCGACACCTAAAATGAAATTGCTGTCTGCAGTTCTTAAGGATAACTCCTAAACTTTAAAGAAACTTCTCATAAGGAATCAATTTATAACCAACTTGATGTTGTGTATTGGAGATGAACTCTTGCTTTTCTCAAGTATTATACTGAAAAAAGAGCTGCACCATGCTTGGCCTGCTGCTGCACAGTGATTTAGTGTGTTCTGATTGTGGTGTACATGAACTAGTTTGGGTGCAAATTTTTTCCGTAAGTTATCAGCTTCATGTCCATTGAGAGGGAGATATTTCTTAACACTTTGTTTTGACAGAGAAGTTGCATACCTTAATTTTGTGTTTTTTGGAAAACTTGCTTTGTTTTGTTGTTTTGATAGATCAGAGGCATGTTGAATGTTCTGTTTTTATTAAACAAATATCTATAACTGGGTATTTGTAACAAAGCAGGTTTCCACTTTCTTTGGTTAGAAATGTAGTAAAATATGTTTCTATTTGTCATGGCAGGTAGGAATGTAAATACATTGGTGTTTTGGCCTTTGTAACCCATTGTACATCAAACTAATGGTTCTGAACTTACTATTGTTCTTTTACATTGCTATATAACCTCATACATGCTAGAACTGTATTTTTTCTAGCTATTCATCAAGATTCATAGGTAAATAGATGATAGTGATCTGGTAAAAAAAAAAGTGTTACAGTCCAGTAGATGAAGCACTTAAGAGCATCTTTGTAAAAAGCCTTCATGTCAATTAAGTGTATGTAGTATTAAACCCCTACAGATGTGCACTTTTTCCATTATCACAAAGAAAGTCCCAGAGGAAATCTGGGAGTTGTATTTTATTGTCTCAGTGAAGGATATTGCTATATGAAATGATTTATTCCAGAAATCTTTCCCCTAGTGGGTTTGCAGGACTGGCTATAAGCCTGTAGCTTAGAAAGCAGAAAGTGTCTGAGAGTCTCAGAGCAGTACAGGTATTAAATAATGAGCAGTTCATTTGGTGTGATCCCTACAGTACTGCAGCTTTAAACTTGTAGCCAGTTTGGCAAAACCAGAAGGATATGAGAGGTATGTCTATATTTTCTTTAGATGAAGAGTTTAGCAGACTAAATATCTTTGTAGAGTTCAACAGCTCAGTATATATAAAAGAACAACTGCTTGAATTTTTGTTTTGGAAATGAACACAGGAAATATGTTCCTGTATTGACTTCGCATAGCTCACAGTTTTGATTAACTTTTAAGAGTTTTGTAATTTTATATTTTTGAACTGTATATCACACTAAGGGTTTTTTTTCCTGGAAAATCACAATAACACATGCACACACACACAAAATATATGGCCAGATTATGATTTCTGCTGCATTAATCACAGAATCATTGAAGCTGGAAATGATCCTTAATGTCATTGAGTCCAACCATTAACACAGCACTGCCAAGTCCACCACTAGTCCAAGTCCCTAAGCACCACAACTACGTCTTTTCAATTCCTTCAGGGATGGTAACTCGACAGGTTCCCTAAGCAGCCTGTTCCAATGCTTGAGAGCTGGAAGATTTTGGTTGTGATGTAGTTTTTAGTCCCCTTCCTTAAGCAATAAGTAACAGAGCTTTTGAATATTCTCTACTAATAAAGTGATTACTTCATTAGTGAGTACAAGGCTCCTTTCAGTTGTTTAGAATATGTATATAAAAAATCATGGTATTTTCTTAGATCATCTCTTAACTTCTGATAAAAATAAGGACAGCAAAATCTTTGTCCAAGAGAAAGGACTCAAAGAAAAGAAAAAATAATAAGTGCTTTGTTTCTTGCTTGGATTATTTGATACACTTAAACCTGAAACATTGCATGGACAAATGTCTGGCTTTTGTGGCCTGTATGTACCTCCCAGGTGTCACTTTCAAAAAATTACACTGCTATCTTATTAAATACAAATTTGATATATATTCTGTTTTTCTTTCCATCAGAAGCTGTTTTGCTGAGATAAATGCATTTTGGTCGCCTCTTCACCTCTTGTTAAAGGGTTGTAGTCAAAATAATGGTCACAGTTGTTATCTCTAGTCTGGCTGAGTTTTGGAACTGCTCAGGTAGATGCACCTTGCCTCATTGGTGAGGCATTATAATATAGAATTTGTACCCATTGCAAAAATGCACAAGATCACAGAACATGGCAGTAGGCCTTTATAGGAGATGCACTTGTAAGTAATGACTTTTCATGTTTATTTTTCTTTTAAAGTTGGAGAGCAACTAATGAGTCAATGTAAATATTCTATATTCATTAAAAATCCATATTAGTTTTTTAATCTGAACCATACGATTATAAATACAAAAAAATAATCATTCACTTTCCACTGAAATAGAAACTAAAAGGTGAGCAAAAATTTGGAAATAATGAGATGGGAATGCAAAAAATACATGTCAGTTTTTAAGTGACCAATGTCTGACCTTTGTCAGACGATGTCAGTATCATCTGATCATGTTTTGACCTTGCTGTGCTATTTGTTGTTCTGAAGTGTGCTGACAATTTACTGGAGATTTTTGTTGATTTGAAGATTCTGGTCATGTTCTACCAGAGGATGTGCTAGTCTAAGTGCAATGCCAAATAAGGAATAAAATACAATCATTTTATCAAAAGACATTCAGATTTTCAGACTTCCTGGTTAGTATAAATGTTGATAAATCTGGTAGGTTTTGGAGCTTGGGTAGCCTTGGTTGTCATATTTTCTTTTAATACTAAGAATCTCAGAAACGAGAGATTGTTTTCAAGAATGATTTCAATCTTAAATATTTAAATGTAAGTCAGAAAGGTTACAAAAAAAAGTAGAATGTGATGTCTGCCTACATTTTCAGAAAAACGCCTGGCATTTACAATTTAGCCCTGAGATAGAAGATCACTGTCCTAGAAGTTACTAAAAAGAAAAGATATCTCTTAGATAGTGATGTGCTTGTTTAGAGAATATAGAAGCAACTCTGAAAGAATTTCCTTTCTAGAGATCAGTGAGGGTCTAATGAGAGAAAAATAATGAGTAGATTTAACAAACAAGTTAATAAAAATTTCATTTTATAGGTGTTCCTTTACCCAGCCACTATGTTGAGCAAAATATGGTTATTTCTAGCTTAGTCCAAAGTTAAAACACTCTATTGGTTTCATTTATTTAAACTTAAATAAAAAAGTTAAATATATTCAATAGATTTGAATATATTTGGACTTCCATGGGGAAAAAAATGGTTTGATTATTTGGCAAAAATGCAGCACAGCAGAACTGTAAGAATGTAACATTTCTTGCTTCCAGCGCTTTGGATTTTCAGGCAGATAGGAAACATTTTTAATGCGTTTGTCTTTTTCGTAACTTAGGAGCATTTGTTAGCTTGGACATGGTGCTGTGTTGTGATCAGCTTAGGGTGGCTGATAGAAAAAGCCTCTGTTAAAGGCACAGCCTTGTCATCTGCCTGCAAAAGGTTATATGGGCATATGCTGACTTGGTCCAATACAGCTTATTCTATTTCATGCTAGCAGCCTGCCTGAAAGATACTCTTTGTCCTAAAATTGTGTTTCAAGTTCACTGGGATTCAAGTATTACCTCACAAGTGTAAGGCTGTTTCAGGAAATGATGAGACTCTTGGATCCCCTAACATGCTGGATAACTTAACATCCAAGGAAAAAGCCTGCAAGTTCTTAAGCCGTGAAATGGCCCTGCTTAATATATCTCCTAATTTCCCAAGAAGAAAGTGAGTGCCTTCTCTCAGATGTTTAGTGCCAACAAAATCATGGAATAAAATACTGTTCACAGTAAAAGCCAGGAGAAAATGTAGGACGAAGGCTTTCTTTTAAGGAGGTCCTCTGCAATATCCACTGTGTCTTGCCCTGCTGATTTTTATGGCTTTGAGGAATTAATCCAGTGATAATATATTTATGTAGATTTGGATATCTGCCTGGGGTCTTATTGCCTGGTAACTTATGGTAATCTTCCTGAGTAAATGTTACTGTATGTTGTTTTCTGCAGGCATCAGTGAGTATGCTCTTCACTTCTGTCACCACAGGTAAGGTAGATGGGAAAGATCCTGGCTCTGATAGCAAACTTCCCTGTAGGCATTTTCCACCTTGAGTATATCCTTAATGATATGCTTCAGGTGTCTCAAATACAGAAATGGAATTTCTATGAAGCAAATCTCATCTTAAGCAAGACTTCATTTACCTGGAGCTTCACATGTCTTTGCTGAAGGCGTGTTCTGTTTTGTTTTTCTTGTAAATGGCTGAATAATTGACATCCCTGTCTTGGCTTGTCACAATAAGTACAGAGAGTGAAGAGAAGGCTCTGGCAATCACTCAGCAAAGGCTTTTTGAACCAGGCTGCAGTGGCGTGAGTGTGAATTAAGACAACTGTGTTTTACTGCTGTGTTGTGTTCATCTGTTCCTTTTAAGGTGCTTTCCCCAGTACCCCCCTGCCCACACACAAAGTTCAAACACTGGCAATATCCCAAACATCTGTAACATGGCTGCCAGCAACTCCTTGCATCCTCCCAAGGCTACATTATGCAATTTTGGGGGCTTCCACAAAATGCTTTCAGTGTATTTTTAAACAATTCTTTAATGTCTAATTTCAGATTAGGTGGTGGCTATCCTAGAGCTTCTCACAGGGGGATGTGTGACATGGACAGTAATTTGGAAAGTAGAGAAAGACATGCAATCCATTGAGTTGAGGAATATCCAAATGTCCAGACCTGAGTGTAGTCTCTCCTTTTTCTGCCTGGTTGTGTATAGAGGGTGGTGGCTGAGCAGAATGATAGAAACCCGACTTTTAAAGGTCACCTAGTTCCTACCACCCTGCCATGAGCAGGAACATTTTCCACTAAATCAGGTTGCTAAAGGCCCCATCCAACCTGGCCTTGAACACTTCCAGGGATGGAGCATCCACAGCCTATGTGAGCAACCAGTTCTAGTGCCCCACCAACCTCTCAGTAAAGAACTTCCTAACCGCTAATGAGGAAACCTACTTCTTCTCCCTTGTCAAGCATACCATTTACATGTATTGGTCTGAAACCAAATCTCAGTACTCCTGTGAATAATCTGCTTGTTTGTGAATGACTTTGTGATGACTTTCTTACACTTCAAAATAGCACCTCAGAAACCTTTTTAATCATCAGTAAGTTTACCTGATAGTACCTAATGTTACAAATGCAGCACATGGCCAGGGTTGCCATTCAGTATGTATTGAAATACCTGTAGCTGGTTAAGTTAAAACAACCTTACAGCTAAGTTCTGGACTTCCTCCTTTGAAGGATACAGTGCAGTGTGGTATATTATTCCCCTCTGTCTTTTTGGCCACTTCTTGTTTTCTGTGGACTGTTTAGAGTTGTGTACTTTTGTGCTCTTAAGCATGTTTATTTCTTGAGTTTTTTTAATGGATGCAAACCAAGAGGGAAAAGGAGTCACTGGCACCACCTAATTCCTGTGTCTGGAAAGAAAAAATTAGGTTCCAAAAATAGTGACTTGGGGTGAAACTGCATCTTTATGACTCTGTATTTCCTGGACCATTGTAAGCCTGTTTCACAGCCTTAACATCAATTAAATGGAGCTTGTTTGATATGTAATTTGTATTTTTAATAAAGGGAGAGTTACGGGAGGTCTTTAAAATTACTTCGTACTCAGGAAGTAAAGTATTTTGGCTTCTTAATTAAATGTGATGTTTGGTTATTTATGTAATGAAAATATGGCAGCTGCTATTTGTCAGATAGTCAGACAGGACTCAGAAGGAAAATGTTCAGTCCCCAAGAATCTGTGTGTATCTCACCACTTGGATACTGGCCCGTTGTAATGGATCTGAAAGCTTGGGGGTTACTGTCTTAGGCCAGGTCTTCTTCTATCACACTGTGTATTGTGTTTCCTATTCTGAATTGCACCCATGTCTTCTCCTTATATTCCAAATCTCTGCAGAAGTTCAAGGTTGATAGATAGTATTAATAGTACTGATTTGAGGAGCAATTTCTAGGTCACAGATAAGTAATACTGCCTGATGTTTGAGAATAGATTAAATCCTTGTAAAACAGAGAGTTAGAATGTGTTTAAATTTATAGAGAAAGACACAATTGTTTTAGCCAAAACCATGGGTTCTTGCTGGTTGATACACAGGTGAAGAGAAACTGAGATACATTTTGTTGATGTTCAGTTGCTTATTTATAAGTTGTGTACCAAACGTTTCCTGCCTGAGTGCCAGCAGAATCAGACAGACAAATGAAATTTCTTTGTGAATATTTCAGAGTTACAGTCAATACTTAACCCAAAAATTCTCTCTCTGGCAGTTGTAGACATTTTCTGGAACTTCCTTTACTATTTATTTCTGTTATTTCTTCCATATGAGTACATATATATGCCTGTTTAAAACAACTATCAGCAAGGCATTTGAATTCCTTCCTAGATTCTCCTAAACCTTTAATTTTGAGCACCATTTATAGACCTGTGATTTGTTTTAGACTTTCTTTGCACGATACCTGTGTTTTTATAAAAGCTTAAACACAGAATATAATGCCAGACTTGAGTGACATTTTAAATAATCCTATTATCAGGGTCCCTTTTGATATCTGTATTGTTCAAAATTCACATTCTGCTTGGGTAGTTTGCTAGAAAAGCAAGAAAAGTGTTGGGAAAAAATTCTGCTTAGAAAATACAAGCAGGTTAAACTCTACATGATTTTTTTTTTTTTTTTTTTTTTTTTTTTACTATGAGTATTCAATGCTACTCAAAAGTTAGTTCTCTGTGCACAAGAGCTTCTGTGACCTTCAGGTTCTCGAGGACCTGGTGTGTAATCTTTTGATATTTCCATTCAGATGAACCAGCTTTGAGTCAAGCTTGGAAGTAATACGGTAAGGGCAAAAGTCTGTCTTTGTATATGAATAATTATTCAGTACTTTCAAAAATATCAGAAAGACTTGTTTCTTAGTTTTGTAAAAGCAGTTGAATTCAAAATGGGATATTCCTCAGACACTGATTTACCAGTAAAATGTCTTTTTGTGCCTTTTCTTAATGATATTCTCTATTGAGTTGACCCAGCCCAGCAGTTACACACCCACCAATTGCTTGCTTCCTTCCCCTCAGAGGGATGGGGGAGAGAACTGGAAAAGCAAAACCAAGAAAATTTTATGGGTTGAGATGAAGAGAGTTTAATAAATGAAGAGAGGAGAAAAAAGAATAAAAAATGATGCAAAGGCAGTCACTCACCACTGCTTAGTCAGCATCCAAGCAACAGTAGACATACTGAAGAGACAGTAGACATACAGAAGCTCCAAATGTACTGTAGACATACAGAAGCTCCAAATGTACTGGGATGTTAGGAAAGATACCTCACCTTCCTGGTAGTAGTGTGTGCATATAATGACAGCTAAGATTAGTCAGGCTGAGCTATGGTGTTTGATGTAATTTGATATTTTATCAGTATTACTGTACCGTTAAGCTTTAAATTTTGTCTGTGTGGGACTGTGGAGGAAGGGTATTGGGACAGGATTCTACTGACAAAGTTGAAAGGATGAAATGGAGAGGCATTGGCTTTCAGACCATTAATTTAAAAAACAGATGTGATAGGTAGAAAGATGAATGTGTTTTGCTATTGGAGTGTTGAGTCACTACAGTATTTTGGGTAAATTTCAGACTAGTTTCTTTGTGGTTGGCATTCATACCATGGAATATTTTTAGCTTTCATGAAAAAAAAAAAGCTTGTTGATTAGCTGAAGCAAAATTGACTTCCTGTGGGCATCTGAGTTATGTTAGTGGGCCACCTGAGTTTTGCTTTTGTATAACATAATTTAAGAGTGTCAATACTTTATGTTAGTGATTGAATTAAGAGGTTGAGTGCGTGACTAGAACATGTGTGATCTCTGCTTAAAAATCAAGATGATGACATTTATGTAATTACGCCTGTTTTGGGGTTTTTTTTTTGGTAACTTGACTTTTAATATGGATATTTGAAAATAATTGCTAGTTTTCAGAGACCTTGAGAGAGTAGGGTACTAGTAGGGTAGGCAAAATGTTGTTTTGCTCTGTAAAATAATTTGCAAAGTAAAATAACACACAGTAATTTCTGCTTGGCTAAAATATTTTATCTTGGGATATCAAAATGCTTTATAAATGGTGATGAATAAAACCTCCTTTCACTTCTGCAAAGCATATGGTGTTATTCACATTTAATGTATGAAATGGAACCCAGATGTATTAACTTGCAGTCTTATGCCATAAGCAGCAAATTATCTCCTCCCCTGTTTTTATGTGAATTGTCTCTGCTTTCCAGCTCTTCACTTTATGAGACTTTTAAGTGCACAGTGTGGTGATTTACTGTTGATCACTTTTCTAACATGTTATTATAAATGGAACAACCCTGCAGGTTATGAGTTGTGAAATGACAGAAAACAGGAGCTCCCCAAGTTCAAGCTGTTTTAAAGACAAAAGAATTACAGTAAAGAAAAGAATTAAATGAATGGTGTCAGAGAAGCTTGGTTTTACTGTTAAGCTGTCACTAGCTCAACTCTTAACATCTTTGTATTGGCAAATTTGTGGTTGCTCCCTTTAAAAAAACAAGAAATCAAACACAACTCTATCCCTTTTGAACTTGCAGCTAACATGAAGACCTGTCCTTTTTGGTTTACTTTAATATCTCTTTTTTCGGTAGCAACACCTAATGGTGTGGTCATTGTGTGTCTAGAACCATTGTAGCATTTGTAGCATTGTTCCAAAACTGCTGACTCCATAGGTTTGAATAACCTCAGCGCATCTGTGATGTCCTTTAAAGCCGTAGGTGGAAGACAAATATCTGCTACTGCAGTTATTGTTCTTACTGTGTGCTAAAGGCATTTACAAAAGAGTGCAGCAGAGATTAAGATTACTTCTGTATGCCAGGAGATCTTCTTGTGGGAAGGTCTTTTATTGGTGACACTGTGCTGAGTGTTTACTTGTCTCAAATTGGGAGCAGTACCTATGTTTTGGGAGATCCATCCTTGATCTGCAGAAAAAATAAATGTATACACAGATACAATTTAATTATTTAATCTCTGTTAGTGCTTTGATTCTCTAATGAAATTGTTTAGCATAGGTTTTAAAACGGTGACTTTGAAGTCCTTAGCACTGAGGTTTTGGAAGAAGTGGATCATCAAGCACCAATCTTGTTCCATCCTGCTAGTGTACTCTAGAGATACCTCAGCTAGCTTAAACTGACACCAAAAGGGAAACAAGTGCATTCGTTCTCAGATACATAGGCTTGTTTCTTCTTCCAAGGAATGGATTTTAAAAGTAATCGTTTTGTTAAATGAGCATATGCAAACCTGGAGTGAAGAATTACCTCTGCAAAGCATTTGTTAAATGTAATACTACTATAAAAAGGCCTTTCTTTCTCCATATCACTATGAGGCAACTGTACTTAATTCAGAATAAAAAATTGGGTAGAATGAGGAAAACACATGCCTTTTTTTTTTTTTTTTTTCTTTTTTTCCTTTTTTTTTTTTTCCCCCTCTGCCTAATCTCCATATAGCTGAATGACTGCAAGTGCTGGTCAGGGAATTTTTATGCAGTAAGGATAAGAGAAGGGCCAAGAGGTAAGGAAGGAGCTGAAAAGCAAAACTTTTCTGTAAGAACAACACTGGATAATACAGAGGGGACTTACTAGTGAATTTGTTCTAGAAATCAGTCTATAAGCCAGGATTATCTTCAGGGTTTTCTAACTTGGTTGCTCTGAGAACAGCAGCTCCGTGGTACTAAAATGAATGTGTTGTCAGGAGTTCCGTGCATCCCCAGGTCTTGCTGGTCTGAATTGAAGCCCAGAAGGTTAGGATTTTTACGTAGGATTAGGTGAGGTTAGGATTCTTACCTGAATACTCATGTGACAATGATGAGTTTTACATCTTCATGGTGATATCAATATGACTGCTACAGAACATTGTTATGTGTGTGCTAGTATGACAGGATAATTTTGAAAAAAGGGGGAGGGAGTGATCATTTGTTTACTTTTAGTTTCTAGCAGAAAATCCCCTATAATTTTTATTTCTCGAGAAGAGTTGGAAGAAGAGAAATGATATATCAGAGAAACTGGTAGTTTTCCGTGGAAACTATTTTAATTTTATCTGCACAAGATCAGTTGATGGATTGAAGTTTCCTGACAGTTCTTTGACATATTTAAAGGTAAACTGTGCTACTAATGCTGCATAAACAATCCTCTTGACCTTTTTCTGAAGTCTTTTCTGGGGAAAAAAAAAAAAAAAAAAAAAAAGTGCCAAAGTTACTTGGTGATGAAAATACTTTAAAAACATTGGTTGTATTTTTGTATGTAAAGGAAGACCTTGCATTTTAAGTAGACTCTCTAACAACTCCTTCCTATCTTGGTACATTGATGATACAGTCTGATGGTGACAGCACTGAGAATATTTCGTAAATTATGTATTATGTAGCTGATTGTATGTATATATTTCTAGTTCTGAGTAAACCTGCCCAGCAACAATTTAAGCGTGGAGACTTTTCTCACCTAGACAGTGTTCATGGGCCTTATCTTCTTTGATTTGCATGGGTGACCTAAGGGCAGCTTATTTTAACTTCCTTAATTCAAGATTCAAATTTTAATTCATGACTTTCTGCAGTATGCTCTTAATTTGTTTGGTTAACAATCGATAGCAATCTAAAACCTGTTCAATTTCACCCCTTTGTTTTTAACATCTCCAGTTGTTTCTTATACAAATGTCCTTATCTCCTTGAGGACTGGTTTTGGTTGTGTCAGAAGAAGAATTTAGATTTCCTTGTCTTGGGCTATGTGGCTGTTCAAAGCCAAGGCTGTTCAAGAGGCATCATTTTCACTGCAGGTTATTTGGATGGGACTTTGGTATTTAATATCAAGGTTTGTCACCCCCGTTACAAGCTATGTCAATTAAGCATGGGCAAAACATATGAGGCTACTACTCCTGGGGATCTTAGGTTGCTGGGATGTGTTATGTTTGTAAATTGCTGAGTTCCTGATGAGGAAAGGCTATTATAGAGATAAACTAATCTACAGCCTTTCACTTCTTCTTTTATCCTAATGTGCGTAGGGCACTACAAAAACCGAACTAAAGAGGATTAGATTGTAACAGTTCTGATGATTACAGCCAAGCTATGAATGCAGGTTTGGATTTAGCTCCAAGGAAATTGTGTCTCCTTACAGAAATAAAAATTTAGCAAATTGTCAGTAAGCTTAAGTAAGATAGACCACGGCCAAGGAACAGGTATGGCAAATGTGCAAAATTCTCAGTGGTAGGGCATTTGAAATCTGAGTATATCTGATGGACAGCTTAATTTTGCTTTAAAATAAACAGTAGTCAGTAAATTTAATAATGAATGCAATGTAGAAAGCAAACGATAATCCAAAGTACACTTCTTGCACCCACCCTCTATCCTCTGAAACAATGAGCTGGAACTAATTGGATGAATGATTCAGGCCTCAAACAAATGTACCTTCCTCAAAAGTTAAGAAATTCTTACAGGCAAGTTTGTTTCCCTTCCTGTTTTTCGAAGATGAGGTAGAGGTTGCAAGCAGTGAGAAATTGAAATATGAAGGTTCAGCCTCTAAAATAATCAGTAGCAACTTGCTGAAATAGGAGCCGTTATGATATGTATACATACATAGTTTTATGTACCATGCAGTGTATTCCAGTAAGATTACAGTAATTAACTAAAGTTTTGCTGAAAGTATCTTAACTATGCTCCCTCTACCATAGGCACAATTAGTTGGCGCTAAATGAAGGGAAGTGTATTTCTCCTAAGATCAGGAAGCCTAAACTGCAGCTGTTGTCTATGCTGTGTATGTGAGCAAAGCTAAATAACCTTCACTGCCCTTGTGCTTACACACTTGTAAATCAGAGGAAAGCAGTTTTCCTATAACCTGCTCTTGATTGCACTTCTTTTGATGGTTAGCTTTATTATTTATGCTTTTTTTTGGTACCAAGTCCAATTAAAACAATTGGACTCTAAAACAGGCTTCTGTCTTAAGAAGTGTGCTTATAATGGGTAGCATATGGAAGCACAACCTGTTAACAGCTGCAAATTTTGTTGATTAAACTAGGTGCAGACAAATTTACAAGAGAAACTGTTCTGTGAAAAATTCCAGTTCACTTACATTCAAAGGTATCTTGACTGTTTTCTTACCCGTTTCCACAGTTCTTGCCAAGAATAATACTAAGTTTCTTGCAAAGTGTTGACACTGAAAGTTCTACAAGCTAAATATTTTAGCAATTGTTTTGAGTAGTCTTGATTCTCTGTAAACAAACATGTCTGTCTATGCACACACCTGGAGATATTCTTAGCTATTGCATACCACATTCTTTTCAAGCAAGCTTTCAGATCCTTGTGTGGCCACAGCAATGTTTGTTTGCAACATCTGCTGAGATGCACTAAACGGTAATGCAAATTACAGGACTTTGGTACCTAATTTTTGTTCCTCACAGAGTTTAGTGAAATTTAGAGATTATATTTGTAACTCATTTTGACAGGAATTCTGTAGAAGTCTTGCCAAGCAAGACTTTAAATTTTGAAAGTTCAAGGTGTTTTATCTTACGTTCTCAAAGTACATTGCAAATAAATGTTCCTCTAAAAATCTGTTTAATATAAAAAAAAAATATACAGCTAGGTAAGAAAAGCATGGAAAGCATAAAGTACTGCTTCAAGGATTACTTATGTGAGTCAGTGTC
Source organism: Certhia americana (assembly GCA_018697195.1). Lineage (NCBI taxonomy): Eukaryota > Metazoa > Chordata > Aves > Passeriformes > Certhiidae > Certhia > Certhia americana. The sequence goes on along the minus strand of CM031861.1, from coordinate 29,928,285 downwards.
AGACCCACCATTGATGAAATAGTTGGGAATGTCAGAAGATTTTGATCCAGGTTAGCAAATGCAAAGAGAAAAAATGCAATATGAAGTTGATAGTGTCATATGCAGTGTTTAAAACAAGACTAAATTTTTGACTTTTACATAAGTGTTTGTAATCATGTGTGCCATTATTTGGTTTTGGGTTGAAATGCAAATACATAATACTTTCTTGAATTGGTGTAGGAGCTTTAATCTACTTTAATGTCCTGAAGTATGTTTGCAATGTTCATAAGTGAGTACATTCAGCTATAGTAATTGCTGCTTTGAACTCATAAATCAGCCTGCAGGAAGAATTTCTGTTGAAGTACAGTGGTACAAATGGAAACAAAAATTTTTATAGATTAAAGTTTCTAATTCTTGGGTTGGCATTACATACACAGAAGCTGAAAAAGTTTCATACTGTCAAGAATTTACTGAAGTGTATGGTACTAATTAAGAAACTGTGTCCATACATATAAGGAATAAGCCTATGGTGGAGCCCAGTTAATAAAATTTTGACTTAAATGGCAAACAAATGTAGTTCTTCCATAAATATTCTTTCTTATTATGAATTATGGATGGAATATTTGTTATTTGGTGTGTATTACATTGTGTGCTTCACAAGAGCACATTATTTCTTTTTCTGGTTGTGTTTTTGTCTAATATATTTCAGTAGATATATATATACACACACATACACATACTATCATTTTTTTTCCAAGACAGTTATTTTAGAGAGCAAAAAGGCTGATTTTTTTCGTTTTTTGATTGGTTGGTTCATTTTTTTTTGTTTGTTTGTTTTTAAGTGGAGAATAATCTAACTGTTGCAAACTGTATTTGTCGAATAACAGATTTTTAAAGGAGAAAAGTTAAATATTAGAGAGCACTGTGGATAAACTATGAAATTAGCTTCCAGACTTAGAGGTATTCTGTCTGCTGATTAAGAAATACTTCATTTTTCATGTGAAAGTCAACTATTCGTATCTAGACCATGAGCTCAAATGAATCAGAATAATTCATAAATATTAATCATCTTACTATAACCCATGCAAAAACAAATATAAAACTGTGTTTTAAAATATCAAGACAGTATTGAGGGCAGTAGGACTGAAAATCAAGAATTAAAGAATTGAGGATTAATTTTTTTTCTATGCAATCTTTTCTCTTTTGGTATTATGAGAACATCTGATCTCGCTTTGTATTTTATGTGGTATCTCTCTGCCTCAGTCTGTTCAGGGAATAAGCCAGACTGCAGCAAATGAAACTGTTTTCAGATTATTGCATCATTGGTGTTGCAAAGGTTGATTTTTCCAATGTGAATAAGACCTAATCAAGACAGCTGAACTTTTCCTTAGAGAATCAGATATACTCTTGGTAATAGAAACATATGTAAGTATGCTTAGGGATGACTAGACCATTCTAAGCAGGCTTTTCACAGCTGAACATTAATAGTACATCTCATTTTGTGGGTACTTGGTTTGTGAGATTAAAAGTGAAATGCTCGCTCACACAACTACGTTCAGCAGAGGCTGTTATTTTAATAAATGTTATAGCATGCCATATTAAACACAACAATCGAGTCCTGAGTGCCTCGAAGCAGGTAGTCAAAACTCTTCACATCAATCTGTTGTGGCTCCATTCCCTACCTGTGAATGGAGGAATCCTCTCAGGATGGAGGTGTTGCAAGGGCAAAGCAGCTGTGAAGCACTCAATGTAGGTTCCAGCTGCTAAAGAAAAGAGTAATTTGGTGTTCAGAACTGAACTTTATTGGTGTGCAGTAAGTGAGGGCATGGATGATAGGCTTCAGAATGGGGACAAAACAAAAAGTAAGTTTTTGTTGAGGGCCATCCTCCATGCTTATAATTGTCTTTTCGTAGCCTTGTTTTGGGTCTCAGGCTGGAAGGTTAAAACAAAGTACATGAAGTGCAATAAAGTTCTATGGGACTAAAAGTGAATTATAATGGAAAGTGTTAGTTAGCAAAGGGGGCTGATACCCCCGTCTGCAATATTGTCATATTGTCACTGAGGTGGAATTTTCCTAATTTTCCTTGAGAAAGAATGACTTGGAACTTTGCATGTTCCTGGGCAAGAATTTTTCCTTTTGTAAGTTAGGTCTCAGGTTATTCATTACCTCAGAGTGCAGAATAAAAAAATAAGAACACCCCACAAAAGCTTTATTTATTTTTTTAAAAATAAATTACTTTTTATTTAAAAAAAAATTACTTTTTATTTAAAAAAAGCTTCAGCTGGAGGGAAAATAATGGAGAGACTTCTCAAAACAGCTGTCTGATTAGATTTGGATTTGTTACTTCATTCTGTTTTGGAATGCAGAAGCTTTTAATTTTGCTAACAATTGTACAATAGGAAAGAAATTGTACAGTAAGGATAAAGGATCCATTTTGAGAACATCTCACCAATCACATATGTAACTTAAAGCTGAGACTTACAATATACTTAAAGCAAGAATTTTGCTTTCTTAAATATGAGAATTGAAGTGCACGTCTTCTAAGAAAGTATTTTTTACAATTTAAGTTAATTTATTGAACACTTTTACAAATTAATTTTTTGGCCCTAGATGATGGTGAAATTAAAATAATGTACGTTCTTCTTTGCAGTAAAAACAGGAAAAACTTATAAATTATGCTGCTGTCAGCTTAAATTTATTACTGAATTTGTCTAAGTATTTTGATTTATCCTGAACTCATCCTGATGTATCCTTCACTGAATGTATTGGTACCTGAATTAGCCAAGGCCAAATGCAGTTGCAGCTTAACTCCTGTGTTTGCTTCAGGTTTGAAAACATTGTTTTGGGGAGCACTCGAGTTTTTTGCTCTGAATTATTTTGCAGTAAAAAAGGGTACACACATGTACACATTTTAGATAATTTTGAGCCTTATATAGAACTTCACCAATGTGCCAAATTTGAAAATAAAAATATATTGAGTGAGGTGTGTGCTTACTTCTGTCTGTGCTTGCTCTTCTGGTTAGCACTGCAGTCTCACATACTATGGCCATATACAAACTTCAGAGCAGTGACTTGAATCCTCTCTTCTTTCCCTTTCTTTGGAAAGCTGAGGATCCAGGATAGGAGATGTGATAGAGTATTTTGTAGTGGTTTATTATCTTGAGATGCCAGTGGCATGTAGAGTGTACATACATGTTTTAGTGTAATGGAAGTAGATTTGAGTGTCAGTAGTGATGGTAGTCCTGTAGGGATGGTTCTGATGGATTTTGTACACATCATATACATATTGGATGACTGGAAATTTGCTCTGTTTGGAGATGTCATCTCTCAAAGAGCTGTCCAAACAGCTTGCTCTGATTATTTTCTTTCCATGTAAGGTTGGTACAAATAAGACAAAGACCATACAAAAGCAGGTTTCTAGGACCATCTGGAATCTGGCTACTCCCAGCTGCTGCAGGTCAGAGACTAACTGGTCTAGTGTTGGCAGGTTTAATGTAATGTAGTGGTCTAAGAGGAAATCATTGCTTTTGTCTGATCTTCCTGCACTTGTTTCACAAGCTTTCATATACCACTCACTAATCAAGAATGCAGCTAAGTGCTAAGAGAAAGGAAGTAGTCCAGCTGCTATTGCATTAATCAAAGCACACTAGGAATTTATAATCAGCTGTATAAATAGACTTCACAATAAAACTAATCAGTGTAGTGTCACAGGAAGTGGAACTGTGTACCATCTGTATTCTTTCCCTCTGAGAGCATAGTGTAGCATTATGTTGTTATATCTATTTGATCATCTTTGCACTACAGAAGTGTGAGCTACATAGAGGAAAGTCCACCCGAGACTGCAGGTGCTGGGATGTGCTGCCTTTGGTCCATCAATCTTAAGTACTTGATGGAGCAGTTAATTTTGATCCTGTTGATCTAACAGTCTGTTTTTGCAGAACACTCAGCAAATCATCTACTCCTCTTCTCCGGTCTGCTTTATCACATCAGGAGGTCACTTGTACACAGTCCTTTTGTATGCCCTTTAATAAATTGCACTCCTTGGCCCCTCCCTATCTCATTGATCCAGAGGAGAAATGCCAAGCAATGTAAGATCATTTTTTGCTCAAATGAAGAAGAACTTAATGTTCTGTATTACAGCAAAGGGAAGATTTGCATAATTTTCGTCTTTGTGCACCTATGTCATGTTTCTATATTGTCTGTCTTAACCAAGTCTGAAATTACCAGGCCACCAAAGACAGTTCTAATTACTTTGTTTATTGCATTCTAATTGTTGTGTTGGTTATCTTTTTAGATCCTTAGGGTGTAATAGGGTTGGGTAGGACAAGATATGTGGATCTTTTATTTTGGTGATGATCTTGTTGTGTTAGGTAATCAGGGAATTGTAAGATTTTAACTTTACAAACTGGAAGAGTTTAAAATGTGCATTAGTCCTCTGATAGAAGGCACTTCTATTTGTCACTGACTTGTTAATAAAATTAAGGTTTGGAATTTTGCTAGCTATGAAAACACCATTAATTTGATGACAATACTTAAGCCTGGGTTTTGAGTTTTGTTTTTTGGTTTGGCTGTTTGTTTGTTTGTGGGGTTTTTTTTGGGGGTGGGGGCTGTTTGGTTTCATTGTTGTTGTTTTTTTGCTTCTAGCCATCTCTTTCTGTTCTTAGGAATTTTTTCAGATACCTTCTGAGGATTCTACAGCTAATTGCTAAACTGTGTCCTTAACATCTACCTTTTATAATTTGGAATATGAATGAGGTGATATTACTTAAGGTCATGTACATTTTGCTCTGCTGTAGAGTCTTTACCAAAGTTCACAGCTTTCAGTTTTTTCTGTTTGAAAATATATTATGGTCTTAATACTGATTAATAATTTCAAATGCCATTCATGACTTCTTTTTACTATTGCTTTCCATCTTGCTCTTAATCCTGCTTATGCTCTTGGAGCTATTGTAATTTGATAATATACAACATAATATTATTTCTTCTGAACAGCTGTGCTTTTTAAACCAACCAATCTCATTTTTAGAAATGTGAATCATCCGACTGAATTCTGAGTTATCCATCAATCTGTAAAGTTTTGAACTCACTAGATGTACTTCTTGATACAGCTCCTTGTTTCCTTGGGGACTGTTCAAGGCTGTGCTCTGGTCCTTGATGGTGTTTATGGTCTATTTGTGCTTTGAAGTTACACTCATAGAGAAAATTAAGAAAAAAATATTTGTGTATTTCGAGCCTCATTTACAGAGTTGTGTTTTTTACTTACATGTATTTTTTCCAGCCAGTCTAATTGCTCTTCTAAGAAACATTTGTAACACAGACTCATAACATCATATCTACACAGCTTTTGGCTCTTCATTTGCAGCCTTTAGAGAAAATGTGTTTTCTGGATGAATGTTAACATTCTGCATGTTAGTAAAAGCTTCAAATCTTTCAGCTTTTTTTCTCCATAATCTTTGTCAGTCTTCATAAGTTTGCTCTGTGGTAGGGTTTTTTCACTTGCAGAATTGACTTTCAGGTGGTAGAGACACTTCTAAGAGAGATTTTATACTGCTTCAGAGCCTCTATATGTATTTGGGTTTGCTTAATTCTTGCAAGTGATCTAGCCTAATTTTGGTAGGCTTTGAAGGGACTATCCTGTTGCAATCATCTTGTCTGTGTCCTCAAGAGAATCTTTTTCATAACTGTATCTGGAAAAAAAGGCAATGAATCAGTTGGTGCCCACTTGTGTATCCCTGCTTGTGACAAGAATTATGTATAAAGTGAAGGCTAGAGTTTTTGGATTTTTTATGTAAAAAAGGGGTTTTTTTTGTGATTTCTATAGCTCAGTCTCAAAATCAGTTATCTGGAGGTTTTTTGATCTCATCTTTGTCCTTCCATGCTCTTTATTTTCCTTCGTTATTTTCTTTTAGCTATATTTTTCACTTAAATATATACTTATTTTTTATTTGCACATAGGTCATTCATAAATACTCTGTGAATTGTAAGGTGTATTCATGAAAAGGCTTTCTTCTTTCTCATTTTTAAATTAAATATGTATATAATAATGTATAATTCTGCTTTTTGTAATGCAAATGTGAAATACGTTGTTCTTTTATGGTGTCCTGTATCTTTGCTTGAGTTCTGGATGCTTTCTGTATTTATATTGGGTATGCCTTGGTGGGGTTTTTTTGTGTCCTTGGATTTTAAACTTACCTCTTAATTCCTTTTGTGTTTATTCTGTCCATGTTTATTTTACTTAACCGTGCTGGTATTCAATGTTTGCTCTCTTTTCCAAGCTTTTTGTGTTTGCATTTACCTGTGCCCTGCCAGTGCATTGCTGAATATTTGTTCACATATCTTTTTCTTAGTATTCATGTTAATAGCAAAATCAGATTCACTGGCATCTGATTCTTAACTAGAATGTGCTTCTAGGAATTTAATATAACCAACTTTTTCTTTTTGAATTCAAAGTTCTCCTCTTTTCACAGCAGTAACATGGAATACACTCTACTTGCATTGGATTTATGTACCACCTGGCACTAACTGCAGGGTAAATTTTCTGTTTACCCTGGTTTTACTTGTATCTGTGCGACTTACTTAAAGTTTAAATTGTCTATGTTACAGTGATTACTTAAGCTGTCCTAAAATTAGTGTCAGTAATCATGGAAAATTATACAAATTGCAGTGCTGACTTTCTTACAATCTGTATACCAGACCAGGCTATGGTCTTGTTTTTTATTCAAGTCCTTGCTGATTTTGTACTATAAGCCATCCTTTTAATACAAAACTTTGTGCCAATATCATTAGTTAATAATTGGCATAACTGCATTAATGCTTAAGATCAAGTGGTTTTTTGTACTTTAGTAACATTTAAAAATTTAATCCAAATATGCTGAATAAGAAGGAAATTTGTACTCCTAGGAGAGCAAAGCTGAATGTTAGTATTTGACATATCTTGAGAAGAAGGCTTAAGTAGAGTTTGACTGGTTTCTTACTCCACTGCCACTTGTCTAAGGATATAATTCAGACTGTAAATATAAGTTATATTTGTAAGTTATAAGTTATTATATTGCAAATTTTTTTACTCTCACAAGATTGGGTGTAATGATTGACAGATATCTAGGTTCTAGGACAATGTGCAGAGTGTTTTTTCTTATTTTGTAAATGAGACAACACACACAGCTATGCAAATTCAGTTTCTTAAAAATTTATTTTTCAGACATTCGCTGGAGAAGTGTTTTGATTGAGCATAGTCCTTTAACATTACCTTGTCTGATGGAAACAGTTTTCCATTTTGAAGTGCTTGTGAATATGCCATATACCTTTTAAAAGCACCTAATTTACAAGTGTCAAAAATATGTTTTGGTTTTCAAATAGAACAGCTGAAAGCTAGGCTGACACAATCAACCATCTTGACACCTCCCTTGGAAAACAGCTTAGTGAGCACACCTTGCAATAATCTATGGCTGATTGTTTGTTTTGGTTTTTTTTTCCCAAATAATTAGTAGTTAGTAGTATGTAAGCATTCTAGGCTTCTGCCCCTCTCCTTTTATATTATGCTGTTTTAGTCCTGTGGCTGAAACAATCTACTGTGCTGAGTATTAAAAAGTACATTGGTGTGGCAAGGTAAAAGGTACTGTAGAACTCATGCATACTTTAATATTCTTAAATCTGAGAAATATATTCATGTATATTTATTAAATTAAATTATATATAGTGTTCTAAGTTACCAGGACATGGTTTTGTTGTTTGAACCCACGGCTAATGAATTTTACAGTAGGGTAAAAATGATAGCTGTGAGTTAAATTTTATTCAGTCTGGCTTCTTTGTTACTCTATCTCTTTCATTAATGTGCATAGGCAGGTGATATTCTTTAGAGGTCAGTGTTCCATAAAACCTTAACGACAATTTAGTCTAGTCTGTTTTTAAAGAATGATAAATGTAATTTTAATTTCATTTAAATTCCAGTTTAATTTTTTATCGTCTACAGTTGCATACATGGGTCTATGGAGATTTACTCTGGCATACCTATTTTCATGGGAGCCCTGCTCTACTCTTATGAATTCAGTAAACATTTTAATAAGCGTGACTTCATTCTGCTCTTGGGGAAGCTCAGACTTATCAGTGTGAGTCTATTGAGGAAGGTGAGCAAAGGTCCTCTGGGTGTGCCAAGTCAGCAATCTGTGCATGTTGGGGCCAAGAAACGCATAAAAGAGACTGTAAGTTTAGCAAGTCAGGACATTTTCACTATTTCCATATTTATCAAACATGTCAAGGAATGTGATCACAAGGTCTTCCAGGGATTAACTGCTCTAGTATTTCCATTTTTTTAAACTACTTTAAAAACTGCGACAAAAGCCAAGTTTGCAATGTGCAGCAATGCTTTTGTATCTATGAATGTGAAGAATGCCTGGCTGAGCTTTGAGATCTGTTCTGAATGGCAGGCAGAGCTCTCTGGATGTGTATTCACATCCTGCAGCTGATGGGGACTTAGGCTTTTGGAGATGTGTTGTCTTTTGGCACATTTCCCATGAGCAAAAGCCTGGAGTGAATTTTTTGTAGAGTCTGTAAATATTCTCCTGTAGATCAACTCATCATTAATACTAGCTAACACAAGTGGGCTCAGAGCAGTGAAGTCAATCTCTTTAGGCTTGCAAATGTTATCAAAGCATTTTGAATACACTGGCTTAGCGATGGGCACAAGATTTTGAAAACTGGAATGGACACACTCTCTTCCTACCAACACTGAGCTAACCAGAAAAAGAGAGCAAGACATGGAGGAACCCAACCACATAAGAGAGACACCTGTTGACAGAGGTCTGTCTGCAAAATGGGTTTAATTTCATGACTAGCTTGCTGAAACCTGACTCTAGGAATTATTCAGGAGATTGTTCTATCCCATTTAGTGGTGCTGTGTACTTTTTTTGTGTGAATGAAATAATGGTAAGTGGATGGAAAATTGTGTCTTGACTATCTGAGGGTGAAAAAATATAGGTAAGCATTGGAATGGGTGGAAATGTTTTCGCTATCTTTGGTAATTTTTGATTTCCAAGAGTTACATCACCAAACTTCATAGTTTATTTCTGTAGCCAAGGATACTAGATCACATGCATGTGTGTGCATGTGATCATAAACAGGTATGCAAAATTACCGTCAACTTTCAGCCAGTTGCAGCCAGATTTGTCAGAAGAGTTGGAAAAAAAAGTTCCTACAAATATGGTGAAAGTAGAAGACCAGCATAAGAAGGTGACAAAAAACTGTATGTGCCTGTAACCATGAGAGAACATTCAACAGGTTCTCAAAACTCTTAACCTATTGCAAATGAATGAGAGAAATAGTCTGAATGTAGAACTAGTGTGTTCTGGCTCTAAAACCTTTGGGAAAACAGTTATGAGTTCTGTTTGAAGACCTGATTTTATGCTTCAGGAAGAAAACCTGTGGAATAGCTGGAGCCTTTGTAATTAATGTAGGAACATTGATCAAATAAAGAAAGACTCCTTTTGATGTTACTGAGTATAGGAAATGATTGCATCTTGTTTTTATTCACAGTGGTTAAAAACTCAGTCATGTGTTTTACCATAGGCTTATTTGATGAAATATTTAACTTTTTTTTCCTTGTCATCTTTTTCTTGTTATTTTGGCATTTTGAAGGGTGCATTTTTTTTTCTTCAAACACTTGCATTTATACATTTATGTGTTCCAGCTGGTCGTTAATGGGCTAAATCCATGAGAAACTTTGTATCTTGCTGTCTTTTTCTTGAGGAAGAAAGGACCAGGTATGAAGGCCATACTTGCAACCCATGCTGATTCCTGCATGTGGGTAGCAGTTGCAGCCTGAGTCACCTGAATGTCAGTGTACAAGAATAAGGTGGAGGTGGACCTTCTGGCTGTGCATTTGGTTTTGCTCTGTCAGCTGCTTGCTTTGCAGCAAGGTTGGGCAAGCTTAACTAGAGAAGGAAGTATTTTGTGCTTAAATCTTCATCTAGAAAGCTGAATAATATGTGTGAGCATTGAGTTTTAAAACAGCATGGAGTTTAAAAATACTGTTTGGACACTTGGTAAAAAACAGTTGTTTGTTTTCTAATGTTCTTTTGTTTCGTTTGGGTTTTTTGTTTCGTTTGGGTTTTTTTAGGCGTTTTGAGGGGTTTTTTTAAGCAGTTTTAAGAGAAAATGAATTTGGTCAATATTTGCCATCATTCAGACTATTAATGAAATCATCAAATGTGATTTAATATTAATGTCCAGAAGGTGTTAATGTAACTTTCCAAATTAATGTATGAAAGAGAGTTTAAACATGTTATAGATTGTTCTAGCTTAGCATGTCTGCCAACAGTATTGATTTTTAAACAAAAAAACAGCTTTCATACAGTGAAATCTGTCTGTACTGGCTGAGTATTTTAGCATCTCCAGAGCCCAACTATATATGGTCCTTGCTGATACATCTCTAATATATACAGGGCATGAGGATGAAATAAATATTTGCTACTAAAGTCTGCTAGAGAAATGAAAACAGCACTAATGCTGTTTCTCTCTTAACTAGTATCTTTTGAATCTGAGGAATTCAAAGCACTTTAGTGCCACTTAATTAAGTTTTAAAGTGTACCTCTGTTACGGATTGTTTATATTACCTTGTGTACAGATGGGAGAAGTATAACTCAATCCAGTATAAAACATTGCAAGGTGAGCTCTTGAGAACAGCCAGAAATAAAACCTCACTTTTCTCCTTTAGACTTTGACCCAGCAAATGCTTCTGCAGGTGTTTAAATTTCTGCACTGCTCTCATGTTTAATCCTAAATACCTGAATGAATACTGGTACACGTGGGAACAGCAGTTAGGAGTCTTGCATGTTTCAATCTGGGAAATGTAAAATCCCAAACATATTTGAGGCTGGTCTTGGGCTTTGCATTCTAAAATATATTAATAAATATATCTGCCCAGAGTAGTGACTTTTAAATGTCCTTTGATCAGCCAGAGGAAAGTACTGTATTTAGGTGCAGCTCTGAGAGTTGGAGACTAGACAGGATGTCTCGATAAATGTCCTTGTGCATTTTAGTATAAAATAAATGTTAGTATATTTTAGTATAACATAAATGTTCCATAAATGAAGGATATTTGGAAACTGTGGAGTACCATGAAGCTAATTTCTCAAACTGCATTGCTGCTTATTTTAATACAGCTCCTCCAGTCAATTTAATTTCTGGTGTGTGTTTACCTTGCCCTGGTAGCCTTAACATACATTTTCAGACAGCTGACAAGCACAGGCAGTGTGGTTTGCTGGGTCTGTGTGTGAGTGTCTTTCAGCCCTTCCTGGGTTACTGCTGAGCTGCTGCCTGGGGTGTTTGAGAACCACAGGAAGGCTGTTGTCACAAGCTTGCATTTGCTCTGAGTTTGTTTTAAAATCTGGCTTTGCCATTTTGTGTTACAGTGTAGAAGTGTGGTTGTGAAGAAACAGGCAAGGGCCTGCTGATATTCCAAAATGTTTAGGTGGTAAAAGTACCTATCAGAGACAGGGTACCTGTCAGGGTACTCTGCCAGAGACAGGGCAGCTTGAAATCACAACAGAGGCTGTTGAATAATCATTTTACAAATGAGAAAACCTGACTGATCGTCTTCCAACGAGTCCACTTGTCACAGCAATGCCAGCTGTTTTTAACATGGTGAGCTGTTCATATTGTAACTGTAGTTGATGTTAAATTAGTGAAATAATAATAACTAAAGTCCAGTTTATATGTCAGGGAAGTGCTCTGTGGGGAATGTACCTTTTAAATGCCTGACTGTAAATGCAGAAACAGATACATAATGTCTTGGGGTTTTTTTAAGTTGCAGGGAAGTATATTCTTAAAAAATAGTTACATTGTAGTATGAGACAGGGAGGAAAAACTTTCTTGAAAAGTATTTTAAAGTTTGCAAAATTATATGGTGTAATTATTTAACCATTGTCTATTTGGTGATTGCAATATAAGTAGTTTATTCCCAGTTGAGATAGTACTTAAAAATGTATCAAAGCAGAGTACTTTTGTTTGGTATTGCAGCAGGGAAGAATGATGTGTTCTCTTGTGTTTGGCCCAGGCAAAAGGGTGCTATAGTCACAAAGGAAATAATGCAGAATCACCAGCAAGCTGTTCCATGATTGTTCATGTACTTTATGGATAAACTTTACTCATATATCATGCACATCACATAGAAGCACTGTATTCTATTTTTGCCCTTTGGCTAGGATCTCAAATGCCTGATAAGATGGCAAGACAGAAGTGTTTCCTTGAAAATGCTCTTTGATGGTAGATATTGTTAAGGTAGCAGATACAAAAGCATCCAGGTATTTTTGTACATCTCTAATAGTTTTTAAACTTCAGTCATATGCTACAGCATGAAGGAGAGAGAAAAATAAAAGGTGCACCTACTCCTAGTAGGGCTGTGTGGCAGAAAGGGACATGGAATAATCTAATGGTCTCGTTATTTCCCTGACCACTTGGGTAGCTGAGCATCGTGTTAGTGCAACAGCAGCTCTGGTAGTACCTAATTGCTAGAGAGGTGTAAGAATGAGTTATATACTCTGTGTTATGGACTGTGTTCCTGGGTCCTGAAGGTAAGAGGCACCAAGTGTCCTTTTGTCTCCTCCTCTGCCCAGTGAGTTACACACCATTTATTCATGACTTTATTACATAACTTGAAAGACTTTGGTATAGTCACTATTGAATGTCAAATATATAAATGTAACTTCTTATTTCTCCTATTTATGGTCAGTTTAAAAGTGGGGGTATATTGAGTTTGCATTACTTCAGTAAATATGGGGTATGCTGCTGATATATGGAGGTAGTGATGAATTGGGGACAGAAGCTGAATCTTGTGGACAGGACAGAGAGAGAATGCAGCTAGCTGATAGTGTGCAGCCATACCAGGTAGGGTCCTGGAAGTGCACCAAACTTTTCAAATTCACTTTAGCACTCCTGTCTCCACTCTGTGTCCCTTCTGTACAGAAGATTTCATGCAGATTGCCATATTTAATTTTAATTTTCTTTTTTAATTGATTTCTACCACACCTTATGAAAAATTCAGAGAATAAAATATACCTAATACCTATGTTACGAAGAAATATTGATCACCCATCACTGGTGAGAAACACATTAAGCAGAGCTACTCTGTAGTGGTCAGGTGTGTGTGCAGTGTTTTTTAGATAAGCTGTTCTTAGGAGTTTTTGGTGGTGTGGTGTTTTTTTTTT
>CM031861.1:29877633-29915006 GCA_018697195.1 Certhia americana | reverse complement strand
TTTTTTTTTTTTTTTTTTTGTTGAAAAGGAACAATAATACTCATCTTGCCATGTGTGTTCTGAGCCAAAATCAACTTTATTAAGCTTTAAGAGGCCCAGCAATTTAAATAGCAGCAGCATTTCCCCTACCCTGTGACTTTGTGAGAAAACAGGGATGTAGGTGAAATGAGGGAATGAGAAACATGGAGTCTAGCAGTGGAGGGGAAAATGATGTATTTTCCACTTGGGTTGTATCCAGCAACAAAAAATAATCTAGTTTCCTTTTTCATCTCTGTGTAATGTGGCAGGAATCGTAAGTAACAGAAGTACAGACAAATACAGGGAAGAAAGATACAAAGATGGTGAGCTGGTTTGACTGAGTTTGTGGTCACTTGTGCAATCAAGTCAGTCACAGGTTCCCTTGCCTCACCTCCTTCACATGCTGATAGAGCCAGATTTCTCAGTTACATTGGAGTACTGTTAGCAGCAGCAGCAGCAATCACCTCCCTGATTCTATGGGAGATTATCTTCCAGGAAGCTCACAGCAGATATGTTTACCAGCAGCAACAAGGGTCCAGAGTAAATTGAAGGAAGATTTTTCTTCTTTTCTTTTGTCTGAAGGAGTGCATGAAGTGGTGAGATGTGACCTCCTGTAGAGGAAATCATAAACCATGTGATTTTGTCTTGGTTATGATGTATAAAAAAGTTGCAGCATTTTCTTACTTAAAATAGTGTGTTTTGTGTTGTTTAAAATCATGTATGTGTTTGAAAATAATATGGCTTTAAAAAAAATATCCTGCCAAGTAGACTGACTCTACATAGTTTTATATTTAAATTTTTTTACTCCAGTGGTATGTAGAATGGTAGAATGTGAATAAGGCTGAGAACTCATTAGGTTGATGTGTGTACACATGCACAAGATGAGGTGCCTTGAGCCACAGAATGCTTACAGTCAAAATGAAATTTGGGCTTGTTTGGAAATCCCAGTTCATACAGAAAAGGAATAAGTTCTTGTTAAAAATAGTCAGGATTAGAACGTAGAAAACCTTAACAGATGGGTATATGTGTTTTAGTTATGTACTCTTTGATTTCTTTAACCAGAGATTCACATGCTGAGTTGATTACTCCATAACTTTCCCACATCATCTCTTAGGATTTTGGCTGAAACGTCTCATGCCAGCTTATTGCAGAGACAAACACAAGACTTGGTTGGAAAGAGTAGTAGGGTTTAGAGAGCCTCTCTCCTGTTTGTGGGCTGTTGGAATAACTCCCTGGGGCTGGCACATGGCGTGGGTACTGTAACCCCCATGGTGCTCCAGACTGCCTACCCAGTCCCCATCTCACTTCAGCCCCTGTCCCAAGGTTAAGCTTTTTGTTTCTTTTGAGGGTCCTATTAATATTTCACAGATTTTCCAAAAGTCAATGCAGGGCTTCTACATGAAGTAATGACACATTTACTAAAGCTTTCTAGAACATTTTTCATCAATCTTAAGATTAGATTTAGTTTCCTAGGCCATTTTTTTTTTTTTTCTGACAGACACATACCTGTGCTGGAAATGCATACTGTGATATAGATGAGAGTTTAAAAATAAATCTCTTGATTTTCATTTGAGGGAAACCCAACTGGGAAGAAAGTTTCATCGTGTGCTGAGTGATTGCAAAAAGGTCTTTAGAATATTAACCTTATCTGTAGATGTTTCTCATACCACTTCATTAGCATTGCATCCCAATGAGTCTTTCTATTTGTGACTTCCAGAGCTGGAATTTCTAAGGATGAGGCAGTAGCTATCAAAAGTACAGTTAGAGCTAATTATTGTGAAATAGATATTTTATTAGCACAGATGACAAGAGTTGAGAAATACACACTATCTTTCATCTGTGCATTTCAAATCACTTTCCAGAGGAGCTAATTAGGCTTCCTAGATAATTAGATGTAACTTATAAATAAATAATGGGAAGTGACTTGCCTAGTATCACATAGTAAATCAAAAGGTACCTAAAATGAAACTTGAGACCTAGTTCCACATTTCCTGCCTCTATGCAGTTGGTCTGTACTGATGTTGCATCTAATTAAGATGCATTTGCAGAAGACCATGAGAAGTTGAGGACTTGAATTTTCAGATCTCTGTTGCAGCTCAGACTTCATTGTACAGTATTTCACAGGGTTGTTGCATAAGAGGAGCAGAGCTCCTTTGCTGTATCAAGTAATGCTTATATAAGAAGGCAGGCTATGTTGAAACTGTGGAGAATAGCTGTATACTCCTGTGGAACCAGGTGGAAGATTGACATTGTTGACTTGATTCCTGCTTTGAGAACAGTCTCTAGATTAAATAAACACTAGTTTGATGTTTCCCTAACTCAAAGGACTACTTTACTTGAGGCACTGCATGTGCGTGAATGTCCTTTGTTGGTTCTTTGTTTGGGGTCTTTTTCTTTGGTGGTGATGTTTTTGGGGTTTTTTTATAACTGAAGATCTCGTTGATCCTGATATGGCAGTGTTTGCTTTTCCTGATAATTTCTTTGTCGTTGTGAAAGAATGGACTGGCATTTTGTCTGTAGATTACCCCCTTTTAGTTGCTTTGAATTGTCTTATGAATGCAAATCTGTTATTCTTGGAGTATTGATGTTACTGATAACACTGTCTCTACTGAAGAATGGCATACTCTTTTGGAACTGTGTGCATGTAATTTATGTACGATGGAGGGCTCAAGTGTTTTATATGTAATGAATTAGTGTGCCTGTGGCTCTTACCTCTGAACTACCAGTGTGAAAAGCATGCGGGTGACCATACAAAACTCACTGCGGCACTGGAGTATGTAGTGACACTCAAAAGCAGTAGGTGTTACTTGGAGTATCTTTGCTTATGTTTGAAATGAACCCCCTGGTGGGAGGAGCGCTATGTGGACTTCAGAAAGAGACTCCTAGCTTCTTGAATTTTATCCAGTTTCTCTGAAGTTTGGGGAGACCATTCAGGAAACTGAGTACACTTCTGTTCTGAGATCTGCCTTATGGAAAGGCAGAATTCATGTTTTTATGTTACGTGTATAACAAAAAAAAATTTAAGATGGCATTTTTCATATAAAAAAATTAAGAAAAGATAATGGTGTTAGTGAGGATAATATTTTTGTGTAGTCTAAATTCATTATTGTAGGAAAAATGATCCAAATTCTCTCTCTAAATAACAGTACACCTTTTTGGTATTTTTTTTAAGTTCCCCTGATATTAAATAAGAGCATGCAAAAGACTCTTTCAAATCTTACTACATCATTGATAACATTTTTAATTAATGGGAGTTAAGTTTTGCATACATAAGCATAAACGTTACTTGGCAAGAATTACTTCTTACCACATTGTTCTTAAGGTACATATAGAGAGGCAAATCAATTTCTCATGGGAAAAGTAATGTTAATGAAGGTATGCAGCAAATTAGGGAATTAATTTAAATAAGGTGTTGTTAACCAAACTGAGTGGTGAGGCAACATGAACCGTGATGAACAATGATTAATTTATCTTGAAGCCAAATTCATCAGAATTGAGTTGCAGACACTGCAAGAAAAATGGCACTCAAGAGCTAAATTTTTGCCAGTAGATTACCAAGCAGCTCTTCTGTGTCCTATGCATTCTCTGTACGATGACATTTTGACTCTACAGTTCTGTGTCTTATGTAGAAAAGACTAAATAGCAGTTGTCTTAGGGAAGAGATCATTATTGAATTCACATTTTTTAATGTAATCAGATTCTAATGCCTTTCTATAAAATTATACCATGTTCTGAAAGTTCTACCATCTTCACTGGCGCTACTTGTAGAAAAAAAAACTACTACTTAACATATTCAAGGATAGCAGATTGTAAATATGTGGGATTCTTCTAACACTGACGGAACCAAATAGCTGCAAGGATCTCTACCTGAGTTTCCAATGTAGGGTGGGATCCTTTTAGGCAACAAAGGATTGTTGCCTTAATCCTACTGAAGGATTAAGTGACTCATATAGCTCATACAAGGAAGCATCAGGAATGTGGCTGGAAAGGGGAATGCTAAGAGGAGTAGGGAATATGGAACCTCTTTCCTGCAGCGTTTGATCTCTCACATTAACTCAGCTGGGTTCCTTTTACTGCACCTTATCATCTCACAGTTTTAAATTGGTCTGGCTTTCAGAATGTCAGTCTGTAAAATAATCAGTATCTTGACAGAGGTGGGGCTACCTGAGAAGAGTAATGACTAGAGAATATTTCAGTCCTACTATTAATTACTATATACACTGGGAATATGCACTTTCTGCTGGTATGGTGAAAGGCTGACTTTTTGAAAGTTGTGATGGTAAACATGAAAAACCTTTTACTTTCAAAGTATTTATATACTTTATGTGTATACATACATATATAATATATATACATACATATATAAAATATATACATCCATATATTTCTCACTTAGTAGTATTCTACCATTCTATGAAAATAAGTCAGTTGTTTTAGTCAGAGTTATTGTGGATGTTGTGTTGTAGCAGAAACACAGTGTATGTGTAGGGGCACTGGCCCTTGCAGGGTCATTCATGGCCAGTTCTTCCTGGACTAGGATCAATAGCAGAGTTCTGCTACATGTGCTGTTCCTGTACCAAAGTATATGATGCATTAGGCAATCCAGAATTCTTTAACGATCTGCAGGCACAGACTTCTTATATTTTCAGAAAAAAATACATGCATTTAGACTCATTTACAGTATATTGTTGGGTACATTGCATTTATCCTTAAGCACTTGAGCTGGAAGTAAAAAGTGCAGAAAGCCTCAGAGGCTTGCTGTTCCTTAGTATATCTGAATAACAGGTAATCTCAGTGCTGTTGATTGCCTTTGCACAGTGTGCCAGAAGAGGACTGGAGCTGATGCTGACAAGGCTTAGTCTTTTCTTTTTTTCTTTTTTTTTTTTCCTTGTTATTCAAAGGCAGGATACAAAAGTATCAAGAGATTCTAATTGTCTGTGAGCAGACAAGAAGCTGTGTATTTCCACTTTAAAGTTGCAAAAATGCCTTTGTTGACTTAAACAGTATTTTAAGATATTCCTCCACCTTTGTAGTTCAAGTGCTATGCCGTATTATACTGGATTGTAGTCTTGCTGCTGTGGATTTTAGCCTTGCTGC
Organism: Certhia americana; assembly: GCA_018697195.1. Taxonomy (NCBI): domain Eukaryota; kingdom Metazoa; phylum Chordata; class Aves; order Passeriformes; family Certhiidae; genus Certhia; species Certhia americana. The sequence goes on along the minus strand of CM031861.1, from coordinate 29,909,891 downwards.
TGAGACCCTGTCTTTTCATTATCACAGTACTGGTTTTCTTGTATGTCCAAGTATAGAGGATGTCCATACTTCACTTATGTGATTGTCAGTAAGCATTTACACAAATGACAAGGCATGGTAAATAATCTTTTGGGATGAGTATTTAAACTTGTAAGTTTTTTATGTGATTATTAACATAAGCAAATGGAATAACATGTCTGACTTTGTGTCTGACTTCCAGCAAAAGCTTTTTTTTAAGAGTTCACAGAAGTAGCAGGTTTGTTCAAGTGCCTCAGAACATAATCAGCAATGACCAAAGTAGTGTTAATTGTGCATGTCAGCAGTGCAATGTTACCTCTCCCTTCATACCCAGTTAGACATGATTCTTCCTTGCTTTTTATTGGAGAAACTGTGGATTGTAGTTTGCTAAAGCTTTTTTTAAGACTCATGTTTCCTGCCTATACATGTTCCACAAACAAACACCTTGTGAAGTCTGTTTCAGTTTCTTGAATCTTTGATTAGAGGCAGGTTCAGGTATTGTCTCAGAAATTTTGTGGGGATTTCACAGGTACTAGCTGTATTGACCTAAAGTCGAGGTAGCTTAGTGGTGATAGTCTAAGAGCAGGAGTCAAGGTCAGAAATCTATTCCTGCCTTTTGTCCTAGACTTAGTTCTTACTGTAGACAAGTCACAGCACGCCCCTGCTGTGAAATAGGGATTATACCTGTCTACTTAAAAACTGTATGTTTGCTACCCTCTAAAGAAAGAGGGTTGTAAAGGAACTGCAGAGTGCCACTTCAACTTTGTTTGTATTTCATTTGAACTCTGGATTTTCACTGTGAAGGAAAATGAGTATTTGTTTTGTTGTCTCCCCTTTGGATCCAAAGTGGAAAAAGACTTTCCAGCTGGAAAAAGACTTTTCCATACCCAAAGTTTCCAATTTTTTTTCTTCTTTCTCACATGTTTTGAGAGTGTTCTGATGTTGCTGCATCTGTGTCTGTCAGTTATGTCAATAAACTGCTTGCTGGTACTTTGGAATTTTTCTCTAATGTAAATTTTTTCCTGTGTCTGATACCCATTAATTTCTTCAGAGTTGAGCCTTAGCTGCTTTGTGTGTGCAGCATTAGAAGTCATAGGAGCAACTAAAACCAAGAACCAATTTGACTAATGGCATCTGGCTTCTTGTTGTTCCTGATTTAAATATGAAAATGGGAGAGGTAGATGTTAGTGTCACTTTTGTCCTTGTATTTCTCTTCAGTGATGACCTTTGAACTTTACAGATTGGAATGTTTCAGTTACTTTATATCATTTTTGCTGCTGGTGTAGAAATTTTGAAACCACCATGTTTTTTTTTAATTTTTATTATTATATTCCTTGTTTTGGCTTTTATAAACTTTCCAACCCAACCTCTGTTTTAATTTGCTTCAGTGCTGCTTTGCTTCTCTCTCTGCATCAGAAAAGTCAGAAAGGTAGGACAAGAATTCCTAAGTGTTCACAATATGGAAGTTGGTTGTACCTTTGATGTCTCTCAAAACATGTAAGGCACAGTGCTCTTCACAGCTCATCTTTTATAGCTCATTAGCAGCTTTTTGGAAAATGTTGCTCCTCCGAGGTTAGGGAGAGGGTGAGGGAGGAGGAGGACCCCTATTTAGTCGTCATGTACTTTGTTTTTCACCTTCTGTATTTACAATGGCCTGGCTTGAATGTGAGCACCTTCCTGTGGGTGCCACTGCCTATTTTTACCAGACGTCCTTCCTTGCATTGAAGACTTAAAATGTCATACTTGGAGATTAACTGATAAAACAATTAACAAGGCTTCAAGCAGTCTCTTGATGGAACAAATATGTTTGGGCACCTTTACGCAGTGTCAGTAAATTGCTGGAAGTTTGCTCCTTATGTTTTGGGGTTTTTTTTCTTTCTTTGGACCATCTTGATAAGTTACCTGTTTCTGGAGTAACAGACAGATTAGCAAATTACATAAATATAAAAAATTACCAGTTGTTCCTTTTTTGTAGCTTGGGGTGCCTGGTAGGTGTTTAAAATAACAAACATCCATTTAGGATTGTTTTTCTGGTTTAAATAGCAACTCTTTGGAACATCTGCTGACTAGTAATGTGTGGGTAACACACTGTACTAGAAACCACATTTGTGTGGCTGAGTTGTATTTGAGCCAGTGTGTTTTAGTTACTAGTTTTTTACAACAGGTCATGCTGCTAGTATTTGCTCAAAAACTGTGCTTTTGGCTGTAATTTCTCAACCTGAAAGCTTTTAATTTGTCTAAAGGACAAATTAAAATTGTTTTCTTCAACATTTGTGTAGCATATAGGTATGGGAAGAGCAATGAACCATGCTGTAAGCAGCCTGTCCTATTATGCATTCATTTTTCAGCTAAGCTTGTTGCTGTTGATCTTACAGAGCATTCCTAGATCTTGGCTGGGTCTGCATTTAGAAATGGAGGTCATCAAGAGTTAAAACCAGATTTTGAACGTGCTTCTAACAGCCTTGTTTGTCCTTACTTTTTTCTACCTCCTTTGTTGGTATATTAGTATAAATCACTCTAACTTCTTTGAAGGAAATGGAGCAATGCTGAGTACCAGCTGCTAAGGAGTGAAAAATCTAATAAAATTTCACAAACCCTTTAGGTGCGAAGAGACAAATATAAATACCAGCAGTTATGTGGAACTTTGTACACATCAGTGAGGTAAAATGAAATAATACAGAATAATGAAATAATACAGAAATAATACTTTCATTTCCCTCTTTCAGTGGTTTTTGAAAATTCATCATAACTTAATAAAAGACAATTTATGTTTTCCATCTAAGTCCAGATCTCACAGTCAAAATGAGTTGAATTCAGAGGAAGAAAACGATTCATGGGGAGGGCGTTTTCAGTTGCCCTTATGTTGCCAAGGCCTGTTTTGGGGCTACTGCAGCTTTCTTAGGCCTCTAGCCAAAAGGTGATTGCAATGCTTAGAAATCATCTTCCCACTTCACTGACACTACATGTCTCCCTTCAACTTCTTCTTGAGCATCAGAAGACAAGAATACTGTGCAGTAGTTGAAACTAGGCCAGATCCCTAGAACAGTCTGTGCAGTGGCAACGGTTTGAAAACTGAGATTCTCAAGTTGTGTCTTTCTTATAGTTCAGTCATCATTCAAATTTCATTGAAGTTTATATCCTTTTAGTTTTTGTATCTTCAACTATGAACTGAAACTGTTGATAACACTCAGTTCTTAAGTGTGTGGTAGTAGAAAGGTAGTAATTCTAAAGGTAGGAGTGTTTGTAAGAATCTTTTATTTCTTAGGAATACAAAAAAATTATTAAAAAACCCACCACTATTGTTATTATTCTTGGAATTTTTTTTTCTGAATGGGAAAACATTCTTGGGAGATCTCCATGAATTCACATGTTTGTCCTAGTCTTGAGACATTTGACAGCAATGCCAAATAACACTGGAGCTATTGTTAGAAGGTAACCTGATACTGTTATTGTTCCACTTAAATGGAGTTGTGTGAGTCGATGCCAGCTCTCCTATTGAGGGAACTCAATCAACTGGAAGAGTTTTTGGTTTCCTGTGTTATTAGCTGCCAAACAAATGAGAAGAGCTCATTTAATCCAAGTATGACAGCTTACTCAACAAGCATCTGAAGGAATGAAACATAAATTAATTGTCCTTTGCAGGGGAGATGCCTGGACTATAAGTCACAAATGAGAAACAGTTTTTGAGCTTGTAGATTTTATATATAGAGAGAGAAAAGCCTATTTTTTTAAAAAAATATTAAATTAATGTAGAGACGGGCACTACAACATTTCACTTAGAATATTAATGAAGAGGAAGAGCAGTTAGTTTGGATCAACTGCATTTCATGGAATTCAAAAGAAGTTTTATTCTGTTTCAGAAACTTTTCACTGTTCCTTTTACTAGATCTTTTACTTATGTGTATGCCAGATAGATACCAAATGACATAATTCACTCACAAAATCAGGGGAATTAACTACTTTAATTGACTTGAGTGACAGAATACCTTGACACTGAACTGCTTTTCAAATTTTGGGTTTCTTAGAACTTGGCACAAAATAGAACTGTTTAACTGGACTTGTGTCATCCAGTTACTTTGAGTTTAATTTTTGGGCCCGGGGCTTAAAGCAAAATGAAAAAGGAAGTGTTAAGTAAAACTTGGAGATGGGGGGGAATCACTACTTTACATTTAGGTTGCAGAAATTCACATGGAGAGACCAGTTTGTAGCTTCTGAAGATTCATTGGGTAACATTAAGTACTCCTCTCTAAGTCATACAAGCACAATTTTTAGATGTTTCTATTTACTTCTATGGCACTTGTGACATATTTATTATTTAAGAGGAAATAAAGGACCCGGCAATAATCACGTAGAATCAAGAGTGTTTAAAACCTTGGTACTTTGTACCAAGTATTTTCTTTTCAGCCTAATTAGATGTAATATGAAACTTTGTATCCTAAAGTACAGGGCATAGCTTCTTGTAAACAAACAGAGCTTTGTAATGGATTGGCATGAAAAATATTATGGATTTAAAGGTAGTGGTGTTTGGTTTAGATTGCTAAAAACAGGTGCTTGGCTGATGTTGAATACAGCTGTAAGTAAATTTCACTACTTTTCATGAATGCCAACTAGATATAGTGTAGAAAATGCAAATTAATTTTATAATCTAAGTTTATGGTTATTTTTGTAGCAGCATTCACTTGACTGTAGGAAATTTCCTGACGATTAAGGACCAGATGAAGTTAATTGACTACTCTCAGTCAATCACTAATCTTCAGGGAATTTTTTTCAGTACTTATGCCTAATTTCATAGGATGTAGTGAATTTGTATTCTATGTATTTATTGTAGGTATTTTATTTTTTAGATATATTAGAGAATCACAGAATAAGCTGAGTTGGAAGAGACCCACAAGGATCATTGAGTTCAGCTCCTGGCCCTGCACAGGACACCTCAAGGGTCACACCCAGTGCCTGAGAGCAGTGACCAAACGCTGCTTGAATTCTGTCAGATTTAGTGCTGTGACCCTGGGGAGCCTGTTCCAGTGCCCAACCACCCTCTGGGTGAAGAGCCTGTTTCTCCCCTGACTCTACTTCATGCCACTCCGTTGGGTCCTGTTGCTGGTCATGACAAAGAAGAGATTGGTGTTTTTATATGTCGTGTAGAGGGAGGAGGATGGATGCAATCTTGGCGAAGTTTCAGTGAGTGTCTCCAAACATCTGGGCTCAAATATCAGCAACTAAATAAGCAAACTTTGTGTACCAGGCCCCCATAATAATTGGGAATTGCATGTTGAAATTGGCTGTATTTCTCTGCAGATGCAGCATGGTTTACATAGGGAAAGTGGTTCCTGCTTGTGGCTATTGTAATTTATCATATAAAAATAGTAAAAAATTATTATGTATTTCTGAAAATGTTACATGCAGATTTCACTGCGTGCTGTTTCATGCTGCTGGCACTCACCCAGCCTGTGTCAAATCAGAATGAGCTGGGTAAGGCTTTCAGTCTACCTGGTCCATCATATGATCATTGGACAGCCACTTCATTAAAACTGGGGTATGTGTTCCATTAAAATTGAGACAAGTCCCAGAAATACAAGCCAATGATGTCAGCTGAATGAGTTCACTCAATTTTCAGTTGGTATTTTTAAGATCAAAAAGTGTAGAAATTCCAGTATTTCTTGCCAGGTCGTCCCATTTAAAGGGCAGCTTCTATTTCTGTATGAATGGAAGTTCTGGTCGATCAGCCGTCTTTATTAGTAGACAGTGGGAGCTTTGAACCATATTCCTTTGATAAACTAGTAGAAAGGAAGGAATTTCACTCAAGGGAAACTTGGTTTTACGCTGTCTTTATAATCCTGACTCTAGTCATCCTTAACACACATAATTACGTCATTGTGTTCCCAAGTGTGTTAGGTGTTTTGAAGTCCGTACTATGAAAAATAACTCAGACATGTGAAAGGAAGAGGAAATATGTAGCAAGTGGGATCATAGCAGTTAAGTAAGTAATTGCATGAGGTGAAGTGACTTTTATGGTTTTCTTGGGTTTGGGTTTTTGTTTTGTTTTTTTGGGGTGGGTTGGTTTGTTGGGGTTTTTTTGGGTTTTGGGTTTTTTTGGTATATGAAAATGGCCAGATTTGGGAGAAACTTCAGGCTGGTTAAAGAAAAAGTATTTTTTAATGAGGCTAAGAGTGATCGAGAAGAAGGAGTTTAAGGGAAGAGTTGTCTGTGAATGGCTAATTCTGTAAGGAGGTCTGGCAGAAGAAATGTGCTTGGCTTGTTTGTCATTGCTTTCCCTCCCTTTTCCTCTTCCTTTTCTAGTCAGCAGTTATTTTCCTTCTGTCTTGCTGCTCCCTCACAGCACCTGGAAAGATGCCTGTGAATTGGCAGAGAGCTGCCTACTTTTTCTCTGGCAGTTGTCTTTAGCACTGAGCGTTTCTGGGCTCCCAATAAGGATGCTGCTGTTGTAAGGATTGCTGTCCAAGCAGGAACCATGGCATGTCAGGCTCCAGAGCTGTCATGGAAGATTACTAGCAGAAGGGGACTGCAGGGGAGGAATCTCTTCAAGATTTCCAGCTCCAGAAGCTCAATGTTTTATGGAATTAGTACTTCCAAATTTTTTCCTCTTTCCTTTATGGGCAGCATTTGCAAGTGACTTGACATGTTTGGAAGTATTTAATTTTTCAGACAAAACAGGAACTGTTTTACCTCCAGATAATATCTCTGTTGTCATCAGAGACAAGCTTCATTGCTGGTCTAAGCAGGTGCAACTGTATTGACTTGAGAGAAGTTGTGCACATATTTGCCAGAGGTGAATGTCTCCTGTTTCCACCCACATAACAGTTGGGTAAATAATGATGCACACAGTTCTCATAAGGGGATTATAGCAAAACCACAATGGAGTTTATTCAGTTTTGATAGAATCAAGTGACTTCACTTCATAGGCTGATAATGTGATTTACTGCCATAGCAAGGATTCAGGTCTGAACCAGATACAACTCGTTTCATTTGTGCACACAGAGCAGTTAACTGAGTTTGAGATACGTGCTTTCTGTCGGCTCATTTATGAGTTATTTGGTGCAGGCATGTTTAGGATCAGCCATCCAAATTCCTCTTATGTCTAAAAGGGACTAAATTAAGAGCTTGTGATACAGCAGTTTTTACTGGCATGGGATATATACAGAGGTGAAAATAAAATAATAAACTTTTCTGCAAGCATGTCTTAAGTCATATTGGTGTGTTTATTTGGAACTCTGTATGAGGGGGTAGGCAGGGGGGCTTGTCTTTCCCAGGCTCTGTACACACTTCATTAAGGTTACTTTATTTATATTACAAGGTCAAATGCGATCTTGGTGCACAGGCCTCTGACTTAAACAGAAATTCCCTTGATTGTTAATGAGACTTTTCCCCCCGCCTCCCAAGTTACTCTCTGACGTTTGGCGTGATTGAAAACAGGCAGAAACTGGCACAGACCAATATTATGTCATCCTTTGCTTATATTTCCTACCCACTCATTCTTTATTTTAATGTTATATGAGGTCTTCAGCAGAGTGTGACATATTGTTATAATTACATCATTTGGAAATGTGTTTATCCCCAGGAGTTGTAATTTGATTTAGGAACTGTTTTCCCTGTTTTCAGGGTGTTATTCGTAGCATAGCATGACCATCAGGCTTCTGCAGCAGGACTTGACACACCACTTTAAATATTTGCAAGCCATAACACAAGAGTCCATTGATGCATGTGGGGAGGAAAAAAGGAAGGGAACATGATTTAAGATTTGATAAAATTCTTGCAGGTTGAATAAACTCTAATAATATTGTGGTAGTTTCTATGTAGAGTATTCATTCATTCCTATCTCCGCCATATAAACAAATGAATTTTTGAAGTGTTTTTATGTGTTTCTGTAGGGTGCTTGTAATGGAACCACATGTCTGGCCCTTGGCCTTGTGTAATGGGAAGCAATAGCTCTTGGAGTATGTTTGCTAAGAAAATTGCTGTGACTTTTAGCCATGTATTTTGATGCCTGTAGAAAAACTTACTTAGAACACAGAAGTCAAGAAAACTTCAGAATAGTGTTCAAAAACATGTCAAGTCTGCTCTCTGAATTAAACAGCTGTGTAAATGTGGGAAATTGCCATTTTTGTGATGATAAGAAGTGGAGTTCCATGATGTTCATCAGGCATGGAAGAGCTGCCTTCAGAAATGTGAATTTTAAGCTTGGTCCGTGTTTCTGAGGTTGCTGTTGCATAAAACATGTATGTCATAACAATATATCAAAAGGCCCAGAAAAAAGTATGAGTTGTGCATTTAGAACGAGTAAACTAGAGCTCTTGCTGCAGCATTGTTTTACTGTCTCTTGTGATCCTTAGGATCTTTAGACTGTTTGCTTTTAAACTTCCTGCTTAATAAATGTTGGGTTTTATATTAATGCATATGAATTGAGAGAGAGAACATCAAAACAAATGAATTAAGGCCCACTAATCTCATCTTTTGTAACTAGTGTGGGATTACTCATGTGAAAGGAACTTGATAGGGCTGTATCTGGGACTATGTTGTTTTGTACTGTATTATTAGAACATTACATATATATTTCACTTACGTTTTCCTTCAAGGAAGAAACATTTACCACATATTGATCAAGACTTAAAGTTCATGCATGGAAAGGCTTAACTTTTCCCACACCTGATTCTAAACTAAGCCATAATACATTTCTCTCAGTACTGAGCCTAGACAGATCAGATGGTGACTCCTGACTTCCCCATTTTCAAAGATATATGGCCTGATGTAAAGGTGGACTCTGCAGAGTGTTCATAAAACGCATACAGCCCCCAGGGGAAGCTTCTCTGCTGGCCTGACTCTGCTATCAGCCTGTGCAACTAGCAGTGACAGTTTGTGTCTTATACAAAAACATCTTCTTTAAGTCTAAGAATGAAAGTTGTTGCTTTATGCAAAATGTAGTATTATGACTATTTGGTGCTTTTGTCAGGTAGTCCTCAAGGAATAATTGTGTTTATTGGGGTCTAAAGAATGGGCCTTTCAGAGCAAAGTAAAGTCACATTCAAGGTTAGATATGTATTTCCTCTCCTGAGTGCTAATTTTAGTTGAGAACTTGGGATGTTGAAGGGAATGCAGCTGGTTTGACTTACTTATACCATGCTTTCCAGCTCCCTTTCTGCCTTGTGTTTGGGGGGGTGGGGTGGGGAGGGTGTCAGCAGATGTTGCTCTTATAGTCTAGCTGAAACTCATGAGCATGAAAACACAGCTTGCAGAGCTTCAGGTCAATAATCCTAGTTTCTGACATCTTCCAGTCTCTTAAACTACTTAAAAATTGTATTAAAGGTATGGGTGGGTTTTTTTGTTTGTCTGCTTAGCAGACACTTTAAATTTGCCTGGTCATCTGAGTTGCTAAGTTCTTCATCAACTCAGGCAGACATTGAAATGCCTCTTACAATCTGTCAAACTCCTTTTAACTGGGTATGGTTTACCCACTTGGCTTTGTGTTTTGTCTAAGCATAGGAAACAAATTCAGGGACTCTTACTATTTCAGTTTTTGGTTTTACTCTTGCTTACATTGTTTTTGTGGTGGATTTCGAAATTTTGCAGGAATTACTTGTTAATGAGATTTCCAAGTCATAAACCTGTTCATTGAAGATGTTCATGCCATATCGGCATAGAGAAACCCCATAAAATCCTGTTTTTCTTCTGTCAGAGCCTTGCAGTCCATGTGCATATTTATGAATGGGCTTTGCATTTGTATATCTTGGAAAATGCACAAAAGGCGTTAGGGTAATAATTTTCTCTATATTGTACTGTTTGCTTCTAGGCACTTCTTGCTTTCTGCAAAAAATTCTTTTTACCCTGTACTCTTAGGTTTCTCCTCTGGTCTTTGTTCTTCATTGTCATTTCAAACTGCTGCTGTGAATCACCTCTCTTTTTAAACTTGCTTTTCGCTTTTTTAATTTTCAGTTGGGAGATTGGTGTGAAAAAGTTGACTGGTTTCAGATTATTGCTTGACATGCTTGCATTAAATCTTGACTCTAAATCCAGAGAAAATGAATTCTTCACAATCATTCTCACAGGGAAAACTTGGAATTATTTTCAGTGTTGCATAACAATGAAGTGCAGCACAGCTGTTGGAGAAGAGCTGGCTGGAGGCTGGCATTAATAATTCTGGTATTATGCTGGGCAGAATCAAGTGTGATGCTTAATCAAGAAATCTGTTTTGACACTGTGGAGTAACATCAGTGGATATGAATGTTAAAGAGAAACCATTGAAGTTAAACACAGGTATTTGAAATAATTTCTTTTTTTCAAAGGCAAAAAAATTAAAAACAGCAGTATCATTGAAATGAACAGAACACAAATATATTTGGTTTTCTATGTTAAAAAGAAACCTTTTTGTAAACAATGTATCCCTCAAACTCCTAAAGTTTCTGGGCTTTTTTTCTCTCTTTGTAACCTCACCTGTTGTGAAAGGAGGCATATTCAGGATTAGTGTAATGATCTTTTAAGTATTCTGGATGTTTAAAAAAGACACCTCAGTGTATTGGGTATTTGAGTAAGGGCTGACTCTCACATGAAAACTATAGTAGCTCATGTCCTTGAGCTTACACTCTTCCCCAGAAGTTTTGTTTGCATGCTAAAGGACTATGTGTAAAATGCTTTCTTTGAGGTTTTTTTTTAATCTTGGGTAAAATGGGACACTGGTGTCCTCTTAAAAAAATTACTCTATTAAATAGCTATTGTATAAATAGCTAAATGTATTTTGTAGTACAATAATGCATTTGCTATGAAGTCATCAAACTTTTTTTTTTTTTTTTGCATATCAATGGGAAATTAATTCTGCTGCGATCTTAATTCTGCCAAAAATGTGGTTTATTTAAAAACATTATTTCTAAATTATTTTTCTAAATTATTTAGGAAGTGGTGATTTATATTAATGCGTAGAATTCGTTATTGTCACCTCATTTCTGCTGTGCTTACTCATTAGATTTAAAATTTTAAAATTACTTGCTGGGGATATTTAGAGGATGTCATGGTCAGAATGGGTCAGCAAGAAGTGTATTTTTTGGTGTATTTTTTACTTGTCTCTGTTTTCTGGAGTTAGTCATGTTTATATGTTGTAAAGTTATGGCAAGTAATGCTTGCCATATGTTGTGGCATACTAATGCTAACATGGTTACAGGAAAAGATTACAAAGAATGTGAAGAAATGTTCTAGTCAGAGTGAGTTGCAGATCTTGCTTCCTCCTTTTGAGGTAAGTGCAGGTACACTTTTGCAACAGTCAGCTTGTATGTACTGACCAAATTAATCTTTTATGAAACAGTTCACTTAGATAAATTTGGATCATTTTTGATCTCCTGAGTCTAGTTGATAAATCCATATCTCTGAGCAGAAAGATTACATAAAATTAATAAACTGTTTTATTTCTTGAAATATTTTAAAGTAAATCTTTATATATGTCTGTCTTAAAGATATTTATTATATTTTGCATCAAGGTAGTTTATTAGGTAGAAAAATGGGGGGACGTTAGCTGCTTTCTGTTCATAAGTTACTTGAAAAAGACTGTAGTTTCTAAAGATGAAACAACCAGCCACTAGAAACTGAATTTCACTGCCTTTCAAAGAGAAGTCTTAGGTTCCCTTTAGCTTTAAATGATCACTTTACATATATATACTTACTTCACATTGAAGTGTTCTGGTATTTGTAGAGGGTTTTTTTTTTTTGAGGACAGTATTTCAAAAACACTGAGGAAGTGCAAAGCATTAATGTTGTTCCTCAGATGTTTACCTAATAGAAGAATGCACTGAACGAACAAATATTGAAGAGGAGTATGTCCAAAACCCCAAGCTTTTCAGCCTTGTGTTTATTGTCATCCCTGGGCTCTTGGCTAATTTCTAGTTGTGTGTAATGTCTCAAACCCGGGGCTCTAATTCAGAGGTAATTATCATATGATCAAGCTGTAGTTGTTATTTTAGTGCAGATTTTGGAAATTAAAGCTGACAGATGTTTTCCAGCTGCATTTCAGCTGCACTCCATTAAAAAGAAAACAGAACAGAGAAGCAGCAGCTTTACAGTTTTTTCCATCATTGCTGAGCTTGGTGAAGTTGCCTTATCTGGTTGCCCTGTGAAATATTTACTATGTGCCTTTGGAGCCTAAGTAAATAAAACAGGAAAAGAAGGTTCAGTAAATAGATGGAAAGATTGAAGGTAGTAGACTGAACACACAAACATATGTATGTGCATTTGGCTCTGCTGAATATTTAAGAGGTCAGCTATTAATTCTTGCCAGACTTCTGCACAGGGTGGATCAGTACCAGAGAGGTCAGGTCTCTTAAGTAAACCAAGTTCAGGATACATTCAGTAACTTTCCTGTTACTTCTTATTAAAAGCTCTCATGTATCTGATATATAGAAAACAAAAGTGTTTTAATAGGCTGTGATTTTTGTAATCACATCAATAATTTTGTAAAGAACACTATAGCTTAGGTCATTAATTGCTAAAGCTAGAAACCCTGGTGCAAAACTGAAACTTAGAACTTTAACTGCAAGAAACTGCATTTCTTGCTCTGTAGAAATGCAAAATGTATAAACTCTGCAGATGAAAACTGAGGTACACTGACAACTGGGCTTCCATTCTAAAATTGAACTTTACCATCCATTTAGAAGCATTTGATTATCATAGGGGAGATATTTTTCAAAAGCTGCCAACTAATTCAAGAGCTATTGATGTTAAGGCAATATCCTGTACTCTAATTATTTTAATGCAAAGTTTTCTAATATTCTCTGATTTGTTCTGTGGAATTTTTATTTAGGTTCTTAGATATCTCTCAGAATTTTCTTGTCTTTTAACTGAAGAAAGCCCCAGGGGTTGTGTCCTCTCAGTCCACCACTCCAGTGAATTCATGCACATCGTACAGTTGAAATCTCTGTTTCTTTGATACCTGGATGAAAACTTTGTGGTTTGCATATTTGAGAGGAAAGTGTCAGATGTTTGTTTTCAGATTTACAAGTTGAAATACTTGTGAGATGATGCTAAAAAACTGCTGCTACTCAATTTTCTCTCCAAACTCTCCAGTGCAAAAAGTATCTGTTTTCTAGAAAAAATAAAGATGCCATTCCTTTGAGTGGCAAGCAGTCCAGAAAAAGAAAAAGCACAGTGGATCAGCTTTGGAAAAATGGCTGATGAATGATTGTATGTCTCTTTTTCTTCTTGGTATCCTGTAATTTGTCTTCAGGATTGCAGATTATTGATAAATAAATCAATTAAAGAGATAATAAATCTTCTAGTCATCTTCTAGTGCCATCTTTAACTGCTGTGCTGCTGCATGGTGTAGCTACAGGACTTAAAAGAAAGCCAGAAGCAATTACATGAGGTTAGGGAACACATGGACCACGTTGATAGGAAGCATGTAATTGACACCTGAGCAACTTTGAGTGAGGTTGGTGAATAATGACCCTAAGTAGTATGTACCCTAATAATACGACTGAGGCTCTTGGCAGCTGAATGGCTGCCTCTGTGTCTTTCCTTGCTGGAGCTTGCAAGATACATGAATAGGGATGCTAATGAGTGGGGAAACAAAGGGGTATAGCTTAAGTTAGCCCTTTCATTTCCTTGTTAAGCAATCCTAACTTATACCTGTTAGCACAGAAAAATGTGGCATGTTTGAAACTTGAATGTTTAAGTGAAAAAAAAATAATAAAGGAAAACCACTTTTCACAGAATTTAGACTGGTTCCACAGTACACAAAGCTCCCTTTTTTTGTGAATTGCTTCTTTTTTTCAATATTTTGTAGCTGGAATGGTTGCAATGAATCTTAAAGGACTTGCAATTGCCTTGTCTTCATTCAAGTCCTAGAGTTATTCTGTAGTGTGTTTCATATTAAAAAAAGTTGTAGCTATTTCTCTGATCAACGTCTCTAGTCAAGTAAGAGAAGTGATCCCATCTTCTGAGTTAGACAAGTCAATTACAAATCTTTCTCATGCTCATGCTTTCCTGCCTAAAAGACTGATTGACGTCATAGTTCTGTAACCTAGTTTGTTTATTTCAACAAAACCAGATTTAGTTCTGTGACAAATTATTGGCAAATATTTCACTAGGGAGATTTATTTATATATATGTTTTAGTAACGGCTGTTGTACTGCAAGAGAGCAGCAGTGGTTTGTGTCTGGGAGCAATGCTATGCCTGTTCTTCTGTACAAACTGTCTTTTGAACATGATTCAGCAAGGGGATGGAGAGTTAATGATTAGAAAATTGATGGGGAGGGGATTGTGCCCATCAAACTGAAGAACGAAAGAGCACGCACATGGCTTTCTGTGCTGAGTGTACATTTACCAACAGAATAAAGTTTGAGCTTCCATAAAAACATGTGAAAACATAGAACTGTGGTGGTGGGGAAAGGCTACAAGACTTGAATCAGTTCTACACTTTACCTTTGCAATCTCAGTCAGACCAAGTCGACTCCCAGTGTGCTGCAAATTAAAATAACAAATCAGACCTTTTTGCAGATTACAAGGGACTCTTATGTAACTTTGTAGCCATTTTAGCAATCGTTCAGCAAAGGACAGCTTTCAGAAGTGAAAACAAATCGTTGTAGTTGAAAGGTTAGAGCCAGGGCATTTGGGTGGAGGCAGAATGCATACTTGGATGGAAGACTCCTTACATGTTATGGAAAAATACCAAAAGGGATAGCTGCAGATTTCATAAGGAAATTGGATGCTCATGGCCCAGATATAATTTTCAGAAGTGATTCAGGTCAGAAACTCCAAATCTTTTAAGTCAGTGAGATGTTGCAAATTAAATACCTTGGCCACATCTGAAGAGAGCTGAATTCTTCAGCCATTTATGGCCTTGTGTGGCTGAGTAAAGCAGCATCAATCTGTAACCTCCAGGAAGTCTGTACAGAAAAACCTGGCAACTTCGGCTAAGTCTTTCAAGTACAGAATCCAGTCTTATGACAGTCCATTAGTGACAAACTAATACTGGAGTTTTCAACCTTCTGACTGAAGTTTATAGTCAGTGGATGTTTCTTTGAACCTTTCGTCATCTGCGGCGGTTTCTCCTTTTGAAGGTTTATGCATATTTCATGGTAGGTTAGCTGAAAAGCGGGAGCAGCCTGTCTGACCTGAAAGAACACTTGTTGTGTTGGGATTTTAATGAATATGTTGCAGAACATTCTTCAGCTGTTGCCCTTGAGAGGAAAATTACCAGGGTCTGTTGAGCAGGCAGAATTATTTTTAAAACTACCAAACTGTGTGCTCTGATATCAAGCAGATAAACTTATCTGTGAAGCTGAATAGAAATAATTGCATTATGACAAAGGTTGAAAATTCAACAAGTTTTTTTAGCTCAGATGTGACAGGATAGCTCCTCTGGAGGAGGAAATAGTTTCTTGTAACTTTATTGCAGTTCACAAGGATTTTGCTGCAGCTTGGGAGAAGTATGTGATAATCAAATCAGTCAATGAAAATGCTGACAATTTTTTTGTCTGCTTATTGGCTACTGCAGCACCTCTGTGAGTAAAATCTCTGATGCACAGTCGAAGGAAATATGGATGTAATCTTGTCAACATACTTTATCCTATGTTTTTGTCTTGCTGCATGTTGTCTGTTATGCTCATTTATTATGTTTTATTTACTGTAAACTCAGTGTAGATGACTCATTGTAGATGATTCCTTGTTTATATAGATTTTTATGTAACAAAATAAAGCAGTCTTGTTCCTTGTCAAATCCTTTTAGTCATGTGCAGTGAGATACTGCATTCTGCTTTTCAGATAACCTAAGTTCCAATAGTTTTCAATTTTATCTGAACATAAACCAAGGCCTCCAAATCTGTTCTTTGGTATCAGCATATGCAACAGATGAAGTGTGAGATTCTACCTTCAAAAACCAAAACATCAGCCAGGAAAACAGTTCTTTAAAAGATTGGTCCCTTTTACCACATGACAAGATAGCTCTTCTATTTATTTGTTCCATGAAGTAGAAGCCTGAAGATTGGGATAGTTTTACATTTTGAATGAATGAGCCCTCACCTCAAAAGAAAATACAGTTTAAGTGGTCAGGAAAGGCAAAGTGAAAAAATGGCAAAACCACATGTGCTGAATAACTGCCTGATAGAACTAAGTGGCTGGTTTTGCTCATAAAAGGCTTTGTCATGTTGGAGTTTTTACCAGGATATAGCTGATGTTGCTGCTGCTGTTGGAGACTTTAAGATAATGCCTCGGGTCTCTGTTTGCATAGATTAATTCTTCAGCGCCAATTCATTTTAAAAGATAATTAAAATACTTATGTGTGGGTGAGTGGACATTGATCGCTAATGGAGATCATTTGGTGTTGGCAGTGTTAGGCAATTTTGAAAGTTGATACTGCCTAACTTTCAAAGTTGTCTGAGAAGTTAGTGGTGAGCTGGAGTGATTTCAGTACAGTGCAGTGAGAACTTAGATTAGAGTTTAGGAATATTTCAGCCTTGTTTTCAGAACTGGCATGTCATACACTGTTCTATAGAAAATATGTATGTGAACATAGGGTTTAATAGTATGAGATGATCCATGACTGGGTTTAAAAGCAGAGATGGGCTTAACAAACTTTTGAAGCCAGAAAACAAGAAAGCAAGATAGATATAGATGGACTCTGAGGTGTTTTTTTGGGCCAAGAATTTAGGAAAAGGGATTCTTGAGTCCAGTTTAACAGACCTTGGAAAAAAAAGGGTTCAGAAGACAGAAATACTGCTCTGTCTGCTGTAGTCTTCTTCATACTTTGTATATTCAATTTTTCTGCAGCTGTTTAAAAAAGAAGCCCCTAAATAACTATTTGTGAATGCTTTGGGTAGTAGAGGAGATAAAATGAGTTGCTTTTTAAATTTGTTATGAAGCTTTGTTGAATCTTGAAAAAATCACAGGAACAATGGATAAACAACTAAAGAAGAGCATCTTAAGCTCTGAGTCTTCCTTAGCTTGATCTGAAGTAATATTACTCTTGTGGGAGATATACACCCCCCAGGTGGGGAAAAAGATCTTTTTGTCATATAACATTCAGATTTGTTCAAGTTGCAGAGATTGCACAATATCAGCTCAACTTTGTCCTACTGATAAATGCCAAGAAGGGAAACTGGAGTGGTTGTACTAGAGGTCTTTCATCACCTTTTTACTTTAAAGCTCTCAGGACGCTGTACAAGAATGGATAGTGAAGTTTGATGAACTGAATACCAGAAACACTTCATAAGAAGCAGATTGGATTTCTACATGGTTGGGGCAGTTGTACATCAATGCTTTGAGGTGATTCAGAGCAGCAGATTCCCCTGGCTGCTGCTATTTTACATAGTCCATGAAGAGCTCTCCATTTGCATGCTTTTCTGAGGCATTGAATTGGAAATGACTCTAGATCTCCTGTTTTTATGCTTTTTGAAAGTGTTATGCATATTATTGTGTTATGTATGTAAGCTGCTGTAAGTGGTTTGTATGTAAGCTGCTGTTACCCAGATCACATCCAGTGAAGTATTTTGGCTTTCCTCAGTCACTGTGTTTCCCTTATCTTCCATTTATTTCTGTGAGAACTTTATGCCACAGGCAGGCTTGATTCATGTTTAGCTGTACCAGTGCAAGAAATTTTCCCTGGTGTTGCTTGTTGCTATCACCAAGTTGGCAAACAGGTTGCATTAATACTCTTTGGGCCATTCATCAGAAAGTCATCTGGGCTGGCTTAAATGAGAGGTTGCACTGAAGCATATGTGGGGCACTTGCATCACCTGATCTGTTAAATCGGTGGTTGAGGTGTAACAGCCACTGGCAGAGGTTAAACTGCTTTCCTTTTCCAAAAGACAGGATTTATCTTTGTCCTAATTCAACACTGACCTATGCTTCCTAAGCTATATCTGACTTGTGGACAGTGTAGAGCACCATTGTGGAAGCTAATTCTGCTCTCATTCATTGCTCTGTACCCTGTTAGAGTGAGCCCATCCTATAATGGAGATATTTTCCCAATTGTGGAGAACTCATTTTATAACAAAATAGCTTAGAAATAATTCCCAGATAAGAGTTTAGCCTGAGTACTGATACCGACATTATGTTTTTAATTACTGACAGTATTTTTATGTATCACTAATATTTAAAAGGCACATTATTTGTTTTTTTGGTTACTTGGAAGAAGGACTGTTGTTTATGCAGCTGAAGTTTAAACTGTGATGTTCCCTGGGGAAAATTTGGGTACAAACCAAAGATTTCACAGGATTTTGTAAAAAGAGACAGGAGTGACCTCAGTTTGTTTCTCAGGACATGCACTACTGTGCTGAGTTAATGTTAGTGATTTGCTCTGTTTGTTGGGAGTATTCACGCGATGCCTTCCAACCCATTTAACAGACAGATTTGACAACCTGTAAGGAAATTTTTTTTTTTTTTTAATTGGCATTTGCTTTGTTCTCTGATACATTGTGTAGCGTAATTTTGGATCTCAAATTAATAAAGACTCTGTATGTTACTTTATCATTTGGTAACAAGCATTTTTCCTTTGACTGTTTCTTCTGAAGTGTAAAGTTAAAATAAAATTGCATTTGAAGAATCCAAATTGGTTTGCAGTCTTCTGTGTTTAGCACTGGCTTGGCAATAATAGCAGCCTATTACTGGTTAGCCTCTTTTAATCTTGTTTTCATTTTTGTCCTCCTTGCCAGTGATCCTTTCTCATGCTGAAAGGACAGCCAACTGTGATATGAGCTTGCAAAATTTGTTTCACTTGGAAAGAAGGATGCAATGGAAAACACAGTGGTAATTTCTTAGCTGGTAAAGAGCTGGTAGAGCTTATAGTACAACAGTTACAATTAGAGGAATTTTAAGCATTCAATCTTCGTGTTAGCTTAAAACTATACTTCCTTCAATATATTGAAATGACACCTGGATTAAATGTTACTGTTATGAACCACCTGCATGATGTTTTGGGGTTTTTTTTCCTTTTTTTTTTTTGTGGGGCTTGTTCTAGTTTCTTTTATTATGTACTTTCCACTGTCCTTTTTGTGCTCCTGTGGTATCTTCCCTTTTGAATTTAACCGCTCTCTCCAGGTTGGAAGCTTTTATGTCTGTCCTGTTCTGTTTCATCTCAAATCTGAAACTGTTCCTGGATCTTGTAGCACAGCACAGACTCTGTTCAGTGTTGAAATCCTTGACAATCTTGACCTGTCTCCTCCCTGGCATCACAGATGTGCTGATGTGACATCTTTGAAAGACCAGAATGACTTTGGGAAACCAAATAGCTAGAAAAGAGTTAATCTCTCTAATTCTTGATCTGAAGTCCAGGGCTGCAGAGCTGACCTGATGTCTGGAGAATCCTCTGCTCCTCAGTGTGGTGTAGCTCTTGATTGCCTTCAGATGCTTCTTCCCATATGAGATTCTATAATATCTTTCATTCCTAAAGGGTTTTTTTCCCATTATTGTAGAAGCATGTATTTCTGAAAGATGTAAGATATGCTACCACAAAACATAGTTCAGACCAATACTTAGAGTTACGTGTAACTTCTGAAAAGACCCATTTTGTTGTCCAGTTTGGCTGCAACAGTGCAATGACTTGTGTTTCAGAAAGTGATTTGCAAGCATTTTGTCTGCCAGGGAACCTTCAAAAATGTTTTCTTTGTATCTTTTCTTTCAAGTGTCAGGAAAAAATGGATATAGTAAATAATTACCTTCTGGCCATGTCTAGGCTTCATGTGCTCTTTTCCATAAGCTTGCCCTTGAGAGTATTATATTGTAGTTTTGGCTTTTAATAGCAGAATGTGATAACAGTTTTTCCTTGTCAACTGTTACGGTTGTTTATACTACAGAATACATGGACATGACAGGTTTTGATGAGATTTTTAGGCCCTTGTAGCTGAGTGTGTGATCTTCCCTCTCAGTACTTTTGTATCTGGAATTCAGTTACTATTTGGTCTGTTCCTTTCCCACTTCTGTCCGTGTTAACTTTAAAAGTTATACTCAATACATCAGTAACTTGTAACTTTGCTAGGACTGTTCTGAATTCACTCTTTTCTTGACTGATTTCCCTTAATTCTACTTTGTTTTACTTATTCTTGTGACCCATTTCTGCTTTGTTTAGTATTGTTCTAAACCACTGCAAAGCTTGTATTGCTCCAACGCTGAGATTTATGACTTCTGGCAGGGTTTAAGAATGGGATTTTCCTAACATCTAGGTCAGAAGTAAGTCAGGAGCAAAGCAATGAATGGGGAAAAACAGCCAGAGGCTGAACCTTGAATTACCATAACTATAGGGTGGAGTAAGAAGAACTCACTTACTTTTTACCCAGTCTGTTGTATGCTGTTAGTGTGAGCTGCAGAAGAGCTGCTGTGTCAATTCCAGATGTACTATGTGTTTTCAGATCATTGGTCATGAAAGGCATGGCAGAAACAAAAGTTGCTCTTCTTACTTCTACCCTTGGTATAATTAATCTCTCTTTAGGGAAGGAGAGCAAGATAAGAGCATAGTTTCAGCTCAACAGAATTTGAGGCACAGGAACATATGTCCCACTGGTCAACATTACCCCAAACACAAATATTTGAAGGTGGAGGGAGCAGCGCAAAAGCAAATGAACTGTGTGCCATTCTATCCTTCTGTGCTCGAGAGCAAGCTGTGTGTTTTTTGAAGGAAATGGTTCTGCTGAACTAGTCTTGGTGCTGTTTCAAGCCAATTGGTGATTACTTTTTCCATGGGGATTGAAATGAATGTGTTATACTTTAAAATAAGCTGCTGCTGCTGCTGCTATTCAGAATTTCTGTCTGTTAGTTGTTTGCTCAGCTGGGCTTGACAGCTTCTGTCATAACTGCATGGAGAGGCACTAGCTCAGCTTTAGTTTGGCTTAAGTTCCCTCTACTTTTGCCTCTCACATTAGTGTGCTTATTTTCTTTCTGATCTTGAGACCAGTAATGTATGATGAAGGATGTCTATGAATATTAAATTTAAAATGATTCGACATTTATTCTGTATGGCTGCAAAAGAAATAATGCATGGATTTATTGTGATCTGGGAAGTTCTTCTGAATTTCTGAGTACTTAGCTCAATCCCCAAAGAATGTTGTTGGCTTGGAGCCAGTTAGTGTGAAATATATGGAGAGGAGAGGAAGGGATTAAAAAGGGAGAAGATCGAAAAGGTGATGTTACATTTCTTGAGTGTTAGTTCATCTACAAGGTTAAATTTGTCCAAATTGGATCTGGAATCTGATTCAAATTTGGGTTTCCTCAGACTAAGGGGGAAAGGTTCCCTTTTAAGTGAACAGGCTTGGGCATTTGAATGAGAGTTAAAATCTGTCATAAATACTCAAATATTGGTAAACTAAGGTCTACATTTTGGTTCATGTGTGTCTTATTTCATTATCAATTAGTGCAACAAGATAGTGCTAATCAATACTAAGATCTACTCTGAAATCCAGATTGTTTGAATTGTGCTGAGGGTGGGCTGTGAATACAGGTAATTTTACCAAAGAACTGCATGTAAAGTAGATGGCTTTTGCTTGTGCTCCACAGAGGAAAAGTTGCTGTCCATAGTGATGAATAAACTGCTGTCAGTCGTCTAATTGAAGTGGTCTCTGTGAACCTAAGATTATTTTCTGTGTTTTCCTGCCTGGTTTTTTATCATGATTTGTAAAAGAATGGACAGCCTGTGTGGAAATTCTTGGTTAAATGACAGATCTTGTCTGATGTCATCAATTTATCCTTGTTGAAACTTAGACATAAATGTTGCTTACCATTATCTAGGCAACAAAATGGAGCTTTGTCTGTGTGTGTACAATAGTGTTTAAAAGGTATTGCAGTGGTTAATGGTTTTTTATCAGGTTAAGTATTTTTAGTTCAGTATTCTGGTAGCTGAAGCACCAAAACCAGTAATGAATAATGCAGTAGGCAGGGATTTAGGTATTCAGACAGCATTTTTCTTTTAGCTTCCTGTCACTCTCCCCTGTTTCAGACAAAGGATAGAATTCTTTAGTGAGTGTATATGGTGAATAAATCATCTGGTGGAAGGTCTGAAGTTCTAGTTCCAGTTCAAAACAAATTTATAGCTCTCTGTATACACACTGTAAGCAAATATAGCAGATACAGTCTGAACAGTTGGTTTCTGAGCATGCAGCAGAGAAGATGACCAGCTAGTCAAAATCCTGACTGAAGAAATACTACAGTATAAGAATCTCATTAATACAGTCCTAGATACCATATTGAAGATATGTTTCTGAAAGAAATAACGAATGAGAATCTCATTGCTGCTAGACTCTCAGCAGATGATCATGGTCATGTTTACTTTCCAAACCTAAAGATTTGTGCTTTCAAGAGATGTACATCTTTTATCATCTACATAAATTGGTAGTATGAGGAACAATGGAAGTATTCCTTCATTTTATAATGTTTAATTAGATTCCTTAAAGAATTAATTTCTCAGGTTCAGTTGCATTTCAGAGGTGAAGCAGAGCTGATGGAGCTTACATACTGAAGTGTGCAGAAACCTAGGGATGTGACTAATTACACACTTTATGGCTCATACAGTAGTTTCTTTGTGTACTGTGATAGGGTCTGAGTCCTAAGCAAAAAGATCTGAATATTGGTAAGGTGTTACACCCTGGAATTTTTCCCTGCTTAATTAAAAAAACTGACAACTCTTGTCTGTGCAAACTCATCTTGGCTTCTTTAATCTTAGTAATAAATATACAGGCCTTCATGTATATTATCTGTCATTTTTCTGCCGGAAAAGTTTTGCTTACCTGACATATAAAATAGTAATTGAATTAACATCACAGTTCACTGTATAACCTTACTTTCTAAATGTATGACTGACCATAGGATATCATCCATCAGTGATCAGGAGTTCCTCTGAGTTTTATTAAATTGTATCCTATCCTAATTGTAGAATCACTTGTTCAAAAAGCCTCAGATCCTAGTTTCTCTTTTGGTAGTCCATATGTGCCTCACCTTGTGACTGATGTGTTATTCTGCACCCCTCCTTTATGTCTATATAAATTGGTTCTTCTCTGCCTTTTCCTGTGATCAAGCCTGAGCTCTGTGAGTGCAGGAAGAGACCAGCCTGTGGGAGCTGCCTTGGTCTTGCAAGACATTTTAGGTCTGCAGATTTGTGGCAAAAGCTTTGTGTGTCTTTTTTTAAAATGTGCTATGCAGCCAGTTGCTGGAGGCAGTAAAGCTGCCATTTGAGCAAGGAGAGCAGCATTGCATATGCCTGTGGGATGTCTGACATCAAATATCCACTGTACAGCTTCACAAGACTTTGAGATAAGCTGAGGTCAAATAGCCCTGGAATTTAACACAAACGGTGACAATTTTGTTTCTGCCAGACGTTCATGGAAGTCTTTGTACACAATGATACTAGTTTTTCATGTGTCTCCCATACATGGTCTTGCAAAAGGCTGTGTGTTTAACCATTAATGCTATTTCCTTCAGCATCACAAATCTAAATTTGCTGGCAATTCATGGCCACAAATAGCTTTCATCATCCCTGATGGCTGTGGCTCAAAGATCTGTGTGTAGTATAGGTGGAGCACACCTTTGTTGAGGGTGGTCTGTGATTTTTAGTTTTCTCAGAGGCACCTGCCCTGCAGAGATCAGTTAAATTTTGAGCAGTACAAGGGAGTGCAAGGATGGAACTGGTCAAAAGGCAACGGATTGCCAACATCTCCAAGCCTCCTGTTTATGTAGTTAAAGCAGCTTTTATCCTTAATTGTTAAAGTAAAGGTGAAGACAAAGTCTGTCCCCTAAAGATTTGTCATAAATGTCTTTCTGAACTACTAGAGTACAACTTGCTTTCTGTTAACACAGGTCTGGCAGGCCTTAAGTACAAGGGCAAAATGATAGCTCTTAAGTGTAATTGTTCTTCTTTCTGATGTGCTAACTGGCAAAATTGGAACCATTTACAGTTTCCACATTCATAGTATTTTGGTTGGAGTGAGCATACTTCCTTTAGGAAATAAGTGCAGCTCCACCCAAGGTTCTGCAGACACAACTATATGCAATAATATAAAATTAAGATGATAGCAATTTTCAATAGTAAAGACTGGACTTCCTTAAAAAAACACAGAAACAAAGATGGAAAGGACAGTCTTTGTTTAAGGCTTATGCTGACTGAAAACCAAAATCAGAGAAACATAACAGGTGAATGTATTGTCAATGAGAGAGTCATTTTTGACTGGAGAGCATTGGTTTGTAATAAGTACATAGCAATTTTTGGCACAATTTTTTAGCCTACAAGTGTCTGTTATAAATAGTTTTGTCAATAGGGCCTTTTCATCCTCAAAATTAATATTAGGCTCTATAGAGAATATAGTATGAATCTTTGAGATTTTTCTGCTGTGCTTTGTGTGTTACTAATTGTAGTAGGCTTCTATCAGCAAAGAAAGTTCTGTAAAGGAAATTGGTCTAAATTATGAACAGAGCTGAGATGACTGATTTCAAATTCTTTCCCTATTGATGACAAAATAATGATTTTTAAGGTTATCTTATAAAACAGTTTTCTCTTTTGTGGTGGTGCTTAATAAGAACTTGAAATAGCTATGTGTGAAGTAGTGTCGGAAACTGGCACATGTTGTAATGTGAACACTCCCACACGTTTTATTCTGATACTGGCTCTTTTCCTTCAACTAGAAATTGCTTGCCCTAGTAGTGTGATAACATGATATTCATGAAAATGTGACTCTAAACCTTAGTTCTTTTTTGTAGTCTTCAATCTCATATGATGAAAAAACATTACAGTGTATTTTAATTTGGGTCTCAGGTTCAGTAGAGCCACTTGGATACTGCTGATTGCATTAACAAGGTTGTGTGGCTGTGTTGGGTTTACACAGCAAGGTTTTGGTAGCTGAGTGAGCTTCAGGGGTGGGATACTGGGGGCTGCCCACTTGTCAGACTGCTAATGGTTAGATCTGTAGCACACTCAGAACTCAAAAAGTCCTGAACTACTTTGCTGTTGGTAGATACACTTTGCTCAATGTGGCCATGGTTGTCATTTACGTATTTGCACATTTACACATTCAATGCTGACCACAGAGAGGATGGTATCTACCACTGCTATGGTGTTCTGGCTTTTCCTCAGTGTTCAGACTGTAGCTCTGTACTTGTTTTCATTCAGTGTGTTGCCTGCTCTTGAGATCTTCCTGTCTTCATGGGATTTTACTCAAGACTAGAGGATCTGTATGTTTCACAAATAGTTGGCTTTCCATGGTATTTCAATGACAATGGCATATTATCAGCAGCATTTTAAAAAAGAAGAAACAGATGAGAGAGATATGTAAGCAGGTAAGACATACTGACTTTGAAAAATTTGAGCACTCTGTTTTGAAATCCCTTTGACCTGTTAGGTTTAGTGTGGAATGTGTTACACTTCAGACAGACTGAGTTGAGGCCTTAGTTGAGAAATTAATTGAACAAGCAGCAACAACTAGTAGATACTCAAAATTTGGTCCAAACAACTTTCAAAAACAGATTTGCAGAACAAAAATAATAATTTCTCTTAACTAGGAGCTAAGTCAGAAAAATCCCAGTTCAATTCTTCATGTTTTCTTTTTTCATTTTACTCAGCTGGTCTGCAGGTGTAGAGGATTTTGGCCAAGGTTTCAACTGTTGGAGGTTACAGTCATTAAAACTCCTGGGCACACATTTCTGTTGGAATGCAGCTGATGTCATGGAAAAACAGGACCTTTTTGGTAACCCCTAACAACCAGAAGTACAGTAAACAGTAAATATTACCTCCACTGAGATACTCGCTTTTAAAGAGACTTGTTAGGATGGTGCCTGTGTGCCAAGAAATATAAACTTTTACTGATTTAACGACGTTTTTCCTAAAAGCACAAGCCTACTGCTGAGGTTTAGCCATGATTTTGATATGCCTGATAAAACCAGAAATAGTTCTGTTTAAATCCTAAAATACCCAGAATTTACTGTTCTTTCCACCACCTAACAGTTTTACAGTCTTTCACATCAGAAATCAGTGATGGTATGTTAGTTACAAGGGAAATTGCACTGTAATTTTCATGATTTGCAAAACGTAGGGTTTTTCCTAGGTATATTTTCCATCTAATTAAATGAGTGATCTGTTTTTTTTTTCTTGTAGAATTTTTTAGAAATGCAGATCTGGTCAAATATTTTTTCAATTTAGTTTGTTTTTAAAAAGTCCATTCTCAGCTTCAAGCTGTGCATACTGTTTTGCTTTCTCAGGGTTACTTGTGACTTCCAAAATAATTTAGATGTTTGTCATTGAAGGGTAATTCATTCCTTTACGTGATTTGTACATTTTTTAATTTTTTTTTTTTGCCTCTGTTGTTAGAAATACCAACACCACACCTGTGAAAACCCCACTACTGCCACCTTGCCATATAAAGCTTCACCTTCCTGTGTAAGCAGACAGTAAAATGGGGAGAAGTCTGAGCAGCCTAACATACACTGATACACTATTTTTTGAGAGCACCAGTATAGCTCCTAGTACACTTTTTGTGATCAAGTTGACCATTAGATACTGTATATATTTTATTCTTCAGCTTAGGTGTTAAGGTTGTTGTCAGTTTCTTTCTTCTGAAGGGGGAGATACCTATCCATAAATTATAGTTGTCCACTAAATTGATCCTTGGAAGGATGATACAGATGGTAAAGCTCTGTCTGCGACTGTCATTTCCTTTCCTCAGTATTAAATAAGCCAAGTAATAAATTTAATGGTTGTGGGATTTTTCTTGGCAGTACATTTACATTACCCACTATTGTAAATCATCTCAGATCTTTGCTATACTTTTAAATAGCAAAAGATTGCAAGCCTTAAGCATTTAGAAACTGAGGCAGAAGCCTCAAAAATAGTAGTTACTTAAAAACAATTGAAAAAACTACTCTATTATCAGTTTTTTTATATTGCCACCTTTTTGTAGGTTTTTTGATGTTTGTATTTTCCACATTTTATTTGAGCATTTAAGGTAAAAAAAATGTGTTATGATTTAAACAGGATCCAGATATCAAGAAAAGTGCCAAGCATCGAAGTTTCAACATTAAATGAGAACTGTCATGATTATTTATAAGTTAATTATTTCTTTTCTTAATGAAACTGTGTTTCAGTTCCTTATAGGTGTTTATATATGACCATACTTTGTTAATATTTCTTCATAAATGTTTAGCATTTTTATTCTCTGTAGTTCCTGCATAATTTTTGCCACTCCTTCCAGAAAAATTTACTTCCCCCCCTCCCCTGACTTAGTATTTGACAAACTTACCAAGCAAAAGAATTCTGCTGGTTATTACTTTTTTCCTCAGTGGTCTTGCTGCCTAGATACTAGCAAGTTGTATTGACCTTATCTTTTCCAGTCACACTTTAAAAAAAAAGAATTAATAGATTCTGTAAATCATGGGAGAACAACAAATGAAACATGGAGTTATTTGATTTGATGTTTTCAGTTACTTCCCATCCAGACAATGTATTTGGAATTAGGACTGATATTGTTTGTCCTGATTTTTTTCTCCTACTCCCCTTTATATAGAAGAATTGCCTTCTGCTTCTAATTATTATCTGAAATAATATTTTCTAATTGTTTTAGAAAATGGTAGGGCCAGAAGATACAGAAAATAAGGTCATGAGTATTTTTTAATGGTGGATTTCACTTAAATGCAGTTATTTAGTAGTTCCAATACTTATATAAATCAGTATTTTAAGTATGACTTTGTTATTTTTAACTAAGGATTTTGGGGATATTGTAGCTCACAAGATTCTATATGCACTTCTAAACTAAAAGGATAAAGCTTAAAGAAACCATAGCTTGAGTAGTTGTCCACATCATTCAATGTATATGTCAAAGCAGAAGCAAAACTGCTTCCCAGAATGTAATATCCAAATTATTTCACTTGCTCTTCAAATAAGGCATTGTATTGTCTTTGTCTAACACAGTGTACACTGCTAAATGAAAGTCAGCAGTTATGCAGGTAACACTTCTGTGAGCCAGAGTGTGAAGGAAGCTGACACTCTGGTGCTGCTCTGTCTACTTTGCCTCAGCATCCCTGAGCATCAGCTTGTGTGTGTGTGTGTGTGTGTGTGTGGTGTTGGGGGCTGCTGTAAAGCACGCTGCAAATAAAGAGAATACTCACCCAGTTCTGAGTTTTTCTGCCATCCACATACTCCTTTAAAGTCTTTGGTGTTTATCACTAGAATGCGTTTCTGAAATTTATGTCAGGTCAGACAGAGGTCAATGTGCCCTGTCTGAAGCCTAGGTTTACACCCCTTTGGCACTTCTAATGAAAGACTCTCATCTTTTGTCATATGTTGGTTTGCTCTTCCAAACCTGTGACAAGCTAGGCAAGACTGAAATGCATACTTGTTCTGTCACTTGAATTAACTTCTCTGCACAATAGTTCTGAGTAGATGTGTCATTTTCCCCTGTTCCAGGGGCTATTTTTGTTTTGCTTACTAGCAGTCAGCGTTCTGCTAATGACAGTTGTGAACGTGACTGCAGGCAGAAGTGCTGCTTCAGTGCCTCATAAACCTGAGTAATTGATAGGAGATTGCTTTAGACTTCCAACCCTGTAAATTTTCCAAATAATGTTTTCTGAGTTTAGAATGCATGAACAAGTGTTCCCCTGTCTGGCTTAAATATCTAGTGAGATTTTATCTGCAGACTATTTGGTAGTTCTGGAAACACACATAGATATATCACTGATCTGTATCCTGGTGATGGGGAATTATGCCTCAAGTCTCAAGCAGAGAGGACAGTGCTCAAGACATGTACCAGTGACTTTGAAAAGTTTTTACTAAAACTGTGTGAGATCTTTTAAATAAGGAATTGTTGTAGAAAACTGCTGCTTAAAATTCCTGATTTACGTTGACTAACAGTAGCAGACTGGTTTAAGTGAAGATACTGTGTTGCGCTAGTTGGGGAAGAGAGGGGAAAAGAGGAAGTGGTCTATTTCTTCATTTGACTAGGAGTCATAAGAAAGGAATGAGGGTAACTGCATGACAACTCTTCTCACCCAGCAGATTGCAAAGTACTGAGCTTTAGTCTGCCAAACTCAATGTCTGTGTATATGTCTGTGCATACAGTGCTACATAGGAGGCCATAGGTTACTGTGAACTTTCTGTCCTGCCAGTGAAAGTTCAGGTGCTGGTCATTGCTAGAAGCAAGATCACAGATTAGGTGGTCAGTGGCCTGGGTTATCCTGGTTCTGTGGCACCAAGGGTCATGAAGAAATATCAGTCAAGAAAGCCAAGAGTTGTCACTGCTTTACAGGTCAGATTTTGGTATGCAGCTGTATTTGTTTGTCTTCTTGAGCATCAGTCCTGCCTTCTGTATGCCATTCGAAATCTGGAATTTAGATGATGCAGGGTTGCAGGTTTTAATTTCTCAAGGGTTTTGCTTCTTTTTGAAACCCAGAGCAAGTATTTCAATTTTAGTTTCATTTTCCTAGGTTGTTTACTGGAGACTGAATGGAACATTGCTACCTATCAGCAGAGGAATTCACATCAAACAGCATTCATTTTCACACAGAATTATGTAGGCTGTAAAGGACTTCTTGAGATCATCTAGTCCAATGCCAAATTTCCTGCGTCATCCAAACATTAAGCTATAAATAGACTGATGTGGGCCAAATTAATTATCAGTCACTGCCGTATGCTTTTTTAAATCACTCTTTACACCAGGCTTTTCAACAAGCACACAGTAAAAGAAGCTGTAATAATAATAATTGCAAAAAATTTTTAGAAATTATTTTGGAGGTGTCACACCCACTTGAGCAGTCTTTTATTTTATGTACTTGCTCAAATGTACTTAGATTGACTAAACAAAACCAAGATATGCAGTGTATCAGTTGCAAGTGGCCAGTATAAAGTATTTTGTATGGGAATTTGATGTTAACAAGGGTAATTTTTCTGGTTAAATTGTGTCAGCATATCAGAGTTTACTCGTGGAAAACCTCTCCATGTTTCAGTCCTGGGTTCTTCGCTCTGCTGTTGAGCCTCAGTTTATTTCTGCTTTGTTAAATACCTTCCTGTTGCAGTACTGGTCCAAAATCATTTTAGAACATCAATGTAGTAACTTGGATATAAGTTTGATATTAGTATTGATGTTTCCAGCACCCATTTATCCATGATGACTTCTTGCTTGGATTTGAAATTTTCAGTAGTGGTCTTGGGATAGTCTAGTCTGCCCAGTTGAGTATATGCATCATGAATGCTTTTTCTGCAGTGTGGTTATGGATCAAAGGTGTCACTTCTGGCTTTTGCACCAGTCTTTGGTCATCAGGTTGGTAGAGATCTTAAAAGTTTTGGGATTTGAAGTCTTTTATTGGAGAGGATTTTTCAGTCTACCATTTGTTACAAATGTCTTTTAATAGTGTTATTAGCCCATCGTTGGTCAGCTACTGACACAGAGGACATGGTAATGCAAATGGCAGAGGCAGTAAGGGGCTGTTCCTTTTGGCTGTGGTGTGGCCTGATCAGTTGAAGCCAGTCTAAAGACTACAGCCAAACTGAAACACTTGCTGTCAAACAAAGAGTGCTTCTATGAAAATACAAGCAAAAGTAATGCGTGTCAGTAACTTAAGCACTAGAGTCTCTTTCCCATTCCCTGTTAAGAAGATTTGTTACTGCTGAAGGATACAGGCTTTTGGTTTGAGCTATAGAATTCTTTCTCCAGTACCTTTCAGTAGGTAGACACTAGTTTATACAACATACAGTTGTGAATTTCACCCTTGCATTTACGCTTGCTAGAAAAATCTGCTGGAGGTTTGCTGCATTGTTGCTGATGGTGCCTAAGATTGCAGACATGATTCCTGAACTGGGAAAAGAGTAAGTTAGAGAATATTTGGTCTGCATGTGAGGACTGGTGCCTCCAGCTGCAGTGTTGTTAGTAGTCAGTATAGGCAATGTCATTGCAATAAAGCATGTAAAGGGAAGAAGTCTGCTTTGTAGCCCAGGCAGCTTTTAAGACAGCCTTACAGCTAATGTTCAAAGACTAACCACAGATACTGTGTGCTGGAAGTTGATCACTTCCTGTGATAGTTTATGTTCTAATGTGTATTAAACAATAGCAAAAGCAGTGGTTTCTACCACAATAACTGTGTGAGCTCTCAGACTTTCTTACAGGCCATCCAAAAGAAACAAATTTGGTATTTGCTCTTCGTGGTGGTTCCTTATACTGTTTGCCAAATGCTGCCCAATTCGAGACCGTGGTTTGGGAATCAGCACTACAGAGAGTCATTGAGAAAATGTTAGGAAGATAGTGAGCCTAAGTCTGTAGGATGCATTTGACCTAGAGAGAGATTCTGTGTTATCAAAGACCATGGGAGTTCCTAGATGGCCAGATGCATCAGCCCCCAGCTAGTCTGCTGATCTGGATGTGGCCCCCAACTTGCAAATTTGACAGCTAGAAGACTATGCTATATAAATAGTAACTTCCCTATACACAGATGAGCTGATCTGTTTCTCTGGGCCCAAGGACAGCTCTGAAACACCCTTTCCTTTCACTCTCTCTTGTAACTTGGTAGAGACCAAGTGGGAGTGTCAAATGTAGCCCTGTACTGCTGTCGGTCAATGCTTCTGGGGGATTTTTTCCTGCAGGTTCAGAATCAGATATAAGAAACTTTTTCTTTCCTCTTGCCTTGCCTGCATCTCTCTCAGCCTCTTCTAAAAAACGCCTGGCACTTTGCAAGTTGGGTTGGCTTTGCACATCAAACCTTTCTATTTGTAGCTGTCTGCTTTCAGAAAGGTGGGTGAGCAGAATTACAAATAAACCTTCCCTTGTGCAGAGCTGGCCTCAGGCTAAGACAAAGGGCTTGGGAGATTTGAGACCTCCTGGATGCCTCCTGAATTCTTTTCCTATTGTGTCATTTCCTTTCAGCAGTGTTTGAACCTTCAAGCTTACCTGGGTGTGTTCACAGGCAGCCAGACCAGTATTGTGAAAGAGAAATTAGACACTTAGCCTTGGCAAAAATTAACTCTCCTGGCTTGTTTGTACCTCTTTGTTATGCATTTATTGACCCTTGTTTGCTCACTTCTAAGGAAATTCTTTTTGGTATTTTATCAGGATTTTATGAATCAGAACAAGTGCAGAATTGAATCATAAGGCATGGATGCAGAGGAGGGCCTCTTTTTCTTTTTCTTTTTCTTTTTTCTTTTTTTTTCTTTTTTTTTCTTTTTCTTTTTCTTCTTCTTCTTTTTCTTCTTTTTCTTCGTCTTCTTCGTCTTCTTCGTTTTCTTCATTTTCTTCGTTTTCTTCGTTTTCTTCGTTTTCTTCTTCCTCTTCTTCCTCTTCTTCCTCTTCTTCCTCTTCTTCCTC